>CM035849.1:115276556-115591556 GCA_020510985.1 Pholidichthys leucotaenia | reverse complement strand
GTTGACTGTACGGGTAGACATAAGAGCCGGTTCTTCCGCTTGTCTCAGTCAGGAGGAATGTAAACACGGGGCAAACAAGGTCAAATCAAATCAAATCAAATCAGCACAGTGCACTCAGAGAGTAGAATTTGCCCTCACCCGTGTAATTCTGTGCTTCCATTATATATGCAGGCTTAAACTGTTTTTATTATATATGCAGGGTTAAACTGTTTTATATACTGTATATATATAAATATATATATATATATATATATATATATATATATATATATATATATATATATACTGTATATATTAGTGGTGTTGGCGTTATCTTGTTAATTGCCCGTTAATGCTTTACCCCCCTTAATGGTGACAAATTTTGTGATCGTGGTTAACGTCAGTTAACGGCAGAAAGCGCAAACAGTATTTTTGGCCTAGTGGCTCTCTGTACCAATGCTGTTCTGCCCACAGACACTGTGTGCCATGCAGACATTGCTAAGTCAAACAAGCTGGATTACAGCCATGGATATCCCCAAAGTGCTGTCATGTTTAAGTTTACAATGTTATCTGTTGAAGCTCTCACCTGGATAGTTGTTACAGCCTCCTCCAAAACTTCGCCTGGATGTTGGGCTGTTCTTCTTCTGTGGAAGCTAGCTGGCTTGTAGCTACTAGCTACTAGCTACAGACTAGGTTATAGCTAACCTCCAGCAGCTGGCATGGACAAAAATTCACCTGTTTCCATCCTCACAGCTTTGGGTCCAACTGTTGGTGAGTACCAGTCTAAAAAAATTCTCAGAATCAGAATCAGAATCAGGTTTATTGCCATTGTTCATGTAGTACACAAACTAGGAATTTGTCTCGGTACAATGCTGCAACATTAAACATGATAAAATAAGAGAAATAAACTATACATGTAATAAAGTGTAGGATAAGATTATGTGATACTGGTCAACAGTTAAAATATATATTAGCCAGCAGCAGATACTGTGGAGAACTATATAGTGCAGTCGGTAATGCAGGAAGAAAACAGTGATGATTGACATGAGTCTGGTTGAGCTGCTGTACATGGTGCACGAGAGTCACTTAGTGTTCAGCAGTCTAATGGCAGAGGGGAAGAAGCTGTTCATGTGACGGGAGGTTTTAGTCTGGATGGACCGAAGTCTTCTACCAGAGGGGAGGGGGGCAAACAGTACGTGACCAGGGTGTGAGGGATCGGCTATGATCCGGCCAGCACGCCTCCGGGTCCTGGAGATGTACAGATCCTGGAGAGATGGGAGCTTGCAGCCGATCACCTTCTCAGCAGTGCGCACGACGCGCTGCAGCCTTAGTCTGTCCCTGGCAGTGGCTCCTGCGTACCACACAGTTATGGAGGTGGTGAGGATGGACTCGATGATGGCTGTGTAGAACTGCACTAACATCTTGGTGGGTAGCTTGAGCTTCCTCAGCTGCCGCAGGAAGAACATCCTCTGCTGGGCTTTTTTGATGAGTGAGCTGATGGTCAGCTCCCATTTGAGGTCCCTGGTGATGGTAGTGCCTAGGAAGCGGAAGGAATCAGCAGTGGTGATGGGAGAGCCTGAGAGGGTGAGGGGGGGCAGAGGAGTAGTGACTTTCCTGAAGTCTACAATCATCTCCACTGTCTTCACAGCGTTCAGCTGCAGGTTGTTATTGCTGCACCAGGACGCCAGCTGGGCCACCTCTCTCCTGTAGGCGGACTCGTCGCCGTTGGAGATGAGCCCGATGAGGGTGGTGTCGTCCGCAAACTTGATCAACTTGACAGACTGGTGGCTGGAGGTGCAGGAGTTGGTGTAAAGAGAGAAGAGTAGGGGGGAAAGTACACAGCCCTGGGGTGATCCGGTGCTGATGCTAGTATAGTCTGAGACAGTCTTTCCCAGCCGCACATGCTGCCTCCGGTCCGTCAGGAAGTCGATGATCCACCTGCAGAAGGAGTCAGGCACGTTGAGCAGGGACAGCTTGTCCCGGAGCAGAGCGGGGCGGATGGTGTTGAATGCGGAGCTGAAGTCCACAAACAGGATCCTGGCGTAGGTTCCCGGGGAGTCCAGGTGCTGCAGGATGGAGTGGAGGGCCAGGTTGACTGCATCGTCTACAGACCTGTTGGCTCGGTAGGCAAACTGCAGCGGGTCCAGGAGAGGGGTGGTGATGGACTTGAGGTGGGACAGGACCAGGCGCTCAAAGGACTTCATGACTACAGAGGTGAGCGCTACAGGTCTGTAGTCATTAAGTCCAGTGATCCGTGGCTTCTTGGGGACAGGGATGATGGTGGAGGATTTGAGGCAGGACGGCACGTGGCATAACTTAAGGGAGGTGTTAAAAATGTCTGTGAATACAGGAGCCAGCTGTTTCGCACAGAGTCTCAGGGTGGAGGGAGACACGCCGTCTGGGCCGGGGGCCTTGCGCGGGTTCAGTCTGGAGAACTGTTTGAGCACATCCTGCTCACTGATGAAAAGGGGAGGGGGGGAGGAGGGGGGGGGTGCCTTAAATGAAGTAGGGAATGTGGAGGCTGTGGAGCTGGAGGGAGGGGGGGAGTTGGACACAGATGACGAGGTGTCAAAACGGGCATAGTGTTGGGACAGTCTCTGACAAAGGGCTTTGTCATCCTGACCTTTAGGAGCCTTAGGTCGATAGTTGGTGATTTGCCTCAGTCCTCTCCACACGGAAGCCGAATCATTAGCAGTGAACTGCTGCTGGAGTCTCTCTGAGTATAGAGATTTAGCCCTCTTCAGCTCTCTGTTAAACCGGTATTTAACCTCCCTGTAGCAGTCCCTGTCTCCACTTTTCAGCGCTGCTTCCTTCTCCTTCCTGATCTGTCTGAGCTTAGCTGTGAACCAGGGTTTGTCATTAGAGTAACTCACCCTGGTGCGTGATGGAAGAATGTTCTCTTCACAAAAGTGGATATATGAGTTCACAGTGTCCGTGTACTCATCCAGATCATGCGTGGCTCCTTTAAGCATGCCCCAGTCAGATATTTCCATGCACGTTTCCAGCTTCTCCTCAGCATCACTGGTCCGTATCTTCGTAGTGCTCACAACAGGTTTAGTGAGCTTCAATCTCTGTCTGTATGTGGGAATGAGGTGAACCATCACGTGATCAGATAATCCCAGCGCAGCTCGAGGGACAGCGCGATATGCGTCTTTCACTGTGGTGTAACAGTGATCCAGTGTGTTTAATCCTCTGGTGGGGCATTTAATAAACTGTTTGTAGCGGGGGAGATCGTGGCTCAGATTGCACTGATTAAAGTCGCCAGCCACAATAATCAGCGAGTCTGGAAAACTCCGCTCTGTGTGTTGAAACTCAAGCTGTGTTTGTAATGTCCATTCTATGGAAGCCCATTTCCACCACTTGTTAAAAAAAAAAAAAAAAAACCTCTCACATGGTATGTCATAATAATGAGATTTAAAGTCATAATTTATGAGCTAAAAAGTAATAATAATGACTTTTAAATTCATAATTATGAGATTTAAAATCATAATTATGAGATAAAAAGTCATAATTATGAAATTTAGTCATTATGAGATTTATAGTCATAATAATGACTTTTAAAGTCATAATTATGAGTTAAAAAGTCATAATTATGAGATTTAAAGTCATAATTATGAGATAAAAAGTCATTATTAGAAAGTCATAATTATGAGATTTAAAGTCATAATTATGAGATAAAAAAAAGTTATAATTATGAGATTTAAAGTCATAATTATGAGATTTAAAGTCATTATTATGAGATACCAGACATTCCATACATTCCACAGCCGTAAACACAGGCCTAAGGCCTCACAAAATGAGGGCGCTCCCTGACGCTCATTCGTCCACTGTTCCTGAATAGGTAAGCATTATTAGAGCATCGTAGTGTTGTTGTAATAATTAAAATAGTTGATTCTTTTGGCTTCTCCACAAGTCTAGTTAATACTGGAGCTGTGTTAGCAGTCTGTCTCCAGGACCAGGCTAATGTTAGCTCATACCTGTCAAGGCATACCTCATGCCTCCCTTATTGGGGGGGCTTTCACACCTGTACTGAGTACTTAAAAACTGTATTTATCGGCAGATGAAAGAAAACTGAAGCAAAAACCCCCCCAAAAACAAACAAACAACAACAATTGCAACATGAACTATTTCAAACATATTTATTCAAATGTACACTTATATGTACACGATCTTGAGCCATAACTTTTTGGTAATGTGAAAATAATAAGCCAAGTAGCGCACACACACACACACACACACACACACACACACACACACACACACACACACACACAAAAAATCTTAAAAAATGATAATATTAATAATAAACAAATAAAAATAAATAAAAAAACAATATTTTTCAAATTTACATTAGCACAAGGTAGATTGCTTAATTTGAAAGTACACAATAAGAATAATTCTGAATATAGTTCTTAAATGTCAGCTAGATATATACACTTGGAATTAAAGAGTTTTTAATTGTCAGCTTTGTTACACTAATGCACTTGGATGAACTTGGTTAGGTGCGCTCAATTTCGCCAGGCATCGAATTACTGTTCAGTTGATTTTAGGTTTTCTTGTGGAGGAACAAAATAAGTGCAGGCGGACACGGCAAACTGAAGTTTAAAAGGGTGCTTTATTCATCCTCCATCACGAGGCTCGCTCAGCGCTGTGTGCTGGAGCGAGCCCTGCGTCTCAAAGTCAGCAACAAACAATGCGAGTGATCAAAAAGAGAGAGAGCAAGAGATATGCAGTCAACTTATATACCCAGCCCAGACAATGCATGCATGGGACATTAGCATCACAGAATACAGCAGGAAAGCATGGACATTTGCATTAGAGTCACACATATCAGCTGCAGGATTACTGGCGTCGGGATTCCTCTCTGTTCCGGAGCTGCAGGACAAAAGAGGGTGCGAGGCGCATCTGCATAATGATCAGTCCATAACTCTCACTGTTCTGATAATTGCTCACGCTGAGCGCTCTGCCAGCCCCATACGCTGTGGGGGTCACACACGAGGTGTTCCTCCACACTCTCAATAATTTTTTTTCCCGTATATTTTTCTTTTTGGCGTACAGAAATGGCAATACGCCCGTATTTGCTAAAATTGCATTTTCCCCGTATTAAAATACGGCGAAACTGTATCACTTGACAGGTATGTTAGCTAGTTAGCCTTGTCAAATCCCTGCTGTTGTTAACATGTAAAATGTGAAAATCAAACGCAAACTGTTTAACGTTTTCACGTTTTTTACATTTATATTGATGTGTTCAGACTCCGAACTGGACATAACAGAATGCATGCTCACATGCACCAGAAACTTAAAGTTGGACAATCGGACAGATGTCCATGTGGTACTGCCCAAATGACCAGCGAACACCTCCTCCAAGACTGCCCAGACCACGCTGCACTCAGACGAGCTACGTGGCCTGACCCCACATCGCTGAACCAAAAGCTGCACGGGGACCTCGGGGACCTCTGCAGGACGGCAGCATTCGTCAGGGCAGCTGGTGTGACCATCTAGCGATCGACGAAGAAGAAGAAGATGTACGATTAATGGCTATTGCATGTGCAGTAATGGGCATAAAGACAGTTATTGTAGTGTAGCATTAGCTCCGCTAGCATTGCTGCTACACTGCAGTATTGTGTAAAAGTAGAAACCATTTGTCATCTGCATCTCTTTATTTTCTCCAACTGTGAATATATGCATGCTAATTTGCTTGGACAATCACTCTATAAGGCTGCATATATATTGCAGCGGGTCTGATAACTACTTAAAATCGAATTACAACCATAAACTGATAAACCTCTGTAATCTATAGACATTCAATCTCTTGCCTTTTCTGAAATGTGTATTTGAAATTCTAAAGAAAAGTGTGCTAAATGCTTCGTCTGCTCCTTAATACAGCATGCCATCGGCTGATATATATTACTATAATATATTTTTTTGACTGATATAGATTAGCTAAATGATGCCAATTAGAAGGGCACTGTTGCCTTGTTCATTGTTGAACTTTACTCAACTTTCAGAACATTTCCAGCACCCAAATATATGGGCCTACAAAGGGAGGAGAAAATTTCAGCCTGGATGTAATTAGAAGTAAATTGCATGGAATGTACTGTACACAACTGTATCTTCACATATTCAGGGCTGTAGCCAGAACTTGGAAAAACAGTGACGTCTAGGTGCTTGGGGGCTGTGTTGCACACTTACAGTAAATGATACAAGGGGTTAGATTCTGTTTTTTTTTCTTTTTACCTGTTTGTGTTTTTATATTAAATCTGTATTGTGTTGTTTTAGTGTTTTGTTTCTTTTATTGTGTGGACCATGAGTCCGAATAAAGCTTGAATTGAATTATTGAAAAACCATCACTACAAAACTCAGTGGAGTCTGGTTTGCTAAGATTGACGTGTTCCATTTTTTGGAAGGCCAGGATGGAATTTAAAGGGTAGAGTAACTGTTTACCAAGTGTCACTGTACTGAATATTTTTACTGAAGAATACGTTACACTCTTTCTATGGAGGAAAAACTAATTTGACTCAAGTGTATCTACTTTTACTGTCTGAGTAATTATTTATTTCACTGATTTGAAAACTGGTTAGAAAT
The DNA here is from genome assembly GCA_020510985.1 of Pholidichthys leucotaenia. Taxonomy (NCBI): domain Eukaryota; kingdom Metazoa; phylum Chordata; class Actinopteri; order Cichliformes; family Pholidichthyidae; genus Pholidichthys; species Pholidichthys leucotaenia. The sequence continues at coordinate 115,584,992 of CM035849.1, read as the reverse complement.
TATCTAGTGGGGCATCTGGTGTCCACATGGTTATAGCTCAAATGTGCTGTGCGCCCTGATTAAATTCCAGCCTGAGTGATCTTTGCAGCATGTCTTTCACCCAATTTGCTATCTCTTTCTCTTAGCTATATCTGGCAAACTAAAGGTAAAATATTTATAAAACAAATTTGTTTATTTATACCATAATAACTGTTGTCTCTATGACATCACTGTTGAAACTTTTGCTATTCTCCATCAGTGACATATTGACTGGACAAGCAACCTGAGTGCAAAGTGCAATCACCAAGAGAAGACACAGAAGACGTTTGACCTTTTATTAGAATTTTCAAAATCGCATACTTGTGGAAAAAGTCATTCACTCACCAGAAAAGCAGGAGCCCTGCGGAGGATAGACGAGACTGATTAGGGAGGAATGGAGAAATAATGGAAATCTAATTAAACCACTTACGTGGAAGGTGAGGAGAGACCAGCACAGAACCCAGCGAAGGAGAAGAACCAGCAGGTAAGAACTGCCGGTTGGGTAGGTTGGTGAGGTCTGACCAGGTGTAGAGGATGAGCAGGGTAGAGGTGGAGCAACGGGCTGGCAAGCGCACCAAATCCCCAGAGACGCACCGCTACGTGTGCAGCAACCTAGAAGAGGTGGAAGAGAAAATGTGTAAGGCAAGGTCATCAATACATAAACGCTTACTTGAAAGCTGTCAGCTGAGCAGTATACCCAAATGAGCCAGCGTTGAATCACTGAAGTGCGCTTCCTTATAAACGCTGGCCCAGCAGGAATCAGCAGGTGCATCTAATGAGGAGACCAGTGAGCAGGAAAGAGGGGGCGAGCACTCGCCAGCACATGACAGTGCCCCTCCCTCAATGAACGCCTCCTGGCGGTCGCCCAGGCTTCTCCGGGTGGGCTCGATGGTAAGACCGGACCATACCTTTGTCATGGAATCCAGACCACGGGACCCATGACCGATGCTCCGGGCCGTAGCCCTCCCAGTTGACCAGGTACTGGAGCCCCTGGCCCCGATGATGAACATCCAGGATCTCCTTTACGGTGTGCGTGATGTGCCCGTCAAAGACCCTGGGAGGAGGAGGCAGTTTCGGGGGAGGGCAGAGAGAGCTGGAGGAGAGAGGCTTGACCTTTGAGACGTGGAAGGTAGGGTACGCGCAGCACGCCCGTGGGAGCTGGAGCCGGACAGCAGAGTCGCCGATGTTAGTCTGGCGCCAGGACCCTCTAGCGGTCAGCGTAGCACTAATTATGCTCAGTGGAGTGGAGGAGAGCTGCTCTGGTGGATCTCCAGGCCCAGCGACAGCGATGAAAATGGGCCCCCACGGACGGCACCACAACCTCTCTCTCTGCCATAGAGAGCGGGGGGGGGGGGGGGTGTAGCCCACGGACGCCTCAAATGGTGATCGGCCCGTGGCTGAAGAGACCGTGGAATTAAGCGAATATTCCACCCAGGTCAGATGGGAGCTCCATGAAGCAGGATCATCGGCTGCCACACAACGAAGGGCGGCCTCCAGGGACTGGTTGGCATGCTCAGCCTGCCTATTGCTCTGAGGGTGATAGCCGGAGGTGAGGCTGACGGTGGTGCCAAGGCAGTGGCAGAATGATTTCCAAACCTGTGATATGAACTGAGGACCCTGGTCAGACACAATGTCCGTTGGAATCCCATTCAGCCTGATAACGTGGTAGGATAACAGTTCTGCTGTCTTGGAGGTGGATGGCAGCTTGGGGAGGGGAACCAGATGTACGGCGTTCGAGAATCTGTCAACAACAGTCAAAATCACCATAGTACTGTGGGAAGGAAGAAGACCAGTGTCAAAATCCATGGCAATGTGGGACCAAGGCCGACTGGTGATGGGGAGAGGGTGAAGAAGGCCAGCGGGAGGGGTGGAGGATGATTTGTTCCGGGCACATGTCTAGCAGGCCTTCACATATTCCTGCACGTCCCGCCGCAACGTGGGCCACCAAAACGCTCATCTAATGATGCCAATAGTGCGTACCACCCCCTGGCAGCAGGCGAAACGTCCAGTGTGCCCCCACTGGATCACTTTGCTGCGGAGGGCGGCAGGGACGTACAGGTGATTGGGGGGACATCCCGCTGGTTCGGGCTCTGAGGACTGGGCCTGGCGGACTGTATTCTCGATTTCCCAGGTAAGGGTTCCCAGGACGCATGAAGGCGGAAGAATGGGCTGGGAGCGGGAAGGGGGGTCAGCCAAGTCCTGACTGAACTTCCTGGAGAAAGCATCAGGCTTCCCGTTATGGGACCCAGGCCTATAGGTGATAGCGCTGAAAAAATAGGGCCCAGTGAGCCTGCCTAGGATTAAGCTGGCGGGCCGACTGCAGATACTCCAAGTTCTTGTGGTTGGACCACACAACTACTGTGTGAATGGCTCCCTCCAGCCAGTGTCTCCATTCCTCAAATGCCAACTTAATGGCCAACAGCTCGCGATCCCCGACGTCGTAATTCCTCTCGGCTGGGGTGAGCCGCCGAGAGAAATACGCACACGGGCGGAGCTTCAAGTCCGGGGGGGGGGGGGGGAAACGTTGGGGCAAAACAGCGCCCACCCACGTTTCTGAGGCATCCACCTCCAGGGTGAATTGGAGCTGAGGGTCGACCTGAGCCAAGATGTATTTGTCAGCGAACAAGCTCTTTAATTTGGTAAAGGCCTGTTCAGCTACCTTGGTCCATAAAAATGGTACCTTAACTGAGGTCAGCTGTGTCAAAAGCTGTGCTGTCCCACTATAGTTTCGGATAAACCTGCGATAGAAATTCACAAACCCCAAGAAGCGTTGCAGCTCCTTGCGGGAGTGGGGTGTTGGCCAATCTAGCACAGCCTTCACCTTGGCCAGGTCAGCCCTCGGCTCTCCCTCCGCTATAATAAAGCCAAGGAAAGAAGTGGAAGTTGTGGAAAATTCACACTTCTCAGCCTTAATGTACAGTTGGTTCTCTAAGAGACGCTGTAACATGGCTCTAACATGAGTCTTGTGCTCCTCTGGCGTGCGAGAAAAAAATCAGGATGTCATCTAAATAGACAAAAACAAACCGATTAAGCATATTGCGGAGGACGTTGTTAATTAAACGTTGGAAAACAGCGGAGTGTTAGTTAATCCAAAAGGCATAACCAAGTATTCAAATTGCCCCAAGTGTGTTTTAAACGCTGTTTTCCACTCGTCCCCCTCACGTATTCTAGCTAGATGGTATGCGTTTCATAGGTTGAGCTTAGAGAATACACGTGAACATTGCAGGAGCTCAAAAGCGGAGTTCATCAGGGGCAAAGGGTATTTATCTTTGACTGTGATAGCGTTAAGTTCCTGGTAGTCAATGCATGGACGCAGAGACCCGTCCTTCTTGCCCACAAATGGTAAATGGTAAATGGTAAATGGCACTCACTTATATAGCGCTTTTATTCTCATCTCTTGATGACCAAAGCGCTTTACAGATGCTGCTATTCACCCATTCACACACACATTCACACACTGATGGTGGCATGCTGCCTAACATGGTGCTTCCAGACCCACCAGGAGCAATTGGGGTGAAGTGTCTTGCCTAGGGACACAACGGCAGGATATCAGGGAGAGCGGGATTCGAACCGCCAACCATGTGGTTATTGGACGACCTACTCTACCTCCTGAGCCACTGCCGTCCCACAAAGAAAAACTCCGCCCCAAGGGGAGCCGAGGATGGCCGAATGAGGCCAGTGTTCAATGAATCCTTAATGTACCTCTCCATCGCTTCCCTCTCAGGCCCAGAAATACTATAGAGTTTGCTGGATGGTAGCCTCGCACCTGGAAGGAGGTCGATGGCACAGTCATACGAGGGATGCGGAGGAAGTGCTAAGGCTTATGACTCGCTAAAGACCTCCCCAAGGTCGTGATAGACCTCGGGCACGAGGCTGAGGTCCAGAGGCTCAACCTGAGGAGAGGAGACGGGGAGGGACAGTGAACACTCGGCTGAGTTTAAACGCGTGAGTTTAGACACGTAGCCAAACAGTTAGGACTCCAGGAGGTGATGGAATTTTGTGCCCAATTAATAATAGGATTATGCCTCTGGAGCCACAGATAACCAAGTACCACCGTGTGAGAGGCCTGTGGAAACACTTAAAAAGTCAGCCTTTCCCAGTGGTTACCGGACAACAGGACGGACAACTGCACTGTGCAATGGGTAACGGACGCCACCATCTGGCAAGAAAGGATTCACACGGAACGGGGAGCCGGCAGCTTAACCGTCGGAATCCCCATCTCGTGCACCAGCTTAGAGGAGATAAAATTACCCTCTGCCCCGGAATCAATTAGGGCGGAGACCCTCCTCTGGACCCCCGGTAGCTGAACCAGGGCTGAAATAGAAAAATTACTGAGGGATCAGATTGAGTCCCGCCCGCCAGACCCCCTGCGGCTACTGATGGGCCGATTCTTTTGGCCATAGGTGGCATGTGTCCAACTTGTGCTTCGACAAACCACAGTAGGCACACGCCCCGATCCGCTGCTCAACCTCTGCCCGCGGAAGGCAAGCAGAGCTGAGCTCCATGGGCTCGGGGGAGGAGTCGGACTCACCTAGGTCAGTAAGTGCCGGGAGTGTGTGTGTGGCGAGCGGGCAAGAGGAGGCACTGCGCTCCAGAGCGCGTTCGCGGTGCTGATTATCCAGCCCAACTGCCTGTTATCAGACCGTCCAAGGTGGCAGGAACGGCATGAACTGCCAGGTCGTCGCGAAGCCGAGGATTCAGTCCGTGGAGGAACGCGCTGCACAGTGCAACCTTGTTCCAACCTGAATCTGCTGCCTCGACCCGAAACTCCACTGAGAAGTCGGCCACAGACCGGCTGCCCTGGCGGAACGACATCAGGCGGCTCATAATATTCCCTTCACTCTCGGAACGGTCAAAGGTACAGGAAAACTCGGACACAAATTGGTCAAACATGGGTGGTGAACCTCTCTGACTATCGATAACAGACCGAGCCCAACTAAGAGCGCGGCCCCGAAGCAGAAGAGTAAACTAGTGGATTTTGGAAATGTCATCCGGGAACTCCCTCTTCACCTGCTCAAAATAAAGCCGAATCTGACACAAAAAATCTTTACATTTCCCCACCTCCCCCGCATACAGAGCAGGTGTGGAAATGGAAAAGGTTTGTTGAATGATGGTAGACGGTGGAGTGGCTGGGACAGCCGCATGGCCCAGTTGATCTGTAATGACACTCAGCTGCTGCGTAATTGCCTGCAGCAGCTGAGTGTGTTCAGCCACCTGCCTCTCTGTAGCGTCGAGGCGGTGGAGCGCGGAGTGCTCAGTTGATGATGCACTTGCCAGGTTGTGACCCTGGCTGGCACATTCTGACATACTGTATTGACTGGACAAGCAACCTGAGTGCAAAGTGCAATCACCAAGAGAACACACAGAAGACGTTTGACCTTTTATTAGAATTTTCAAAATCGCACATATAACAGTACCACTGTAACAATAGTATACACAGGGTGGTACAATACTTGCGGGGTAATTGGGGGTAACACCCACTAACACCTGCGCTCGCCAGATTTTTGTGTGTAACCCTTACTAACACCCACTCACCCTACTCACTTTAGGTGTAGTACCCTTTTGGTACTGTTGTGTTATGGCAATGTATTTACCTTAACTTTACTACCTGAGGGAAAGAGGAGATCCACGCTCTGGTCAAACCAGTCCAAAGGGGGAAAAAAAAAAGAAAAGAACCTGACCTATAAAATAGGTCAGAACACAAAGAGCTTAGTCTATAATCTAAGTCAATTTCCCCAAATCAACAAATGTGAAAAAAACAAACATCTACCATTCAAACTCATCAACATGGTGCTACAACAATGAGCAAGTGCATTTGGAAGGCACCTGACATCACAGGACATTGGTGCAGTGTGCTGCACCAAGCTAACATCACATCTAGCACAACAATTTACCACAATTTTGACACTTTAAAACACATATCAACCACAGATATATCATTCACCATCAAGTAGCAATTAATGGCAAGGGAACTGGGACCTTTGCTAACCATTACAGCCTTGAAAAATAGCTTTTTCTGATGAAAAAACTAGCCGAATTTAGCATTGGCGGCTAGTGTTTTTAAGCTAGCGGTTAGCATCCACATACACAATGAATAAATAGCACTCACCATGCCAAGTGGCTTGTACTTCAATGGGGTTCCCGCGCTCAACGGCGTCGACAACCTTTGGATCCCAATCTTAAAATTTTAATAGACGGGGCATTAGAATTTGGCAATATCGCAATGTCTCATTTCTCATTTTGTTTTAGGCTTACCAATTTCAAGGGTTTTATCCAGGCGAAGGCTGCTACCAGCACGCTAGCGTCGCCATATCACCAAGGACCGTCTCTCTCTCTCTCTCTCTCTCTGGTCTGTGTCTTTCGTAGTCTGGCGTGACTGAGCCAAAAATGCAAGTCATCCCAGACCCAGGGAGAGAGCGCTTAACCCATTGGCTGGCGTGACCCAGCAACGGCACAGCCATTGGTTACTCGAAATATCAACACACAATACTAGGAACTTTATCAGAATATTCTAGAAAACGTTCCTAACTATTTATGAATATATATTTGTTTAAATATTCATATTCAAATTATGTAATTCCCATTGTGAAATGGGTGTTTTTCTTTTTAAAAGCGGTGTTAATATTTATAATTTAATTCACATTAAACCATCTACTCCCATTGTGAAATGAATGTCCCCCCTTCTTCTTAAAGCGGTATCGACATTCATAATTTTAATCACGTTTTTAACACTGGGTTACACTATCCCCCCTTAGAATCATGCAAGTCCCTTTGCATGGGATTAGCTAGATGGTATTGACGGGAGAACTAGTGTTCATGGGAATATTCTTAAGATCTGACTCTATTAAGGCTCTGGTAAAAGCCAGGTTTGAATAACCTTAGGATCTGTCTCTGTTAAGGCTCTGGTAAAAGCCAGGTTTAATCCTTGAAACAGGGACTGGGCAACAGTTAGGAGAGGGTTTCCCAACTGACTATACTGTAATCTTTCTGGCTGGGAGGTTGTCCTCTCGGAACGTCTCACAGTCTGTGGGACTTCTTTTTCAGGTTCTTTTTCTTCCACAGGTTCATCACAGGTACCTTTATCAGGTGAGTTGGTTTCACTTTCAGTTCCATTCTCATTGTTTGATGGTTCTACATTTGTTTCATTTTCCTCCAGGTTTCCATCATTTGGTAAGTTGTCGCATCTAGATGAAGTGACATTTTCTATTTGGTTGTCATTCTCAGGTGAGTGAGTTTCAGCAGGAATGTCTCCTTTAAAGAATGTCTTTGGATGGGGAATTTCATAAACTTGAGTGAGCTTTATGGGTGTTTGGATTGGTGCTTCTCTGTACCAATAGACATCTTCATTTTCCGGTTCTGAATTCTCACATTTCCCACTTTGTTCAGGTGACTGTCTTGTCTTAGGTTTGCAGACACGTTTTGGTTGGACAGGTTCTTCTTCAACAGGGGCAAGAAAACCACAGGGAAGCAAGATGTCGCAGTGAACGGTGCGAACAGGACCATCTTTTGTCTCAGGGCTTATAGTGTAAACAGGCAAGTCACCTGCTTGGCTCACTACAATGTGGATTTCAGCTTCCCACCTGTCTGCTAGTTTGTGCTTGCCTCTGAGGCAGACTGCACGTACCAAAACTCTGTCGCCTGGTTCTAGTTTTGAGGGTTTCACTCGCATATCAAATCTTGTTTTGTTTCTTTCAGCCATCTTGTTAGCATTTTCTGTTGCTAGTTTGTAGCTTTTTTATAGAGTTGTCTTCAGTTTTTCAGTGTACTGGGAATGTGACTTGAAACTTTTGTTGTGAAACGGGAGCCCAAATGCAAGATTGATTGGCAATCTCGGCTGACGACTGAACATTAACTCATATGGGGCAAAACCAGTAGTGTCATTCTTCGTACAATTGTACGCATGTACAAGTGGTTTCACATAGTTGTGCCAATGAGTTTTGTTCTTTTCCTCCAGAGTACCCAGCATGCTCAATAACGTTCTATTGAAACGTTCTACCGGGTTACCTCTGGGATGATAGGGTGTTGTCCGGATTTTGTGAATGCCCATGATTTTGCAAAGTTCTTTTATGATATGGGACTCAAAATCGGGACCCTGATCACTATTGCCTCATTTCCACTAGCCCAGTTCGACTCTCCTCGTTTCTTTTCGTTACTACTCGTTTCTGCCGCGGTTGTGCCTCCATTACAACCGTGGAAAACCGTGTATAGCTGGGGTGGGCGGGATTTTTTTACAGCAAGGCGGCGCCACACTCCCGTGACGTAAAACACGCGACCCAAGCCAAACACAACATGGCGGCTTTACAAGGCGACTCCTCGGTCTGTGGCTTTTTTCACCGTAAATGCCAAAAAGGACCGTCAGACAAGGGTACAGGCAGTGAGACAAAACACTCTGGAATAGTTCTGCAGCTTCTGGAGAGAGCCGAAGACGTGAGGATACAAACTAGGTCATATGTGACGGTAAGCTAATGGTTGCTAATGCTACTTTGCTATACGTACGTCATACTACACTGTAATCTCTGCAAGTTATCACTGTTTAGGTACTAAAATATGTGCGCTGTGTGTGTTTCAGATGGCTCTGTTGTGGGAAAATTACAACTTCAAACGGTCAGTCTGGCGTTCTTGTGCAGTCTGTCAACTGAGTGACAGGCTGAGTGAGCCTGTCACTCAGCCTGTCAACTGTCAGCACAGCTTCACAAACGATCAGTGGTTGTAGAGCTTAAGAATGTCTGGTTTATTTCCTGTGCAAAAAATTGCTCTGATCTAAGTAATGTAACCCTATTTCACTGTTTATGGGAATGTAGAAAAATCAGAATGTTTTGGGAAGAGGTGAGGGTAAGAATTTAAAAAATAATTTCAAAACAAATCACATTGAACCCCAAACTGTTTTTGTTGGGTCTTTATCCAGAAAAACATAACTTTAATAACAGTGAAAGAACATTCATAGACCTCAGTTTGCTTAATGCCAAAAAATGTATTGCATTACTGTGGAAAAAGACTCATAGACCAGATGTGACTCAGTGTTTAAGACAGATGTTAACAACCTTCCACTAGAAAGAATAACATATATACTGAAATCAAAGGAAAATGTGTTTGAGAATATATGGAGACCTTTCATTGATTATGTAAAGAAAGTAAACATAACTTCTGAAGAAGAATGTGAATGATATGTGTGGACCTTGCAAATTCAAAGCTGGTAAATGTATATTATGTATTCTAATGTAATACATTACCTAGACTAAACAGAGGAAGGGACATTGTTGTTGACTTGTTTTTGTTAATGGTTGCTGTTTTTATTACCCTTTTTTTGTCATTTTATTGTTTTTAGTTTTTAAATTACTTTTGTGTTAGTGTCTGACTGTGTGTGCTGTTTGTAAAAAAAAAAAAAGGTTCAATAAAAATATTGTGGGAAAAAAATTGCTCTGATCTGCGTGAAAATCATGGACTGTTGAGACATCATGCACGTACCTGCTTCAGCTGCACTGAGTCTGAGATGTTGTCATAGCAAAAAATGATCAGCTGACACAACTTGATCGCCAGGTTAATAACTATATTAGCCACAAAATGTATATTCAAAAGTAAACAGTACTGAGTTCGGTATAATAAGATGTATTTGACAGTTATGATGCATTTTAGGCCAAAACAAACTTGATCTAGGATTAAAAGCAATTAAAATAATGCAGTCACAAGGTTACATGGAAAATGCTTGATTTACTAGATACATATACTGTAGAAATATATATTCTCTGCATCAACAATGTACTATACATGCATTCATGTAGTATTGCACTGACAAACCTCTGAAGTTTTTGCAGATGTCTCTTTTTTATATGTGAAGGTTACCACCATGTGACATAAATTTCTTAAAAATGAGCCATTATTTTCAAGGTCACCCATTAATGGTTTGTACTATTGACTCTTTTCCAACCAGTGTATTAACAGACAAAAATAGAAATCATGATGCAAACACATAAGTCACTAAATTGTTTATTACAATCAGCAGCAAATTCCAGATTATTCAGAATGTGCAAAACTCAAACTGTAAGACTGGTTCACTCAGCAGCTGGGATGTGCAGCTCACACTGGTCTCAGATCAGCAGATCTTAGGCCTGCATCTCTGTAAATAGTGACGCAAGGTCCAGTTTGGGGTGGATCAATCGTTTACCTCTTGCCTAGACAAAAGACAGAAATGGGTGGTGGTTAAATAAAGAAAGTTTAAAACATATTTGAGAAATACATTTGTTGCTAAAAGCCAGTGGTGGAATGTGAATGAATGAATCTTTATTTCGGATAGATTTAAAGAAAATAGAATAATATAACAAAGGCGAAAAAAAAATCTAATAAGGTCGAATTAAACAATAACTCCTCTGATTACACAGTTCAACATAGGTTATCTGAAATGGGTGATGGCTGAAGCTGCAGCTTATATTGCCCACCCATATTCCATCCAAGAATTCAAAAGAAAAACAAAACAGCAGCGATTCCAATTCCAATGTGACAATAAAGTACTTTGTTGTTTTATTTAACCACAATTTTCATGTAGCTGCACTGATGTCAAGTCGATTTTACAAGGGCTGGGTTACATTTAAAATCATCTGCTTATACTGTGGCCTCAGCAACCAGAATGAATTAATACATTCACTTGAATGGAATATAGTACTTTAACTGAAGGTGTGCGTCACCGAGTATGGAGTCGCTCAGTCAAAATATGGAGTTTTTATCAATAAAAGTTTGTCTGGAATGTAAAAGTGTCTCTTCTTGTACTGGCTTCAAGTGTGGGCGGTGTTTTGTACTTTTATTGCTAAAATATAAAAGGAAGCACTATAATGGGTCTCAAATATTTGTAATGTGTCCTGTTACTGCATGATTTTATTGATGATAGAGTATAAACTACACATATAAACTAAATTATATTGATGACTGAACAACTGCCATTCCCCAAAAGATACAGTTATGAACATAACTCACAAAGGATCACACAAGTGATCTGACAAAAAAATAAATACATTAACAAGTGGTTTATTTTACAGTTGATGTGCCATATTCACACAATCAAATAAATCTCAGTTCAGTCCCTTTTATATTAAGTGGAAATTGTGCTACTTTGGTTCTGACACTTTTACCTATAAAAGCAAAGGATTTTAGTACTTTCCACAGTGGCGACGTCCGTTGTTGAGCGGCCGATTCCCTCCTCCCTAGACGAACGACAGAAATGGATGGTAGTTAGTTTCAAGCAAGTTCAACACTTACACAGGCACATCTCAAAAATTAGAATATCATGAAAAAGTTCAATATTTTTGTCACTCATTTCAGAAAGTGAAACCCATATATAGATTCATTACAGGGACAGCGATATATTGAAAGTGTTTATTTTAATATTGATGATTATGGCTACAGCCCATATCAACCAACACCTCAGCGGCCAACATTTCTATTTAAAAAATATTTTTTAAAGTTTATGTAATATTCTAATTTTTTGCCAAATTGAATTTGGGGTTTTCAGGGGCTGGAATGTGAATTAATGAATGAATCTTTATTTTGGATTGATTAAAGGTAAAGATTAAAAGAAAACAGAATAATATAACAAAGGGGAAAAAATCTAACAAGGTCAAATTAAACAATAACTCCTCTGATTATGCAGTTCAACATAGGTTATCTGAAATGGGTGATGGCTGAAGCTGCAGCTTATATTGCCCACCCATATTCCATCCAAGAATTCAAAAGAAAAACAAAACAGGAGGGATTACAATTCCAATGTGACAATAAAGTACTTCGTTGTTGTAGCATTAAATTGCACACAAATTAAAGCGTAGGACCAAAGTGCAATACAAAACACAAACCAGGACTTTAACCAGGATTAACATATTTCATCGTAATCGACTGTTCTCTCTGAAGGGCGGAAGAAGAAGTTTTGCTCTCACAAGCGAATATTTAGGAGAAAACAAGCGCGATTCAGCAGTTGGTACTAGCTAGCACTAGCAAAAAATACGTTAGCTAAAACGTTAGCCAGCACAGAACAGCACACAATTTAATGCGCAGGACCAAAGTGCAATACAAAACACAAACCAGGACTTTAACCAGGATTAACATATTTCATCGTTTTGCTCTCACAAGTGAATATTTAGGAGAAAACAAGCGCGATTCAGCAGTTGGTACTAGCTAGCACTAGCAAAAAAAACGTTAGCTAAAACGTTAGCCAGCACAGAACAGCACACAATTTAATGCGCAGGACCAAAGTGTAATACAAAACACAAACCAGGACTTTAACCAGGATTAACATATTTCATCGTTTTTCAGAATCAGAATCAGATTTATTGCCAAGCACATTTACAAGTACAAGTAAACATACGAGGAATTTGATTTGACATTGGGCGCGCATTTAAGGCGCATCCCAATGACGCGGCAGCCATGACGAGGCGCCTGTCATACGGGGGGGGGGGGGGGGGGTAAAGAGGGGGTAGGGGGTAGGGTAGGGAAAGACACAATAGGCAGAGAGAAAAAAGCATTGTTGATCAAAATAAAGCTTATTTTATGGCCAAAATTTTGATTACAAGAAAAAAACTCTCAAATGCACAATTAGCAGACAATAGATCACACAATGACAAAAAGCAGTTGAGAGTTGAGAGAGACAGTGTATGTCTGAGTCAGTATATGTGTATCAGTCATGTACTGTTGTATGCATTGTGTAGTGTAGGTGTGACAGTTGCTAGTGAACAGCAGAGGGCGCCTCCTGGCAGTGGATAGATGTTATAATCATGTGACTTATAAACAAGTCCGGAGTCTATCTCTTCGCTTGCAGATGAAGGCACATGGGCTGTCCTTGAGGAGTTCAATCTGCTGAAACAACAGCAATTGTTTGTCGATTGTTTGGGTTAGCAGCCGCCACTACTACCTTATCTCCATCAAGGAATTCGGAATGTAAACAGGGCATCAAAAACAAGGTCAAATCTACACAGCTCAGAGCCCACGGAGAATAGAATTTTCCTCTCTCATGCGCTTCTGTGCTTCATAATTTCCATATACATAATTCCATAACATCATAATTCATAATTTCCATAACATCCTCTCGGCGCCACACCAGTAGGCTGCCTTTTGCAACAGCGGCTCGATTCCGAGTTTTTTTTTCCCTTCCTCTCTCTTTTGATCACTTTTTTTTTTTTTTTTTCACCCCACTTACATCACGGACACACAGATCGTCCCAAATGTCTCCTGAGCCGGTGGACGGAGCCACTGTTTATAGCAGGATACGATACAACAGGGAAGAGCTGCTAGCATTTAACTGCCACCCGGTCCCACTGGAAAAACTCGACATACCGAGAGAATTGAGGCGAAAGCGTCGCGGCTGCCGGGCTGGAGTAAGGCGGAGGACAAAAAATATAAGGTACAGACCCTCCCTTCCATCTGTTGTCATGGGAAATGTACGGTCGATACTGGGAAAGTTAGATGAGCTAGCGGCTATCTCCCGTTATGATAGCACTTACCGGGAGTGCTCTCTCCTTTTGTTTACTGAGACGTGGCTAACTGAACTAGCAGCAGATGCTAACATTGAGCTGGAGGGTTTTCACATGATACGAGCTGACCGAACACCAGAGAGTGGCAAAGCGAGGGGCGGTGGAGTGATAATGTATGTTAACAACAACTGGTGCAGACCGGGACATATCACTGTTAAACAACGACACTGCAGCAAAGACATTGAGTTGCTAGCTGTTAGCATGAGGCCTACATATCTCCCGAGAGAACACTCACACGTGATCTGCATTGTTGTTTATGCAAATCCGACGGCGAACGCTGGGACAGCGCGTGACGTCATCCATTCAGTAACCAGCAGGCTGCAGACAGAACACCCAGATGCTCTTCTCCTCATCTCAGGCGATTTCAACCACGTTTCACTGTCTCCCATTCTGCCCACTTTCACCCAGTATGTCACATGCCACACAAGAGACAATAAAACACTGGATTTGTTCTACGCAAACACTAAGGAGGCGTACACCTCATCACAACTCCCCCCACTTGGGAGATCGGATCACAACTTGGTTCATCTCCGGCCGGTGTACAAACCCCTAGTGCACAGACAACCTCCGGCCATGCACACTGTGGAGTTATGGTCTGAGGAGACAATGGACACTCTAAAGGACTGTTTTGAAGCCACTGCCTGGAAGCAACTCTGCGATCCACATGGTGAGGACATCAATGGCCTCATTCACACCTTCACGGGCTACCTCAGCTTCTGTGTGGACAAATCCGTTCCCACCAAGACCATACGGCGTCACTCAAACAACAAACCCTGGATCAACCCTGAGATAAAAACACTTCTGAGAGAAAAGAAGAGGATCTTCAGGTCGGGGAACAGGGAGATGCTGAAGTCCGTACAGAGGGAGCTGAGGAGAAAGATCAGAGAAGGCAAGGACAGCTTCAGGAAGAAGATGGAGGACAAGCTGCAACAGAGCGACATCAGCGGGGTCTGGAGAAACCTCAAAACCATCTCTGGGCTCCAGAATACCTCCCCCCAGGCCACGGGGGGCAGGGAGTGGGCGAACAACCTGAATCTGTTTTTCAATAGATTTGACCAACCGCCCTCCCCCCGTCTGCACAACAACCACTGCTGCCTCTAAGAAATCAAGTCCTGCTGCCCACTCCCCACTCCACCGACACCCCCCCCACTCCCAACACACAGCCCCCCATCCTGACCCTGACCAAGACCCAGGTGAGGACGGAGCTGAGGAAGATCAAGGCGAGGAAGGCGTCGGGACCGGACGGCATCAGCGCAAAGCTCCTCAAGTCCTGTGCAGACCAGCTGTGTGGGATTGTGACGTATATCTTCAACATGAGCCTGAAACTGGGGAGGGTACCACAGCTGTGGAAAACATCTTGTGTGGTACCTGTACCAAAAACTTCCCACCCCAAAGACCTGAACAGCTACAGACCGGTGGCCTTGACGTCCCACTTGATGAAGACCCTGGAGAGACTGCTCCTTGCTCATCTCCGCCCCCTGGTGGAACCAGCGATGGATCCACTCCAGTTCGCCTACCAGCATGGCATTGGGGTGGAGGATGCGGTGATCTTCCTCCTTCACCGTTCTCTGTCCCACCTGGAGAAGCCCGGGAATATGGTGAGGATCATGTTCTTTGACTTCTCCAGTGCTTTCAACACCATCCAACCGATGATCCTGAAGGACAAGCTGCTGCGCGCAGGGGTGGACCAGCACCTGTCATCATGGATCCTGGACTACCTCACGAACCGGCCTCAGTTTGTGAGAACCCGGGACTGTGTTTCCGACACGATCATCAGTAGCACGGGGGCCCCCCAGGGAACGGTGCTGGCTCCCTTCCTGTTCACTCTTTATACTGCGGACTTCTCACACAACACAACACATTGCCATCTACAGAAGTTCTCTGATGACTCTGCGATCGTTGGTCTCATCTCCAACGGAGATGAAGCTGAGTACAGAGGGCTTATCCAGGACTTTGTGGACTGGTGCCATCGGAACTGCCTCCAGATCAACGCGAGGAAAACTAAGGAGCTGGTGGTGGACTGCCGCAGGCATGGGCAGCCCCTCACAGCACCAGTAAATATACAGGGAACAGACATCGAGATGGTGACATCCTATAAGTACCTGGGTATTCATCTGAACAATAAACTAGACTGGTCACACAATACTGACGCACTCTACAAGAAGGGACAGCGCAGGCTGTTCCTGCTGAGGAGACTCAGGTCTTTTGGTGTACAAGGGGCGCTGCTGAAGTCATTCTATGACACGGTGGTGGCATCAGCCATCACTTCTGGAGTGGTCTGCTGGGGCAGTGGCATTACTGCAGCCGATAGGAAGAGACTGAACAAACTGATTAAGAAAGCTAGCTCTGTCCTGGGGCAGCGCCTTGATCCGATGGAGGAGATAGGAGAGAGAAGGACGGTGGCTAAACTGTCATCTCTGCTGGAGTCCGAGTTCCACCCTATGCAGGACATACTGGATGCACTGAGGAGCTCATTTAGCAGCAGACTACATCATCCCAGGTGCACAACCGAGAGGTTTCGTAGGTCCTTCCTACCAACGGCTGTCAGACTGTACAACCTAAGCAGGGCTGCTCGCAGAGATAGCAAAAAGACGTAACAAACTAATAGTTTTTTTGAATGCAAAAGATGCAATAGACTTACACAATGGTCCTCTCCGGCATACAACTAGGAACATACCGGTCGCTATGGAGGGTGAGAATATGTATGGGCACATAATCATACCATGTAGGATAACTAAATAGAGGGTTATGCTGTTTCATCCCACCTAGCAACAATGCTCTGCACTGTGTGTGTTTATATATTTACATATTTATTCCATCTAGCTACAATGCTCAGCACTGGGTGTGTTTATATTTATATATCTATATATTTATTCCATCTAGCTACAATGCTCCGCACTGTTTTTATATATCTACATATTATTCCATCTAGCTACATTGCTCCGCACTGTGTGTGTTTATATACTTGCATATTTATTCCACCTAGCTGCAATGCTCCGTACTGTGGGTGTTTATATATTTACATATTTATTCCATCTAGCTACAATGCTCTGCACTGTGTGTTCATATATTCATATATTTATTCCATCCAGCTACAATGCTCTGCACTGTGTGTCTGTGTGTGTATGTGTATATATATATTTTATAGTAATATGTACATATGTATATTAGCTGCTCTTGCTTGCTTGTTTTTTTTTCTTGCCTTCTGATTGTTGCTCTGAGTGTTGCTATCCCTGTGCTGTTGCAATCCTGGAATTTCCCCGTTGTGGGACTAATAAAGGCTTATCTTATCTTATCTTATCTTATCTTATACAGGCTTAAACAGACATTCCATGGAGAGCACAGGGCTCCAGATGTATTCCTCCGCTGAATCACTGTCATTCAGTTCACCATTTGCCGCTAATCGTGCCCTCCCCAACTGGTCGAATTCGATGAAGGAGCAACGCCGGGTCCGCTTTGATCAGCTCTCTCACCTTCTTCAATTTCTGATACATCAGGAAACTCCAAAGCCAAAATAGAAGTCCTGTGATCAAACCAATAATGTTTCCTGCCAAATCTCCACAGACGCATGAATTCCAATGTCCATGAGTCTCCTCGTCGTTGGGTTCCCCCCTGACCCGATCTTCTTTTAAAGTGGTGACAATCACAGTTAAGCCGCTTTCCAGATCCATAATTTCCATTTAGATTAAGATTCAGCAGAAGAGTGACTAAACACAGACAAAAACGCAACATTGCATGCTAGGATCAGAGGGGAGAGGATTAGGAGGGAGAAGTTAAGAAAGCGACTGTTCTCTCTGAAGGGCGGAAGAAGAAGTTTTGCTCTCACAAGCGAATATTTAGGAGAAAACAAGCGCGACTCAGCAGTTGGTACTAGCTAGCACTAGCAAAAAAAACGTCAGCCAGCACAGAACAGCACTGTAATGGGTCAAAAAAAGTGAGCTTACCACCAACAGGATAAATAAGCAAACAGATGCACATTATTACAAATCACTCACCATCGATGGTTCTCTCACGTTCGTCTTCAACTTGTCTATATAGTCCAGCCATATATATGGCCAGCCATCAGGTCCGGGTCACTCCTCACTGTGTCTCTGCCACCAAGCAGAGAAAACTCCGCACCTCTTTGTTGGACCGCGGTGTAGAGTTCCGCAAAACCTAAAATCGCTGTCTGTATTAATATCGTATTTACTCCGTGACCGAGTTAGTCCGTGACTGCAAATAGCGGTCGTAAAGATTTCAACGAAGACGGGCACTTTCGTGACATTACGCCCTGACCAATCAGCGGTTAGCAGTCGATTGACGTCAAATCACACCTCGCTTTTCGCTCGCTTATACCCTGCCTCTTAACAGGCACGAAAATAGTGTTGGTTACAACGTGATGACTTTGGTGGAAATGGCGAGAAAGTGAATCAAGTAGAAACAAGTAAGGGCAAGGTGATACTAATGGAAATGGCCCTTAAGTAACCGTTCGGGTATCCTGTAGTGGACTATAAAGTTGTCCCAAAGTGCCTTTGCAACGGTCTGAGCTTTCTGATTGCTGGTAGGGATGGCTATAGCGTATTTCGTGAAATGATCAGTTAGCACAAGCACATCCTTCATGTTACTTTGATCGGGCTCAATGGATAGGAAATCCATACTGTGACGATGGGATGTCACCACTGTATGTCTGGTTGTACTGTGTGATTATGTTGTATCTGTATTGTTGTAATGTCTGTATGATTGTTTGGTAAGATGCACATAGTAGTTTAGGATTTGTCTTTGTTAATTTGAAAGCCCTGGGAGATGATTAGTATGATTAAGAATTTGGTAAAATAATTGTTAAAGAATTTATTGCACATACCTTTGCCAACATGCTTCCTGTGCGTGTCCAGGCAAAAGACTCCGTTAGGAGTTGAGTTCCTTATATAGGACACCAGCAGGGAGAAAATATGTATGGTAAGTCAGAGGGGTTGTTTAATATTTGTAAATAGGGGTTAAAGCTATTTATTGAACTATTTATATTACTATTTATTGTATGTTATTTATATTTATATTGTGTAATGTTTGGGGAAAGTATTTATGTATTTTAGATGTTAGTGGGTATGTGTCTAGAATAGGAATGATGACTGTTTTACCTGGGATTATGGTAGGGGATAATCACCTCTAATTATCTCGTCCATTATATAACAGGTGTGAGATATCGAGTGAGAAGTGGTATTTGATGATATTGGATTGCATGGCATTGTATTGCTGATTGCAAAGTGCTTTATTGCTTGATATGCTTCTTGGCTGAGGAAGTACATTTTTGTTTGGAAAGACTATGTCAGATGATTTTTCCTGAGAAACTGGAGATTACTTGTAAGTAAAATAAACTGGACTAATTGACAAATTGAAACTCTGGACTCATTTGCTGCACCAGATTTTCACATTTGGTGGCAGCGGTGGTCCGTGCTGTGGACGCCGTGGCATTCGGTGGACGGAGGACTCCATGGCCAGAAGGAAAGTGAGGCAGGAGGAGCGGTCTGACCTGGATGCAGGAATGACGGATGAGGAGCTGGGAGTAAGCGGACTGGGCGAGCTCGAAGAGCTAACGAGCCTGGTGAAATCGGTGGTACGTTCGCTGACGGTTAGAGACCGGCAGATGGAAGAGGAAGCCGCTCTCCATGACCAAAGGTGGCAGGCTGTAAATGAACAAATTCGTCGGGTACAGTCGCAGGTTGCGGAGCTGAGAGAGGAGTACGGGAGCCGGGCAGAGCATGGTGGTGACGACGGCGCTCCGGGGGAGGACCCCAGGGTGACGGCCAGTCGGGTCGGCCCGCAGGAGGAAGATTTGCCGCTGCAGGTGCAGCCGAGGAGGACATCAGTGCACCACGAGTCCAGGCTGAATCCTCTCTCACCCGAGGACGACATAGAACATTACCTGACGACGTTTGAGAGGATCGCTACAGTCTGCCACTGGAGGGAAGAAGAGTGGGCTATCCATCTTGCTCCTTTACTCACAGGTAAAGCGCGGAGCGCATATGTTTTGATGGATGTGGCTGACACAGACAATTATGGGAAAGTTAAAGAAGCTATCTTGAGTAAATTTGAAATAACTTCTGACACTTATAGGAGGAGGTTTCGTTCCTTGGACATTTATCAGGATGAAACCCCTCGCGAACTGTATGTACGCTTGAAAGACTTGTTGTATAAATGGATTAAGCCAGAGACCCTATCGTTAAAAGATATTATGGAACAGCTTATTTTGGAACAATTTTTGCATATGATGAACCCGGAACTGGGAGTCTGGATACAAGAGCGGGACCCGAAGACTGCAGAGGGCGCTGCTCGTCTGGCGGAGGTTTTTCTGTTGGCCAACAGGAGAACTACCCTCGGCCGTGACAGCTCTTTCAGGAATAAGTTTAATGAGGGTAAAAGGATTGGTCCAGCTCAAGTTAGACATCCCAATTCCAGACAGTTTTTAAATGACAGAGATAACAGAAGCAAAAAGTCACGTGTTGTGTCTAATAAAGATATTCGTTGTTATCAATGTAATGAAATCGGTCACACACAATACTCATGTCCTGCCATAAAAAATGAGAAACCATCATTACTGTGCTCAGTTCCAAGACCTACTTTGTCAGCACCGAGTCATGGTGAAATATATAAAATTAACGTTCTGTGTAATGGTCAGTGTGAAGAGTGTCAGCAGCCTGGTCATCATCAGCAGCAACTTGCTCTTCAGGAGACACATCAGCTCTTGATCAGTGCGACGGAAGTGGATGAGGAGAAGGAACAGTCCTTTCCCACAAATGTGTCAGAGCCTTATTTATTTCAAGTGTCTCATTTGCAGGTGGATCAGCGGAGAGAGTTAGAGACATTACTGGATCTAGATTTGTTTCAGGAGAGACCTGGTTTCACCACGTTGGTACGTCATAAGATTTATTTGAAAGAGGAAACTGTTCCACGTAGAAAATCGTATAGGATCCCGGAACGATTGGTCCCAAAATTGAAAACAGAAATTGACTTGATGTTGCAGCTGGGAGTGATTGAGGAGTCAGTCAGTGAGTGGTGTAGCCCGATTGTGCTGGTTCCAAAAAAGGATGGCTCATTAAGATTTTGCATTGACTTTAGATACCTTAACTCAGTATCTAAATTTGAGTCATACCTTATGCCCCGGATTGATGAATTATTAGAGAAAGTAGGCAAGGCTAGATTTATTTCTACTTTGGACCTATGCAAGGGGTATTGCCAGGTGGCATTGGCACCAGAAATAAAGGAACTTACAGCCTTTAAAACACCGTATGGCAGTTTTCAATTTAGGGTCATGCCATTTGGCCTTCAGGGGGCACCTGCAACGTTTCAGTGGCTGATGGACCAAATATTAAGGAGAGTATCGAACTTTGCGGCTGCCTATTTGGATGACGTGGTCATTTATAGTCAGACCTAGGAAGAACATCTGATACACCTTAGGCAGGTCCTTTAGCTAATTAAGAGGGCAGGACTGATAATTAACCCACGCAAATGTGCATTCGGACAACAGCAGGTGGAGTACCTGGGACATGTGGTTGGTCAGGGGGTCATTAGGCCACGAATAGGTAAAGTGGATACCATTCGGACCTACCCTGTACCCACCACTAAGAAGAGAGTGCGATTATTCATGGGAATGGTAGGATGGTATAGTAAGTTCATCCCCCACTTTGCTGAAAGAGCTGCAGTATTGACTGACCTCACTAAAGCTTCAGCAATGAATAAGGTAAAATGGACAGAGGAGTGTGACAGAGCGTTTGAGGATCTGAAGAGGGCTATTTCTGGGGAGAAGGTTCTCTACAGTCCAGACTTTGCTCACCCGTTCATTTTACAGACTGATGCTTCAGGGGTTGGCATTGGAGCAGTACTTCTCCAGGAGGAGAAGGGAGAGAGACACCCAGTACTGTTCTTGAGCTGTAAATTGTTGGACCGGGAGACAAGATACTCTACGGTTGAAAAAGAATGTCTTGCCATAAAATGGGCAATAGGGTCCCTAAAATATTATTTATTAGGGTGTCATTTTTTGTTAGAGACAGATCATCGGGCTTTACAGTGGTTAGACAGAATGAAGGATGTGAACAGTTGTCTTACAGGGTGGTATGTGTCCCTCCAACCATATAATTTTACTGTTCGGTATGTGGCAGGGAAAACCAACCTTGTGGCTGATAGCCTTTCTAGAATACATGACTCATAGAGTACTGTATTCTCGGGAAAGGGGGGAGGAAATGTGACGATGGGATGTCACCACTGTATGTCTGGTTGTATTGTGTGATTATGTTGTATCTGTATTGTTGTAATGTCTGTATGATTGTTTGGTAAGATGCACATAGTAGTTTAGGATTTGTCTTTGTTAATTTGAAGGCCCTGGGAGATAATTAGTATGATTAAGAATTTGGTAAAATAATTGTTAAAGGATTTATTGCACATACCTTTGCCAACATGCTTCCTGTGCGTGTCCAGGCAAAAGACTCCGTTAGGAGTTGAGGGCCTTATATAGGACACCAGCAGGGAGCAAATATGTATGGTAAGTCAGAGGGGTGGTTTAATATTTGTAAATAGGGGTTAAAGCTATTTATTGAACTATTTATATTACTATTTATTGTATGTTATTTATATTTATATTGTGTATGTTTGGGGAAAGTATTTATGTATTTTAGATGTTAGTGGGTATGTGTCTAGAATAGGAATGATGACTGTTTTACCTGGGATTATGGTAGGGGCTAATCACCTCTAATTATCTCGTCCATTATATAACAGGTGTGAGATATCGAGTGAGAAGTGGTATTTGATGATATTGGATTGCATGGCATTGTATTGCTGATTGCAAAGTGCTTTATTGATTGATATGCTTTTTGGCTGAGGAAGTACATTTTTGTTTGGAAAGACTATGCCAGATGATTTTTCCTGAGAAACTGGAGATTACTTGTAAGTTAAAATAAATTGGATTAATTGAAAAGAAGATTTTGCCTCGCCTTCTCTTGCCACACACTCACACATACAGACAAGTTCAAGCGGTCGGGTGGACTTGATGTTGACAAGCGGAGCAACTCGCTCTGGAGCGGTTTTATGTCTTACGCAGCGATTACATGTCTTGATCTTCTTTTCAATATCAGCCGCCATGCGAGGCCAATAGAACCTTGTTCTGGCGAGATCCAAAGTACGCTCTGTGCCTAAATGGCCCATGTCACAGTGGAGGCTCTGAAAGACTGAATCACGGCGCTGTTCAGGTAAGACGAGCTGGTAAGTAACATTTCCTCCGTCTTGACGAGTGCGGTAAAGGATGTTATTGCACATTTCAAGTCGACTGAGCTCTCGGAGTAACAAGTTGATGTCAGGAAGTTCAGTTTGTACCGTTGGTGGAACTTTTAGCCCAGTTTCAATTTGTGCAATCACTTCCCTTAAACATGGATCAGTTCTTTGTTCGTTTTTGATCTGTTCAGGAGTCATGTGGGGTACAACTGCAAGACCACCACAGCCATCTTCATCGGCGTAGCCATCTGGAATGGCGGCTACAGAGATGGCTAACGAGTGAACCAAAGGGAAGGTGTTGTCTGGAGAGCTACAGACAAGGTGTTTTTCACATATAGCAGACTCTACCTCGGAACTTAAACTGTTCTCAGGAAGAGACAAGTGAGTTTGAGTGAACCGCATGCATTGACCGTATGCGGTCAAACTCCTTTTGGGACACTGCGTCATCAAGTAACTCGCCATGTGGCCATCTAGAGAGGCCATCTGCATCTGAGTTAATCTTGCCTGCTCTGTATTGGAGCTTAAAGTTAAACGTCGACAGAGCAGCTAGCCACCTATAACTCATGGCATCCATCTTAGCAGTAGTCAAAATGTACGTCAGGGGGTTACTGTCTGTCACGATAGTAAAATGATTGCCATATAAATAGTCTGCGAACTTCTCCGTTACTGCCCACTTTAGAGCCAAAAATTCCAATTTATGGGCGGGATAACGGGACTCACTTCTAGACAACCCTCGGCTTGCATAAGCTATGACCCTAGTCTGGCCCTCCTGCTCTTGATAGAGGGTGGCGCCAAGCCCTGTAGTGCTGGCGTAACTATGGAGAGTATATGGCAACTGAGGGTCAGCGAAACCCAGGACAGGCACAGTAGTGAGCTTTTCAATGATGGTTTTGAATGCAAGATCACAGGAAGAAGTCCATCGCTCACCAAACGGTGTCTTTGGGTCGTGGTACTGGGCAGACTTAGCTTTGGGCTTTGTGCTTTTTCGCAAAGGAGGGTAGCCTGCTGTTAAGTCAGTGAGGGGCTTAACGATGCTGGAATAGTTCTTAATGAACCGCCTATAGTACCCTGAAAAGCCTAAGAACGAGCGGAGCTGGTTGAGATCACGGGGCACAGGCCAGGTACTTAGGGCTTTCACTTTTTCGGGGTCGGTCTCAACTCCTTTACTGGACACAATGTGACCAAGGTATTTGACAGAAGTTTGAAAAAATCTGCATTTCTCAGGGGAGAGTTTAAGCCCGTACTCTTTTAGGCGATTAAGGACTTTCATTAAGCGAGCCTCATGTTCTTCGGGCATCTTGGAGAATACAATGATGTCATCGAGGAACACAATCACCTCATGCAGATTCATGTCACCCATGCATTTCTCTGTGAGGCGCTGGAATGTGCTGGGGGCATTTGTAATGCCTTGGGGCATTCTATTGAATTCCCAAAAGCCCATGGGACATACAAATGCCGTCTTTGGTTTGTCCAGCTCCTCTACCTCAATTTGGTAATACCCCGACTTTAAATCGAGGACGGAGAACCACTGCAAACCGGTCAAGGTGAAAAACATTTCCTCCAAGTTGGGGAGGGCGTAAGCATCTTTTACAGTCTGCATGTTAAGCTTCCTGTAATCAATACAAAGGCAGACGTCGCCATTTTTCTTTCGCACCACTACAATAGGCAAAGAAAATGGGGAAGTAGACTCTCTTATCACGCCTGCTTATTGGAGTTCTTTGAGATGCTTGCGGACCGCTTCCAGGTCATTTGGATGTATGGGACGTGCTCTGTGTTTGAACGGTGTTTCATCTGATAATTTGATTGTGTGTTTCACTTGATCCGTTTTGCCAAAGTCAAGATTGTTTTGTGCAAATACTTCAGGCATTTGACTGAGTCTTTCTGTTAGGCGCTCTTTCCATTCAGCGCTAATGGGAGAAGAGTCAAAGTTGAACTTCAGAGTGGACTTTGGTTCAGTTTTGGACTTTGTAACTTCCACGGAGTGTTCTTGCGATAGGACTCGTTGATATGCACAAATTTCTCCAATGACACACTTCTGAGGGATTGTCACGTCATGTTCCGATTCATTGGTGAGTATAACTGGAACAAGGTAAGGTGCTCTTTCAGGTAAGTCTATGAGACATGGTTTTACCAGGATACCACCAGGTAAAGCTGACATTACTGGTTGTTCTAACAAGACAGATTTTTCACTGTTGCTGGCTGACACAGCTACAGCGCCATCTAGAACAACTGTTTGGCCTGCTGGAACTAACTGTGGCTCTTTGTTGCGCATGGTCACTAAACCAAGGCTAGTGTCTTTGGACTGTCTGTGCCGTAGCTCAAGGACTTTTAACACTGCCTTATAACCAAGTGACATGGTTGGCTGCAGTTCAGAACATGCATCAGAGTACAGCTCGTACAGTACATCTAATGTGTTTGTCCCTATTAACACTAAGGACTGATCAGCTGCACGTACATTGGGAACCACTAAGGCAAGTGTTGGCACTTCGGCTTCAATACCGAGAAAGTCTTTTGGGAAAGTGACATGCATTTCAATGTAGCCTAAATAAGGTACACTCTGACCGTTAGCTCCCTCCACTTCTAACAGCTCAAAAAGTGGCTTAATCTCATGGTTGGATAAGTACTGTCTGTAATAGGACTCGGGGACAGTAGTCACCTGGGAGCCTGTATCTAACAAACAGCTCACAGTACAGCCATTCACTTTCACTTGTGCTGTACTTTTTGTACCAATTAGACCATTAGGAAAGTTAAAGCGGTCTGTTTTGTAATGTGACTTCAGTTTAGCACGTGTCTTGAATTGAGTTTTCGGTTTGGGACGGGTCATCTCTGAACTAACCTCTGTTTGTCCTGCAACAGGGGTAGACTTCAGTTTTAAAGAAGATTGGGAGTTCTGACTGTCCCAAATCTGTCTTTTTACTCTTAGTTCTTTGCGTTTTGCAGCTACAAGCGCAGGGTTTGGCTCTGACTCACAAGTGGCTACAATATGCCCATCTTCGCCACAGCGGAAGCAATACCATGGTTTGGGCCTAGTATTGGGACGGCTGGACGAAGGTAAGTTTTCAGGTTTGGCATGGTCAGGTTTTTTATTTCCATATTTCTTAGTTGGGTCTTTCTTTGGTGGTGCTTGTTTCTTTTGTTTCACGACAGCAGCTAATTGGCTTTTTAGATCAGCGACTTGCTTTTTCAGTTCTTTCAGACTCTCCGACTCCAATTCACTATTTGTACTTATTTCGGTGACTGTTTGTTCATAGGAGGCTGCTTTTGGTTTTGTGGCACCCAAGTGTTTCTTCATGCGTGTGTTTTTAACTTCTTGTCTGTTTTCAACAGTGCGAAGGTGAAGCAATAACTCTGCATACTCAGGTGGATGTTTATCTTTTAGTTCCAGCTGTAGCTCTTTTAGCAGATTATCATCCCAACAGCCTCTGTTAAACTGCTTGAGAAGCTGTTTGTTCACTTCCTGTGGCTCTAGACCGCCTCTACGCACTGTGAGATTGAGAACCACCTGCAAACGATGCAGATATGCAGAGGGTTTTTCTCCATAATCTTGAAAAGTGTTCATGAATCGCACAAGCAGTTCCTCACCGTCTTCAACAGTCCCGAAAGCTGAATCCAACAGCTTAAGATAGTCGGCAGAGGTGGCTTCAGACCCAAGAGAGTGAATAACATCAGACGCAGGCGCAAGAAGACTTTCAAGGATCCTGCAAGATTTTTCCAAGTCAGACAAAGAAGTATCTTCCATCATCAGGTCAACATGTGAACGCCATGTTTCATAATCAGCTTCAGTATACGGTCTTGGCGTTTTGCCAGAGAAAGCTCTGATTCTCCAAGAGGAATGGGCATTTGACGGCTTCTCTGCATGTTTAATGACATGCTCGACTACGATTTTCTGAACCTCGGGTGGGTTAAGATCAGCTGGACTCAACATTTGAGGTGTTAAGTTTGGTCTAAGAGGGCGTTGGAAGAGTGCTTGAGTGGTTTTAGAGTGGTTTTAGAGGTGCGAGGCACTTCAACTTGGAGTGGAGGAGAGACTCCACTTTGTGTGGGTTCTACAGTAGGGAAAGCAGGATCAACGTCAGCAGCGACCGTTTCAGCTGTCTCAGCAGCTTCAATAGACTTCCCTATTGTGGACATAACCTCCCGCAACACCTCTTCAAAATCTTTTCCACTTAGCTTAGCTACACCCCTCAGGTTGCTAAGATAAGCCTCAGTAACACTGCCCCCTACAGTTTTAGTGTAGACATCAGTTAAGGCTTGAATGCAGTATTTAACCTCAGGATTGTCAGTGGATGGAAAGGAGCACGGCAACGTAGGTGCTAATGCTTCAATGGTTAATCCAGACTCGAACTCCACAATATGACTTTTGTCAAAGTCAGATGAGTTATCATTAATGCTAAGCACCCTACGAATAGTGCCATTTCCTTCACCTTAGACACCACTGACTTTCAGTACAACACCGAGTCATGCCACCTGCAGAAATTCTCTGATGACTCAGCTGTTGTTGGGTGTATAAGAGGGGGAGAGGAGGGAGAGTACAGGGCACTGGTAGACAGATTTGTGGAGTGGACAGAGCAGAATCACCTGAGGCTGAACGTCAGCAAGACCAGAGAGATGGTGATTGACTTCAGGAAGAAGAGGACACCTCAGCCATTGCATATTAGAGGGGAGGATGTGGGGGTGGTTGAGAACTACAAATATCTGGGTGTCAGGATCAGCAATGGGCTGGACTGGAGATCCAACACCAATGCTGTGCACAAGAAGGGGATGAGCAGACTCTACTTCTTGAGGAAGCTGAGATCCTTCAACGTGTGCAGCAGGATGCTAGAGCTTTTCTACCAGACCACTGTCACCAGTGCCATCTTCTTTACTGCTGTCTGTTGGGGTAGTAGTATCAGGGCCAGCGACACCAACAAACTTGACAAGATTATCAAGAGGGCTGGCTCTGTAATTGGTCTCAGGCCGGACACTTTTGAGACAGTGGTGGAGAAGAGGACACTAAGTAAACGGCAATCCATCATGGACAATCCTGATCACCCCCTCCACCACACACTGGACAGACAGCGGAGCACTTTCTCCAGCAGACTACTACAGTTTCGCTGTCGAACGGTTAGGTACAGAAAATCTTTCCTGCCACATGCCATTTCACTGTACAATAACTCACTATGATGCTGTATTCTGGTCATAACTATGCTGCTATACTGCACCTTACAGTCTAACTGGTACCTCACATTTCACTCTGCTCCTGATAGTCCTGCATTGTGCAGCGGGTATGATTCATGTGTCTATATGGGTCACCATCTATTCAGCTATGACGTATATAGGCTTTTGTAGTAATGTTATTTTTACTTTCCATGGGTAATCCCTTTGCCTGTCACGCGTGTGTTTCTGTTGTTTTGTTGTCTGCTGTCATGCTGCTGTTACACTGCAGTTTCCCAGTTTGGGATCAATAAAGTACATCTATCTATCTATCTATCTATCTATCTATCTATCTATCTATCTATCTATCTATCTATCTATCTATCTATCTATCTATCTATCTATCTATCTATCTATCTATCTATTTATCCCCTCATGGATCGTCACCTTATTGTGGTGGGGGGTTTGCGTACCCCAGTGATCCCAGGAGCTATGTTGTCCGGGGTAATTTGCCTTTGGTAGGGTCACCCAAGACAAACTGGTCCTGGGTGAAGAGCCAGGGTAAGAACGATCCAACAGACTCTCATGATAAATACTAGAACAAGGATTCAATGTACCCCGCCTGGTATGGGGTTACCGGGGCCCCACCCTGGAGCCAGGGCTGGGGGAGGGGCTCGACGGCTAGCGTCTGGTGGCCGGGTTTCTGCCCATGGGACCTGGCCAGGCTCAGCCCGAAGGAGTTACATGGGTCCGCCCTCCAGTGGGCTCACTACCTGCAGGAGGGATCATGGGGGTCCGGTGCTATGTGGATCAGGGGGCGGTCAAAGGTGGAGACCTTGGCGGACTGATCCCAAGCTTCCTAAATTGGCTTTTGGTATGTGGAATGTCACCTCTCTGGTGGGGAAGGAGCCTGAGCTGGTGCATGAGGTTGAGAGATACCGACTAGATATAGTCGGCCTCAACTCATCACACGGCTCCGCTTCCGGAACCAGTCTCCTGGAGAGGGGCCGGAGCTTGGCCTACTCTGGAGTTACCCCTGGCGAGAGGCGATGAGCAGGGGTGGGTATTCTTGTATCCCCCCTCCTTGCTGCCTCTATATTGGAGTTTTCCCTGGTGGACGAAAGGGTTGTCTCCCTGTGGCTTGGGGTTGGGAAACCATCATTTGTGCCTATGCACCAAGTGATGTTTCAGAATACCCACCCTTTTTGGAGTCTCTGACTGGGGTGCTGGAGGGTACTCCTCTTGGAGACTTCATTGTCCTACTGGGGGACTTCAATGCGCACGTGGGCAACGACAGTGAAACCTGAAAGGGGGTGATTGGGAGGAACGGCCTGCCCGATCTGAATCCGAGTGGTGTTCAGTTATTGGACTTCTGTGCTAACCACAGTTTGTCCATAACGAACACCATGTTCAAGCATAAGGGTGTCCATATGTGCACCTGGCACCAGGACACCCTAGGTCGCAGGTCAATGATCGATTTTGTTATTGTGTCATCAGACCTGCGACCGTATGTCTTGGACACTCGGGTAAAGAGAGGTGCAGAGCTGTCAACTGATCACCACCTGGTGGTGAGTTGGATCCGGTGGCAGGGGAGGATGCCATTCAGACCTGGTAGACCCAAACGTATAGTGAGGGTGTGCTGAGGATGTCTGGCTGAGGCCCCTGTCTGGGAGGTCTTCAACTCCCACCTCTGGAAGAACTTCAACCACATGCCGAGGGAGTCTGGAGACATGGAGTCTGAATGGGCCATGTACTCCACCTCCATTGTTGATGCAGATGTCCAGAGCTGCGGCCGCAAGGTTGAACCAAGTTGTGGACACCAGTGGTGAGGGCAGCCATTAAACTGAAGAAGGAGTCCTATCAAGCTTGGTTGGCTTGTGGGACTTCTGGAGCAGCTGAGGTGGACCGGCAGGCCAAGCAGAGTGCAGCTCGGGTGGTTGCTGAAGCAAAAACTCAGGTATGGGAGGAGTTCGGCGAAGCCATGGAACAAGACTTTCGGTCGGCCTTGAAGAGATTCTGGCAAACTGTCCGACGGCTCAGGAGGTGGAAGCAGCTCCCTGTTCACACTGTGTATGGTGCAGATGGGGCGCTGTTGACTTTGACTGGGGATATCGTCGGGAGGTGGAAGGAATACTTTGAGGATCTCCTCAATCCCACTGATACACCTTCCACAGAGGAAGCAGGGCTTGTGGACGAGGGGGACGACTTGCTTATCACAGGGGTTGAGGTCGCCAGGGTGGTTAAAAATCTCTTTGGTGGCTGGGCCCCGGGGGTGGACAAGATTCGCCCTGAGTACCTCAAGGCCCTGGATGTTGTAGGGCTGTCATGGTTGACACGCCTCTGCAACATTGCGTGGAGGTCGGGGGCAGTGCCTATGGCATGACAAACCGAGGTGGTGGTTCCTCTCTTCAAAAAAGGTGACCGGAGGGTGTACTCCAACTTTAGAGTGATCACACTCCTCAGCCTCCCTGGGAAGGTCTATGCCAAGGTACTGGAGAGGAGAGTCCGGCCGTTGGTCGAATCTCGGATTCAGGAGGAGCAATGTGGTTTTCTTTCTGGCTGTGGCACATCGGACCAACTCTTTACCCTTTTGAGAATCCTCGAGGGTTCGTGGGAGTTTGCCCAACCAGTTTACATGTGTTTTGTGGACTTGGAGAAGACATTCGACCGTGCCCCTTGTGGTTTTTTGTGGGGGGTGCTTTGGGAGTATGGGGTATCGGGCTTGTTGTTATGAGCTATTCGGTCTCTGTACGACCATTGTGAGTATTTGGTTCGTATTGCCAGCACTTGATTGGACTCATTCCCAGTGAGAGTTGGACTCTGCCAGGGCTGCCCTTTGTCATCGATCCTGTTCATAATTTTTAATGACAGGATTTCTAGGAGCAGCAAGGGAACAGAGGCTGTCATGCTTGGTGACCACAGGATCTCATCGCTGTTGTTTGCAGATGATGTTGTCCTGCTGGCTTCATCCAGCAATGACCTACAGCTCTTGCTGGGACAGTTTGCCGCTGAGTTTGAAATGGCTGGGATGAGAATCAGCACCTCCAAGTCCGAGTCCATGGTCCTCAGCCGGAAAATGATGGATTGTCCTCTCTGGGTTGGGGACAGGCTCCTGCCCCAAGCGGAGAAGTTTAACCCTTTGACTGCCCTAGGTGCCATGTGGCTCCTGGGGCAACGCAAGGCAACTGAAGCCCCCCCCCCAGTGGTCAAGAGTGTTAAAAATCTTTCTCAATAGTTCAGATTTCCAAGGCTATAACTTGAAAGTTACAAGAGATAATGGCTTACTGTTCATTAGAAAGATGTAGAATATGATCCAAAGTTTCAGATAGGAATAAATTTACACATCTAATTTGCATAATGTCACGGCAGCTATATAAATCACATAACTCAGTCAAAAGTGGACTTTGGACACATTTACATAAAGAATGGTCCAATTTTTTTTATGCCGATTCGTCTACAGGGGTATGTTTTTATCTAATCTTCAAAGTATATGAACCAGAAAATCAATAAAATGTAAAAAAACAACCCATATATTTCTCTTAACTGTTGCCGGGTGGGGGGGCTCGCCCGCCCACGTGACCGGTCTGTTTTTGTCCATCGTAGTCGATGTTTGTGTGTTTGTTCAGCCATTTACACCGTGTACCACATCTACAAACTCTTATGATTACCCCACGTGAATTTCATTTGTATTACGTGGCTATTTTTTCTGTTTGGTGCATTATTCCTGTGGGAATCCATGCCGCCCGTGGGCGCCACCATTTTGGTAATGGGAGCTCAGTTTTTTGTCCATCGTGGTCGATGTAACACGTTTACTTAGCAATTTACACCCGTGTACCACATCTACAAACTGTTATGATTATCCCACGTGAATTTCATTTGTATTACATGGCTATTTTTCCCATTTCATGCAGTTTCAGTCATCATCACAGCAGCAATGACCAAACATGGCGGCATCCACATTGATGTGTGAGCTCAAAGTGGAAAAAGGAAGAATAATAATGAGGATTTCTTCTTCTTTGCTATATTCCATATCAGCCATGATTCCTTCGGCGCATGTCTGCCACCTTCTAAACTGTCAGATCAATAGAGATTAGTACAAATTCTCAGTATAGCCGGGGGATGCCAATAAGGTGACACGTGCTGTTGCTGCGCTGTGCCACTGGGGGTGCGCTACCCGTCCATTTAATCTGGGCAGTTAAAGGGTTAAGCATCTTGGGGTCTTGCTCATGAGTGAGGGGAAAATGGAGCGAGAGACTGACAGGCGGATCGGAGCAGCATCTGCAGTGTCGTGGACGTTGTACTGGTCTGTTGTGGTGAAGAGGGTGCTGAGTTCTAAGGCAAAGCTGTCAATTTACCAGTCAATCTACGTTCCTACTCTCACCTATGGTCACAAGCGTTCTCCGTAGGATCGCTGGACTCACCCTCAGAGATAGGGTGAGGAGCTCAGTCATCTGGGAGAGGCTCACAGTAGAACTGCTGCTCCTCCACATTGAAAGGAGCCAGTTGAGGTGGTATGGGCATCTGATCAGGATGCCTCCTGGACGCCTCCCACTTGAGGTGTTTCGGGCACATCCCACTGGGAGGAGATCCCCGGGCAGACTCAGGACTCACTGGAGAGACTATGTCTTCCAGCTGGTCTGGGAATGCCTTGGTATCCTCTCTGAAGAGCTGGAGCAGGTGGCTGGGGAGAGGGAAGTCTGGGCTTCTCTGCTTGAACTGCTGCCTCCAGGACCCGGACCTCCGGAAAAGCCGTAGAAGATATCTATCTATCTATCTATCTATCTATCTATCTATCTATCTATCTATCTATCTATCTATCTATCTATCTATCTATCTATCTATCTATCTGTGTAATTCAGTGATTGCAGATCTCATAAACCACTGTTTTATTCACAACTAAACAGAAAACATGAAATTTTGAAAGTGAGGCATTTTAGTATGTCATGAAAAATATGATCTCAATTTGAATTTCATGTAATTAACATGTCTCAAAAGAATTAATGCCAGGGCCACATGTGTACCATCCCCTCTTCTGAACTGAGAGAGGCTGAGAATAGCTGCTGAACATTTGTGAGAGGAATGTTGTCCCATTTTTGTCTGAAACAGGATTCTAGCTGTTCAGCTGGGTCTTTATCATATTTTTTTTCATTTATTTTTTTATTGTCCCCTTGAGGAAATTTTTGTACTGCATCATCACAAAAACAACTTACACACAAACAGCATGCACAAAAACACACTGTCATAAACGCCCTTCAGGGCAGGATAAAAGGCACCACGTGCCGGCTGTGAGTTTGCAAATTTTATTAGAGCAAAAATGCACAATGGAACAAACAATACAAAACCAAAGGCTGGTAGAAAACAGAGGCACAGGTGAAGCCAAAGTAGCGGAGGCTAAGGTGAGGGAAGACACCAGCTTTACCTGGGAACACTAGACATGGAGCGCACGCTAGGAGAATGACAAAAGACAAAATAAACACACTTACATGTGTATGAGAAGGTTGATCGTAGATAGTTGGTAGATTATAAATCACAATGATCTTTATTAATAAAGTGAATAAGTGTGTGAGTGAATGGATGTGAGTGCAGAGCGGGAGAGAACTGGCAACCCTGCAGGAGGAGAAGAGAGAGGGAATTAATAGCAGTTCAGCAACTGTGGGTTGAATGAGCTGAATAGTAAATAATAAAAGTAAATAAATAATAAAAATAATAAATAAATAATAAAAATTTTTGATCGAGATCTGTCCTTCAATTCACATATTAAATTTGTTTGTAAGACTGCCTTCTATCATTTGCGTAATATTGCCAAGATTAGGAGCATCTTGTCTCAGAGTGATGCTGAGAAACTGATCCATGCTTTTGTTAGCTTGAGATTAGATTATTGTAATTCTTTATTATCAGGCTGTCCTAAAACATCTTTAAAAAGTCTTCAGCTGATCCAAAATGCTGCAGCAAGAGTTTTAACAGGTACTAGAGAGAGATCATATCTCTCCGGTTCTGGCCTCCCTTCATTGGCTTCCCATAGAGTTTAGAATTAAGTTTAAAATCCTTCTTCTTACTTACAAAGCTCTAAACAATCAGGCTCCTTTTCATTTAAAAGATCTGATACTACTGTATTATCCTAACAGAGCACTACGCTCCCAAAATGCAGAATTACTTGTAATACCTAGAATCTCCAAAAGTACAATGGGAGGCAGAGCCGTCAGTTGTCAAGCTCCTCTCCTGTGGAACCAGCTGCCAATCTGGATTCGGGAGTCAGACTCGATCTCTGTTTTTAAGAATAGGGCTAAAACCTACCTTTTTGATATAGCCTACAATTAGGGAGGGATCATGTGTTTCTGAACCCTCCCTTAGTTATGCTGCTAATAGGTTTAGTCAGCCGGGGGACCTCCAATAATGCACTGGGCCTCACTCCTTTCTTCACTCTCAATGCAATATTTTTTTGGGCTGGTCATTAACATTTGTTTGTTCTCTCCCATAGATTGAGTCCCCATCGTGCTGTTTGCTCTCTACATGTCTATTCTTTTCATCTTCTCTGTCCCCTCACCCCCCAGCCAGTCGCAGCAGATGACTGCCCCTCCCTGAGCCTGGTTCTGCTGGAGGTTTCTTCCTGTTAAAAGGGAGTTTTTCCTCTCCACCGTCACCAAGTGCTTGCTCACAGGGGATCGCCTGATTGCTGGGGTCTTTCTGCAACTGTGGGGGTTCCCCCTACAGATGATAGTGCTATGAGATGACTGTTGTTGTGAAATGGCGCTATATAAATAAAGTTGAATTGAATTGAATTAAATAATCTTACTGAGCTCCGGAGTAATAGAAGTGCCGAAGAGTAACACAGTCCATTCCAGGTTACCAGAGTCCCGCTCAGGAGGTGCAGTGTTCATGACGAGGGAGAAGGAGCAGGTGTAGCCACAGCTGAGAGATGAGAGGGAGAGTGAGTTCGGTGAGAGGATCCGGTCCACCGCCTGGAGCAGAGGTGAGACCGTCGCCTGAAGGGAGGTCCACCTGTGCACAGGGGAGAGAGGAGGAGAGAAGTAGGAGTAGAAGGTGTAGATTCCAGTAGGACTAGTCTTATGGTACAGCTGGGGAGGCGAAGCTCCCAGATGAACAGGTGCAGAGTAGATGCGAGGAAGGGAGGCGTAACTCCCAGCAGCAGGGATGGGCGAATCGAAACGAGGAGAACTTCACCCAAGGAGTGTTGACGTCTCCGTGCAGGAGTGCAGGAAACCACTCCTAATAAAGGGTGTCTAATTGGAGAGAGCAGGTGTGAGAGCAGGCGCAGCTGAGGATGATAATTTGTGAACAGAGGCACACAGCGCGGCTCACTACAAAAATAAGGCTAAACACCAAATAAGGTAAGTGGTAACTGGTGTGGTGAACCTGAGCGGGTTGGAGGAGGAGGGGCTTCGCTCTGCGTGGGCAGAGTGAAACCCCCAGAAAGCCACTGACAGCTGTCAACCCCAAGAGAGTAAAAACACAACAGAAAACAAAGAAATGGCAGAAATGGGAGCAGGTAACCTCAAAAATACAAAAAACAAACTATTACAAACATAAATGGGAAAATAAATCATACAGACAACTCAAAATGACAACACAGTACAAAATATGGAAAAAAAAAGGCAGACAACCTGAGCTTGGTGGGGTCCCCCCACGCTCAGAATGTGACACACACACACAATACAGTACAATGCACCTCACAGCAGACATTTGGTGTTTAATAACTTAATAGCCTGGGAGTACAAAGGAAAAGGGAGAAAATTTTTTTGTGAAAGGTGGTGGCCGATACCGACATCCAGAGCCAATATTTTGTTATAATTTCTTGATGCACCAAGTGTTTCCAGTTGGTGAAGGCCCTGGACTGCAGGTAGAACAGTCCAGCATCCAGAAAAAGACATCTGGATGAGAACATGTTAATCGATGTAAATAATCTATGTATACCTTTAAGCATTGATGGTGCCTTTTCAGAGGTGCAGGTTGCCACTAATTCACCACCATACTAGCGGAAATACAGGCTTTTTAATTACATACTCATAATAAGCCAGATGGTCTCTGTCCTCTCTTCTTTAGTCTGGAGCATGCACCATTCATGATTTCCAAAAAGAATTTAAAATTTTGATTAATCTGACCACACTACAGTTTTCCATTTTACATAGTCGGTCTTAAAGCAGACATATTATGCTCTTTTTCTGC
The DNA here is from genome assembly GCA_020510985.1 of Pholidichthys leucotaenia. Classification (NCBI taxonomy): domain Eukaryota; kingdom Metazoa; phylum Chordata; class Actinopteri; order Cichliformes; family Pholidichthyidae; genus Pholidichthys; species Pholidichthys leucotaenia. The sequence continues at coordinate 115,548,912 of CM035849.1, read as the reverse complement.
ATGTTGACATTATACAGAGGTCTTAAAGGTGCCCTGCTATACACAAATTTGCATAAAAAGAAATGGGCAACTCAATTCTGGTCTCCCAGTCTCTCTTCAGTGATGTTCTCAGTCCCAGTCTCTCGAGGTTTGCTTTCCACTCTCCATCACCGCTGGGCCCAAAGGCCGGTTGGACAGTCTGGTGTCCCTCAGGTCTGGCCTCTGCACCACAGTGAGGCTGCTCTTGGCAGCACTTCTGACTAGGAGTGGGGATCAAGAGGCCTCCACTATACTTATGTCATACCAATACTTGGGCCATGATACAGGATCTTGCAATACAATGTATACTGCGATCTACGTATAAGATGACAGTATAATGCCAGAACTATTGGAACAATGCCTGTATCACCCACTTCATAGATGTCCTTAAATATCAGTAATTACACTACCGTTAACTGGCACTTATTATAATGTGAACACTGATACTTCACGATGTATACTGCACCTTCTTTTTCACAGCCGGGAGCTGTGTGACAAGAGACAGTCTTCACAACCTCTGTAACCCAGATGTTCTGCCTTTTAAATATTCAGGGCTAAACATTCGCAGTTAGCCTATGCATAAAGTGATTTGCTGTACAGTTTCTGTTAATATAACCTCCAGCATATATTTTCTGTTAAAACCTCAAAGCATATTGTGCATTCTTGACTCTTTATTTCATGCAGCGATGTCTTCAGCACTCAGCTGTGCCTGGTGCTTACAGCACATCACAGCCATGCTGATGTCCACTGACACCACTCCTTCTTGTGTGATGTTGCTTAAACAGCATTAGGTTATTTCATTTGACTTATATTTGACTTTTGCAGTGTAATTGTATTCTGGAGCTCACAGCTGTATTATCTCTCTAACTGAGGGATAACAGTGGCTTCAGATGGAAAAGGGGAAAAAAGGGAGCAACAGGCTGACTTGGACTGGACTTGGATGGTAAAATCAAAATCTGATGGTAAATCGGAAAAATTGACCATGGTAAAAGGAAGGGAAAGATTTGACTGGTATGCATTCTAGCTCTTCTATGGAGCATGATGAGTCTAGCATGCTCCGTGCTCCCCTGCTGCTCAGCCCATACCCCAATCTCACAGAACTCCAGGCTGGGGAAGCTGCGGCTGACGTCACCTTGCCTCCGCTCGTCTCCACCCCTCTACCTAGAGTAGCCACACCGGGGCGCCCAAGAGTTAAGTATATATGCAGACATGTTCACTGCACACTCACCATCAGTGCGATCAATAAAACTGACGATTATGGAAAATGTTGTCACTGAATAATATTCTATGATTAAACTTTAAATACAGCTTATATGGGACGAGCCAAACCACAAACAAGGTAACGATGAAAGTGCTGAAGCTTATAGAACCAGGATACAAAGAGGTTTGATGGAAATTCTGATTTAACTAAGGCTGCTAATGATTCAGGTGTAGAACCTTATTGGCGACATTTGAAAAGTGTCTTTCTACAAAACAAGCACCCACACCTGGCTGATTACATCCGCAAACATTTGTTCACATACCGCACCTGTGCATTTGGCGATGTGGTAACTTATGCCAAACATGCAGAGGAAAGGAAAGAAAAAGGAAAAAGAAGTGAAAGAAAAACCAACTCCTGTTTGTATGATTGTTGACACAAGGGGGGGGGGGTTCCCCTCAATTCTGTTTTTCAGGGTGGCACTGGAACTGGGCCCCAGTGGTGGAGGGGGGACGGAGGGAGGTGTGGGACGAGCTGGCTGTGGCAAGGGGAACATGACGTTTGTCATCAATGTGGATAAAAGGGCCTTTGGCGGAGGCAATGTCCTGGACGCCAGCAGCGGCGGAGAGGGGGCGGATGACCTCGTGGGCCAACCACCTGACTGACCACACCGAAGCTAAGTATAACTGTCTTTACTAACACTGACATAACAGACATCCATTTACCTGACTTTTGTTGTGACCCGAGCGCTGGTCTTGTCCGCGCTCGGGCTACGTATAGCTTGCTGCTGGCTTTGACAGCTGTGGGTTATATTCTGGCTTCACCGGGCTCTTATTGTGAAGGTGCTTGGTGGGGCTCCCGGCTGTCAAGGTCGGCCAGCTGACTGTCATTACTACTCGTTAGGGCTCGCCCTTATTAGGCGGACGCTGACGGCAGTTAGATTGCAGGAGTATCGTCAGACATCATCCAAGCCTCGTCAGACATTCATCGTTCTGGTCTGGTCAGGTTCGTGTGTATATTCTCGTGCTTTGCTCGTTCATGTCATGCCATGTTTTAGACCGTAAGTGGCTGGGGTTAGCCTTACAGTCCCATGCTCAGTGTTCAGTGTTTTTTCGTCACAGTCATAGTCTTGTATGTGTGTCTCGTGTTTTGTAAATAAATCACCATCATTGCAAACTCATCGGTGGACTCTTGGCATCTTATGATGATCTGCGAGGATCACCGCATGGCAGTATACATCTGCCACGTACGTCTAAACGGAGGCGCCACACCGAGACACCTTTCTTCCGTGAGTTTTGCTAGTGAGTGGAGTTTTTTCTCCTGTAGTTGGACTTGGTAGGAAGATGCCCGACAGCGAGTGTGACTATTGCCCGGAGTGGCTGGAGGAGATTGACGGCTATCTGGCGGAAGCTGCCCGTCTCATGCCCACTGATGCGGCCGATCATTACCTATGCCTCGCACAGCGGGCTGTGCACCGTTACTATCTCACCTATATTCTGGTAGGAGAAAAGAGATTATCATGGATTTTTGCACAACGCACATTGAGGGAGAAGGCGCTCCTGGGAACCCCTCCACCTCCTGCGAGGACAGCGTCCCTGGTGAGAGTGGAAATTCGTCGGCTGGAGGGAAAGCCCGGCAGGGGACCTGTGGATCGGAATCTAGTGCCTGCCGCCCGCCCAGTCCCAGCGTCATGTGTTCCCGGGCCCTTCGCCACTCCATCGGCCAGTAGGCCCCATAGCCATGCTCCTACCAAGCCCCAACGAGAATCCTGTCCGGATCCAGCTCCGGGTGGGACCCAGCCTCCCTGTTGGCCGCATCATATACGTCATGACAGAAGGGAATCCCCGCAGCCGCCGCCCACGGGTCATCTGTTCCAGCTGCGCTGTAAGCTCCTCGTGCCTGTGTCGCCCTGACTGCCATGTCCTCCTCTGTGACGTCACCCCCCGTGGCTGGGAATGCTGTGAGTCGTGCTTCGGCGAGGCCTGTCAGCAATCCATCTCGAGCCGCTCCTCCTCATGGCCCCGAGGAGCCTGCCGTTTTCTCCCGGAGGGATAAAAGGAGAACTCCACCTGCTGCAGCAGGCATCATCTTCTCTCCAGGAGACAGGCAAGTGCAAATTGTTTCTTCCCATCATTATTATGATCTGCCTTGTCTGACTCCTGGGGCCGGAGTTCGGGGTTCACAGCCCCCCGAGCTTCCACCACCTGCTGTAACTGTTATTCCTAAACCTGCTGCCTCTGTGTCTTCCCCTGCCGAGTGGTCCGCGACACCAGGCCTACGTCGCGGGAGGAGGAGGAGGCCTGCGTGGCTGGAAAGCTTGGATCCAGCCCAGCAGCCACGTCGTGGACAGAGGAGGAGAGCAGACTGCGGCCCGGAACCTGTGCCGACAGAGAACCGTCCCCGGGTTTCCTCGCCGGAACGGTCTGAATCAGCGGGTCGAGTGTCCCCTGCCCCCATGCCATACGGGTCATCGGTGTGGACATCAGCGCGGGAGGAACCTCAGGCTGCAGATGTCATCTTGCCATCCACGGAGCCCGACGCAGCTGAGTTGGAGCCTGCGGACGAGAGTCGCCGCCCTGAACATGGATCGACGAAGTCCTGGGTGGCAACAGAACCCGAGTGCAGACAAGTGCTCCCTATTGTGTCTCTGTCCTCTGTTTCAGAGCATTTGTGCCTGCCTCTCGGGGATGCGAGTGAGGAGCAGCCGCCTGCTGCGCCCGAGCTCATCTCGCTGGGTTCTGTTGCTACCGATGATACTGATCCCTGTTTTCTTGTTTTGTGTGAGCTTAATTGCAGTGTCGCCGGCATGGAGCCAGTCGGGGTCACTGATTTGGAGGTTCCAGGTTCGGGGGTGGAGATCGTCAGCGGAGCTGCACCGACCCAGTCGGGGTCCATTGTGGAGGCTGCGGTGGCCCAATCGGGGTCCGACGGGGGGGGTGCCCGAGACCCAATCGGGGTCCATCGCGGGAGCGGCCTTAGCCCAATCGGGGTCCGACGTGGGTGCGCCAGAGGCCCAATCGGGGTCCACCGCAGGTGCGGTTCTGGCCCAATCAGGGCCGGACGGGAGTGGGCCCAAGGCCCAATCGGGGTCCATCGCGGGAGCTGCTTTGGCCCAATCGGGGTCCGATGTGGGTGCAGCCAGGACTCAATCGGGGTCCAGCGGAGGTGCAGCGCCGGTGTGGTCCGCAGACGGTGGAGGAACTGCAGACCCTTCGCCGTCGGACGGAGTTCGGGCTCATCTTTGCCTTCTAGTCCCTCTACTGAGTCGTCGCCCCTGTGCATCATCGCCAGGGGCCGTGGGGGTCCCTTCTAGCTTGCCCCGGCTCTCCTGAGCTTTGTCTCCACCAGGGAGGCCGCCGCGGGCTGTTTTCACCTGGTACTGGTGGCTGAGGGACGCGAGTCGGCCGCCTGAGGAACTGCTTCGCTGGTTCGGCGCTTCGGGTCGGCCACCCGACGTGTTATGTGTTTTGCTGGGCGACCTGGTTTGGCCACCAGAGGAGTGGACGTGCTGGGCTTTGGACTGTGATGAGCCGCCCGGTCATGTCCCGCCCCCCATGACTGCCCATTGGCCGTTGGACGCGAGGAGACCACCTGAACTGTTCCTGTGGCGCCTGGTCTCCGCTGATCAGCATGAACTGTTGGGGTGGTGGAGGTCACTTTTCTGGTGGGGGTTGATCCAGTGATTGTTCTGTTTTTTTTTGTTTTTTTTTTGTTATCCTGTGTTTTTGTAATGGTTATTTGGGTATCTGAGTATTTGTGGTTCACCCTGCAGTTGCCTTATTTTGTTTTATGTGCAGTTAGGTTTGACTCAGTAATTGTTCTGTTTTTCTGTATTTGGTTATTTGAAAATTCACTTGAGCATTCACACAGATGAGAAGCCATTTTCTTGTGAAACGTGGGCAAAGATTTAATTTTTCCTTGCTGTCTTGTGCTGTTTGCTGTATTTGTTATTTTGGCAGTTAATCTGATCTGAGTGTTTGGTATATTTTTTGTCATTGTACTGTGTTAGTTTTGTTTCCCTTGCCTGGTCTTGATTGTGTTTTATTGTACTGTTTCTGGGTTTGGTCTCTCTCTCCTCCGGACCTGCCCCCAGCCGCCCACCCTGGCGGGGGTGGGGGGGGCAGGGTGGTCTATGGGTGTCTGGAATCCCGCCCTCTGAGGGAGGGTACTGTTGTGACCTGAGCGCCGGTCTTGTCCGCGCTCGGGCTACGTATAGCTCGCTGCCGGCTTTGACAGCTGTGGGTTATATTCTGGCTTCACCGGGCTCTTATTGTGAAGGCGCTCGGTGGGGCTCCCGGCTGTCAAGATCGGCCAGCTGACTGTCATTACTACTCGTTAGGGCTCACCCTTATTAGGCGGATGCTGACGGCAGTTAGATTGCAGGAGTATCGTCAGACATCATCCAAGCCTCGTCAGACATTCGTCGTTCTGGTCTGGTCAGGTTCGTGTGTATATTCTCGTGCTTTGCTCGTTCATGTCATGCCATGTTTTAGACCGTAAGTGGCTGGGGTTAGCCTTACAGTCCCATGCTCAGTGTTCAGTGTTTTTTCGTCACAGTCATAGTCTTGTATGTGTGTCTCGGTGGACTCTTGGCGTCTTATAGTGATCCGCGAGGATCACCGCATGACAACTTTGACTTGATGTTAACAATGCAGTGTTTACCTGAAGTGACATTGCAGGTTCAGAACATTCCAATAAAGTTTCCCAACAGAGAACGGTATGAGAACATCACATTTTCCACATGTGACAGGAGTAAATTATGAAAAAGCATTCCTTGCAAATCCATCCTCCAGACTGGAGATTAAAAATCTGTATTGGTCACCAAGGGGGTATGTGGGAGCATCTGTTGTGCTTTGGGGGCAGCAGTGGCTCAGGAGGTAGAGCAGGTTGTCCAATAACCACATGGTTGGCGGTTCGAATCTCGCTCTCCCCAGGTATCCTGCCGTTGTGTCCCTGGGCAAGATACTTCACCCCAATTGCTCCTGGTGGGTCTGGAAGCACCATGTTAGGTAGTATGCTGCCATCAGTGTGTGAATGGGTGGATAGCAGGATCTGTAAAGCGCTTTGGTCATCAAGAGATGAGAATAAAAGCACTATATAAGTGAATGCCATTTACCATTTTTACCATGTGATGAAGACAACAGACATTTTAAACACTGGGAGGCGCCCCACATCCCACTGATCAAACCCAAACACATGCACTGGAAGGATGTCGGATGTTTTGTAACAACAGCAGAGGAATGTGGTCAATCTTGGAAAGAAACTCCTGATCCAAGAGTTCAATATTCCTCAAAACTGGACACCTACTTACTGCCTTTGAACTGGGTAACTACAGTGCAGAAAGAAGTCCACATTAATGTTCCCAACTCACCCATGTGATCACTTTTTACATTAACAGAAGGAGAGGAACATGCACTCTCACAAATTCCAAATTCTCTATGGTCAACAGGGAAGGCAGAAGTAGGCTTAATAAAAAAAATGCAGAATTGGTTAAAATAAATGCTAAATCCAAAGACAGTATCCTCTACGTCCTGAAGCCCAATAAGGCATTAAACCAGTCATAGAGGACCTGAAACAGGCAGGTGTCATTATTCCATGCCCAAATTCTCCATGTAACACACCTTTGTATCCTGAGAGGAAGGCTGGTCCATCCTCTGGATGACGAATGGTCCAAGACCTTCAGGAGGTAAACAAAGCAGTTATCCCAAGGGCGGTTTCAGTCCCAGATCCATACACCTTGTTGAATGACTTGCAACCATAAATGAAATAATTCACAGTGACAGACATCAGCAATGCTTTTTTCAGCATCCTCATATGTCCAGATCATCAGTTTTGGTTTGCATTCACATTTGAAAACAAGAGGTACACATTCACCAGACTACCGCAAAGTTACTGTGAATCACCATCCATTTTTTCATAGGCAATGTCAGCAAACTTGGCACAGTTTATGCCACCTAATTGGAGCCAGTTGCTCCTTTACATTGACGACATTTTGCTGGCATCACCTGATGAAGAAACATGCAAACAAGACACCATTGCCATACTGAAATTTTTAGCAGAACAAGGTCACAAAGTCAACAAGGAAAAATTACAATTGTGGAAAAAAGAAGTAGGCCACATTTTGTCAGCAGAAGGCAGACATGTTGACCCAGCTCACAAACAAGCTTTTTTGTCAGCACCAAAACCCATCAGAAAAAGGGGCATGATGTCATTTTTGGGTACTCTAAATTATTGTCGTTCTTGTATTGCAAATTATTCATTTGAAGTGCAACCCTTATCTGATCTCACCTACAAAACACCCATGGCTCAAGTGGACAGAATTGAGTGGACACCTGAGGCAGAAGAAGCATTTGTTAAAATGAAAAAAACTTTAGGTCAGCACTGATGTCCTGGCACTCCCCAGTTACAAAAAACCATTTGTGCAAATGGTTGATTGTAGAGAGGGACACATGACGTCAGTGCTCCTTCAGCCAAATGGCACAAAAATGCATCTGGTAGCATATTATTCCACAAGACTTGACCCTGTCGCAAGAGCTCTGCTGCCATGTGTGCAGACTGTCATAGCTGCATCAATGGCAGTGCAGGCCTCAGAAGGGCTCATTCTTTTTCATCCCTTGACCCTGAAGGTCACACATGCAATATCAGTCATTTTGTCACAAAGTAAAATATCAGTCCTCTCACCATCCAGACACCTTGCATGCATGACAGTGCTATTATCACAGCCTCATTTAACCATTGAACATTGCACGCTAACAAATCCAGCAAGCTTTTTGCCAATCTCAACAGAAGATGAACCCCATGATTTTTTTGGCAGAAATTGAAAGTGAAACACTACCACACCCTGACTTGCAGGACACACCTTTGGAGAAGTGTGATCTCACACTGTTTGTTGACAGCTCCTCCAAACATGACTGTACTGGTTCAAACTTTTCTGGTTTTGCAGTTGTCACCCATGATACTGTTTTAAGAGCACAAAAACTCCCATCACATTATTATGCACAGGCAGCTGAATTAGTTGCTCTAACTGAAGCTTGTAAATTAGGCCAAGGGAAAGCACTCATGGTGTACACTGACAGTCAGTATGCATTCTCTACCATCATCACTTTGCATAACAGTGGACGAAAAGAGGCATGATTACATCAACAAGGAAGCCAATCCAGCACAGAGACCTCATTTTAAAACTGCTAGACAGTGTAAAACTTGCAAACTTTACCCCGTACAAACCCCCCAGCAAGAAACTATTTAATCCCCATTCCCTCAGCAAGACTGTTTCTATTTTAATCCCCATTGCAAACTACATCACAAAAAAAGGGGGGGATCCTCAACAAGTATTTATTTATTTAGCGAATGCAAAGTCCTTAAGCCAAGCAGTTGCCTCCTGGTTTGCTGTATGGAGGGTATGTAATCCTCCTTCCAGTCTTTGGAGTGGGCAAGCCTCTATGATGTGTTCCATTGTTTGCTCCTCTCCACATGCGCACAGTGGGCTAGGGCTACTGCCCCATCTGTGAAGGCTGGCCAAGCAGGGGCCATGTCCAGTCCTGAAGCGATTGAGTGTAGACCACTGTCTCCTTGGGAGGTTGGTGCCCGGGACCTGTTGGTTGGAGTTTGTCACCAGGTGTTTATTTGGGACCTCCTTGGTCTCCCATTCCTCTTGCCAAGCTGTCTGGATGGTAAAGTCAGCTGGGGGAGGGGTTTTCCAAATCGGCTGTCTAGATGGAAGTCGGGCAGTGGGTGGGGTGTAGATATCTGCATGGATTGGTAGGTGAGGAGAATCTTTAGCTTTTTGAAGCATCCTTTGAGTTAATGCTGCTCGCCGGATGTGTGGAGGGGCTATGTTTGACAGTACAGGGAGCCAGGGGAGTGGTGTTGAGTGGATTGTTCCAGTTATGGTTCTCATGGTTGTGTTGAGCTGGGTGTCTATGTGGTGTGTGTAAGATGACCTGGACCAGACAGGGGCACAATATTCTGCTACAGAGTATGAAAGGGCCAGTGCTGAGGGGTGCAGGGTGGAGGCTGCCGCCCCCCATTTTGCAAGAGCAAGCTTGCAGAGCAGGTTGTTCCATACCTTCACCTTAGCAGCCGTCCCCTTTAGATGTTCCTTGAAGGACAGGGTCCTATCAAGGGTCACTCCAAGGTAGGTTGGATTCGGGGCATGCTTAAGCTTGAGTCCGCTCAGGTGGATGTTTAGTTCTCTGGCAGCTTTTACATTGTGGAGGTGGAATACACTGGATACGGTTTTTGCTGGGCTTGGTTTTAGGTGCCAGATTTTGCAGAACTCAACAAGTGACTGTTTAATTGTTTAACTGTTTTTCTATATGGGTGTCGGCTGACGGTTTGTCCCAATACAGTAACAACTTGTATAGCAAAATAACTGTTGTTTATCATGGAGAGACAAAATGCCAGAGAGAGAAGGTTGGCAGCTGAAAGATGTGAATGGTACACCTGTTTTTTCATCATCATCGTCATCCTTGTGGTAACACTTTTATTTTAGTTATTCTTAGGGACACCATTACCTATCTATCGTAGGGCTTGATACATTACACACACACACACCATGACTGGCTAGAAGGTCCAAGTCATCAGGACCACGTTTATGCTGGTAATATGTGGTGGAAGTATGCTAATTATACAGCCAAATCAGCTAATTGTTCAAATTGCTATGTGTGTTCTTTGCTCCCACTCTCAGCTGGTCAAATATCTGTCACTGCTAAACTAATGGAACTGTCAGAAGCTGTATGTTTCTTGCAAGAGGCTATGTATAGAAATAGTACAGCAAGCATTAATTTGAATCACACCTGTCACATTGCTTATGACTCCACAGACTGGAGACATGATGACACACCTTACTCGATGAAGGCAAGGTTAATCTCACCGGGGAATTTCTCCTTTTGTCTAAAAGAGTGTGGAAATGTCTCTCTGGGCAGATTACCCCTTTCTAAGTCCGCAATGGTGCATAGTGCGTCTCGCCCCTGTACTACTACCTGCTAGACCAACAAAGTGGGCAAAAGTTGTCCTGAAGATCCTTTTTGTCAGTCTAGAATCCTGGAAGGAAATGTCAACCTGCAGGAGCTCTGTAGCGCTGCCATTTGTGATTCTTACAAGCATGGCACACATATGGTGATAGAGGGATGGTGGCTGTGTGGCCATCATGCCTACTCACACCTGCCCATGAATTGGGGAGGGGTGTGTGCCCCCGTAGTTGTGACTGACCACATCATCATTTTGTTGGCAGGACAGGTGGGCAGGGTGAAGAAAGATGTCTCCTTTGCACCACATAATCCCATCTGGGGCACAGATGTGCCGAAAGAATTCAAGTTAGAAACTACAGGGCAGAATGTACTTCATGCACTGTTTCCCTGGGTGGGAGTGGCTAAAAACACTTTGTGGATTGAAACAACTAATTATAGATTACAGCCATTTGTGAATTTTTCTTTATCTGCTTTTTCTGGTATAGATGAGGAATTAACGGCTCTTTGGCTTATGCTGACCCAAAATAGAATGGTTCTTGATCAAATCACTGCCACCCGAGAGTAAAACCATGAGTAAAAGTATAACTGGCATGCAGAAAACCGAAAGGAGGTGCATGATCATGATGTGAAGTTGAAATGTACTACTTGTAAATACATTTATGAAGTTTGAAGCATTACTTTTACTTTTATTTTGCTTTTATTTTTTTATTTCTATTTTTACATTTTATCGTTACACTTTATTATTATGATTATTGTTTTGTTTTATCCTTTATGTTTATTTTTTTATCAGATGTAATGACACATAACTATAACACACATATACCCTTATTATATCCTTTATCATTTTATCATCATTCTGTTCTTCACTGTTTTTACCATTAATAATTTTCTTTATTGATTAATGAGTTTATTGTTTCATTTCTCCTCCTAAAGGACTAAAATGTTTAGCTGGTGCCTGGGGCAGCAGGGCCGGTGGTGGACTTTCCCCGTCAATAGCTAGTTTGGATCTGTTGCAAGCAAATGCATTGGAGCTTAGCATAGCTGCCAGTTGGGGTTTTAGATGCCATGGGGCATCTTTATGGGGGCAACAGTTGCTCAGGAGGTAGAGCAGGTTGTCCAATAACCACATGGTTGGCGGTTCGAATCCTGCTCTCCCCGGGTATCCTGCCGATGTGTACCTGGCAAGACACTTCACCTCAATTGCTTCTGGTGGGTCTGGAAGCGTCATGTTAGGTAGCATGCCGCCATCAGTGTGTGAATGTGTGTGTGAATGGGTAGATAGCAGGATCTGTAAAGCGCTTTGGTCATCAAGAGATGAGAATAAAAGCGCTATATAAGTAAATACCATTTACCATGCCATAAACCATCCTTTTTTTTTTTTGATGCCTTGCATAGCATCAGATGGGGAAGAATGATAGAAAAATTTCATATTATGTTTCATATTTGTGAATTACTTTGTCTCAGAGTCTGCCTCAGAGTCTGTGTAAAAGTGTCAAGGATACAGCTGTATTAGTTATCATTTTCGTTTTAGTCCATTCTGTGCAGCTCCCGTGTGACTGGTACTGAGCGAGCGTCATGATTTCTGAGAAAAAGATAACCTGTACACCAAATTTTGACCAGATGTACTGGACCAGTCATGATAGACAAAATGCTCCTCCAATGCTCAGATAATGAAGGGCTTAAAGAACTGAATGATGTGTGTTCGAGTCAGAGTGGTGCGCGAGTTGGCTCTGAGACTATTTTTGTATTGTTCTCCACTGGCCAGTGTAATTAAATTTGCTGAAACACTGATCCAGCCTGGTTTTTGACTGAAGGTCTAGAAGAATTTTTCTAACAGTAAGATTATATAATTCAATTCAATTCAATTCAATTCAACTTTATTTATATAGCGCCATTTCACAACAACAGTCATCTCATAGCACTATCAACTGTAGGGGGGAACCCCCACAATTGCAGAAAGACCCCAGCAATCAGGCGATCCCCTGTGAGCAAGCACTTGGCGACGGTGGAGAGGAAAAACTCCCTTTTAACAGGAAGAAACCTCCAGCAGAACCAGGCTCAGGGAGGGGCAGTCATCTGCTGCGACTGGCTGGGGGGTGAGGGGATAGAGAAGAAGAAAAGAACAGACATGTGGAGAGCAAACAGCACGATGGGGACTCAATCTATGGGAGAGAACAAACAAATGTTAATGACCAGCAAAAAAAAAAAAATTTCATAGAGAGTGAGGAAAGGAGTGAAGCCCAGTGCATTACTGGAGGTCCCCCGGCTGACTAAACCTATTAGCAGCATAACTAAGGGAGGGTTCAGAAACACATGATCCCTCCCTAATTGTAGGCTATATCAAAAAGGTAGGTTTTAGCCCTATTCTTAAAAACAGAGATCGAGTCTGACTCCCGAATCCAGATTGGCAGCTGATTCCACAGGAGAGGAGCTTGATAACTGAAGGCTCTGCCTCCCATTGTACTTTTGGAGATTCTAGGTATTACAAGTAATCCTGCATTTTGGGAGCGTAGTGCTCTGTTAGGATAATACGGTAGTATCAGATCTTTTAAATAAAAAGGAGCCTGATTGTTTAGAGCTTTGTAAGTAAGAAGAAGGATTTTAAACTTAATTCTAAACTCTATGGGAAGCCAATGAAGGGAGGCCAGAACCGGAGAGATATGATCTCTCTTTCTAGTACCTGTTAAAACTCTTGCTGCAGCATTTTGGATCAGCTGAAGACTTTTTAAAGATGTTTTAGGACAGCCTGATAATAAAGAATTACAGTAATCTAATCTTGAGCTAACAAAAGCGTGGATCAGCTTCTCAGCATCACTCTGAAACAAGATGCTCCTAATCTTGGCAATATTATGCAAATGATAGAAGGCAGTCTTAGAAACAAATTTAATATGTGAATTGAAGGACAAATCCTGATCAAAAATAACTCCAAGGTTCCTCACAGAGCTATTAAGAGAAAGAGTAACTGCATCCAAACTGAAAGTTTGATTTGGAAAGGAATTTCTAAGGTTTTTTGGACCAACAAGAATGACTTCAGTCTTATCTGAATTTAATAGCAGGAAATTACAAGTCATCCAAGCTTTGATTTCCTTAAGACAGGCTTCTAACTTGGCTAATTGATTACTATCATCTGGCTTCATTGACAGGTATAATTGTGTGTCATCTGCATAACAATGAAAATGTATACAGTGCTTTCTAATAATGTTGCCTAACGGAAGCATATATAAACTAAAAAGAGTAGGGCCTAGCACAGATCCCTGTGGAACTCCATGACTAAGCTTTGAGTTGAAAGAAAACTCATTATTTACATGAACAAACTGGAACCTATCAGATAAATAAAATCTAAACCACTGCAACGAAGTTCCATTAAGTCCAACATAGTGTTCTAATCTATCAAGTAGAATATTATGATCGATAGTATCAAAAGCTGCACTAAGGTCTAAAAGGACAAGTACAGAAACTAGTCCATTATCAGATGCAATGAGGAGGTCGTTAGTGACCTTCGCTAAGGCTGTTTCAGTACTATGATGGATTCTAAACCCAGATTGAAACTCTTCAAGTAAACCATTTCCCTGCAGGTGGTCAAATAATTGCGTAGCAACAACTCTTTCTAAGATTTTTGAAATGAAAGGGAGATTAGAGATTGGTCTATAGTTATACTTATAATATGAGATTATATAAGATCCAACCTTACACTCTTAGGCTACGGTCACACTGCAGGTCTTGTTGCTCAATTCCGATTTTTTGCAGAGATCCGATTTTTTGTGTGGGCGTTCACATTATTATTTAAATGCGACCTCCATCAGACTCCAGTGTGAACGATATACAGCTATGAAGTGACCCGCATGCGCAGAAGAAAACGTAACGTCAGACACACCGTTGTGTTTGGGGGACAGAACTTCTTCACCCTGATGCAGCGCAGCAAAATAAAATGTTAAAATCATAAATATGAGACCAGCTCCCTTTCTCTACACACCAGATGACCACTGTGCTCAGCTTTAACAGAAATGATTGATTAAGCAACTATCTTTAAAATGAGACCCCGTGTCTCGAGATTACCTATGTAAATATTGTCGTCATTGTCGGCCTCCGTCGGTCTATGATGACCATGGAAGAGAATCCTAAACGTCTACTCTGCTGGAACAGCACCGCCTGTGGCTGAACAGGCCGATGCACATCGGTGTTCTACCTTCCAGCGTTGGGCGTTGGTAGGATTCAAGCCTGGGCAGGAAGATATGGAGGACAAGATGCTACCCATGCAGCATGTCCCCCCTCTCCATGTCACTGATGAATCCAAAGGAACAGCAGGGCTGCTATAGTTTGGCACCAGCGCCGTCGCAGGAGCTGCCAGAACGATGTTGAGCACAACAGAGAACTGCCTTAGGGGCTCCGACTCCGGATTTTTCATCAAGGTTGACTCCCGAAGCCTTTCATGTGACCGGGTGTGCCGCAAGGCAGCGGAGGTTTGAAATCAGGGTTTACCTTCCCCTAGATGTGCTACCTTCCCAGGTTAACGAGCCACCATCTACCCGAAGCATCTGGTTTTAAGGCGCCAGAGATCAGCCCTTGCCCCTTCTCCTATTAGTAAAAGCAGTTCCGCCGGGCTTAGAGACTAAACCACACGGGCAGGCTAGGAGTTGGACTTAGTTGTCAGAGGCTTTTCGAGACGCACGCCGTAAGGAGCATTTTATGAGAACTGGGAGCTTAACCCCAGTGCCGCTCCTGGCTATGACAACCTTGGAACCTATGTAAATAAGGTTAATAATAAACTACACGGCTCATACCAGCGGCATAACACCAGTCCTGCTGCAGGAAGGAGGAGCCGTGTGTGTCCCCCTATCTGGCTATTCTGCTCCACAGTCATGCCTGTATTAACTTTACATTTTAGATATTACATCAGCCAGGACTCACGGTGTGCCGTTTACAGGGAAAAAGGAATTTGCAGCGTCCAGTAAATGCACCATTAGTGTGCTTGCTTGTCTCACGGTTTCAGCCCCGACCCCCCCGCCCCCCGAAATTTTGAAGTTATTGTGCAGTTGGAGCTGATAAAATTGCAATCCAGTGATAAAGGGAAGACGATTGATTAAAAAGAGAGCACAAATCAGCTGTGTCTGCCGTGCTTGCTGCATCCTCCACAGCCGAATTGTAGCCTCTGTCTCACTCCAATGAGGCAAAAGTGGGATGAAATGCAACGTGACAGTTCAGACTGAGGTACAGTCTGAACTGTAAAATATCAGATACGTATCCGAATTAGTACCACATATGAAAGTTGCCTGGGTCTGGTGTGAAAAAATTGGATATGTGCTGTTCAGACTGTCACGCCGCGCTGCTCATCAACGGCGCCACCTGCTCACACACCTGTCAGTCATCAGCGGCGAGGGATATAAGCCGCCTCGCCCTGAGCTTCGGTCTGAAGCCGTAGACTTCATTTCCCTTCCATGGGCTTCTACCACATTCTCTTCAGCATCCTCGTCACCGGTAAGAAAATCACTTACCTCATCTCTCCAGTCTGCTCCCCTGTGCACAGGTGGATTCCTCGGCGGCGGACAATCCCGTCCCTCGTCTCTCCTCGCTGCTGCACTGAGCCCTGCAGGTGGCTGTCTCCCGGGCTTCCATCCTTGAAGCGCCAGTCATCTGTCCTAACAAGTAAGCTTCTCCCCCTCGCCTATTCTCCTCCTGTGTTGGTGTGTGCTCATGACCCTGTGTCTGATTTCTCCCATAGGGTTGCCGGCTGAACGGTCTCCTGCCTCTGGGTCCGAAGCAGACGCCACCACCAACACATTAACATTCCGCAGACACGCACCCAAACATCCCTGTTGTTAATAAACAGTTTGAACTACTCTGAGCCTGTGTGTGTGCGTCTCCTGAGCCGAACGTTATGTCAGTACGGCTTCAGCAGAGCGGCTCGGCAGACGGCGGGCTCGGCAGACGGCGGGCTCGGCAGACGGCGGGCTCGCACACCGGTTTACCATCCTCGAGGCTCGGGTGGATCAGATTGTTTATCAGCAACAGGTGGTTCTTAATCAATTATTAGAATTAACTAACCGATTGAACCGCTTGGACCCCCAACAGCCGTTCCTCCCGACTCGCCAGGGTGGCGCGGCTCCTGCTGTTCCAGCGGCTGTCCAGCCGGCTCCAGTGGCACCGGTTCGGCTCACACCGATTCCGACCCCCGCCCGCTTTAGCTGTAAGCTCGGCGGAGCACGGGGGTTCATTATGCAGTGTGAGTCCGTGTTCCACCGTGTGCCCGGAGATTTTCCCTCGGATCACAGCCGAATTGGTTACATAGGGAATCTTCTGGAGGGGCGTGCGTTAACTTGGACCTACGCCGTAATGGCGAGGCCCAGTTATGCCACCCTCACCTATGATCAATTCGTGAGGCGCTTTCTGGAGGTCTTTGACCATTCTCAAACCGAAACGGTCCAGGTCGATCGGCTTCTCGCTCTCCAGCAGGGAAGCCGGTTGGCAGCGGACCACTCGGTCGACTTCCGGGTAGCGGCGGAGGAATTGGGCTGGGAGGAACGCTCCCTCTGTGGCCTGTTCCTCCGCAGCCTCAATAGTGATCTGAGGGATGAACTGGCTGGTCGGGATATCCCTGGGACGCTAGCGGAGCTGACGTCCTTAGCGGTAAGTTTGGATAACAGGGTGCGCGAGCGCTCCTCGGGGCGGAAGTCTTCTTCTCGCCCTCGTGGAGCCTCGCCGCACCTGTTCCAAGCTCGCCCCCTGGCGGCGCCGCCAGCATCGTGCCCCGAGGAGTCGGAGCCGATGGTGATGGGCTGGACTAAACTTTCCCCTGTGGAGAAACAACGCCGCCGTGAGTTGGGCCTCTGCATGTATTGCGGAGGCGACCAACACACCGTGGAGCGTTGTCCACGGAAAGCCAGTCGGTGGGGTCCGCGAGTCACTGTTGGAAGCCTCGCGGACGTCAATCGGTTAGGATCACTCACCCAATTGAAGCTGCCCATCCGTTTCTGCCATAACCCCACTGGGCACCTCACCCACGCACTGGTGGATTCGGGCGCAGAAGGCAGCTTCATTTCACAAAGCCTGGCAACCCGATTGGGCATCCGCTGCCAGGCACTCAACACTCCCATCTCCCTAGTCCACCTCTCCCGTGCCACCCTTGGGAGAGTGACACATCAAACTGTCCCCCTACCGGTCATCATCTCGGGAAACCACCGGGAGGAGATGACCTTTTACGTCCTTCCCAACTCTGTGTCGCCCGTCATCCTGGGGTATCCCTGGCTCCGCCTTCACAATCCGGTCCTGGATTGGAGATCAGCTGGGGTATCGGCATGGAGTACATTTTGCCTGGGCACCTGCCTCCAGTCCGCTGCCTGCTCGCCGTCCGCTCCTCCCCCCGCGATGGACGCTGCACCCCCGGACCTGTCCCTGGTGCCTCCGGAGTTTCACGACCTGGGTATGGTGTTCAGTAAAGCGAAAGCTATGTCTCTTCCCCCTCATCGGCCCTACGACTGTGCCATCAACCTCCGCCAGGGGGCGCCGTTACCTTCTGGTCGGCTCTACAGCCTGTCAGTGCCGGAGAAGGAGACGATGAACACATATCTGAAGGAGTCATTAAACGCCGGGATAATCCGCCCATCATCGTCACCCGTGGGGGCAGGGTTCTTCTTCGTGGGAAAAAAGGATGGGTCCCTCCGCCCTTGTATCGACTACCGGGCCCTCAACAATATCACGGAGAAGGACCGTTACACCCTGCCTCTCATGGACACTGCTTTCCACTCCCTCCAGGGGGCGACCTGGTTCACCAAGCTGGACCTACGCAGCGCTTACCACCTCGTCCGGATCCGGGAGGGAGATGAGTGGAAAACGGCCTTCCGTACCCCGAACGACCACTTTGAATACCTGGTGATGCCGTTCGGGTTGACCAACGCTCCTGCAGTCTTCCAGCGCCTCATTAATGACGTCCTCCGGGACTTCATTGGCCTTTTCGTGTTCGTCTACCTGGACGATATTCTCATCTTCTCCAAGTCCAGGGATGAGCACCAGGTCCACGTGAGGCGGGTCCTCCAAAGGCTGCTGGAGAATCGTCTGTACGTAAAGGCAGAAAAGTGTGAATTTTACGCCAGGAGTACGTCCTTCCTGGGGTTCATCATCGCCCACGATAAGGTGCTCCCTGACCCAGAGAAGGTAAAGGCGGTGGTGGAATGGCCTACACCTGCATCCCGGAAGCAGGTGCAGCAATTTGTTGGCTTCGCCAATTTCTACCGCCGCTTTGTCCCCAACGTCAGTACCATCGTTGGACCACTGACCCGCCTCACGTCCCCGAAGGTCCCGTTCCGGTGGACCGAAGAGGTCGCTGCCGCCTTTGAGGCGCTGAAGGCGGAATTCTCCTCCTCCCGGGTCCTTCGCCAGGTCGACCCCGCGCTACAGTGCATCGTCGAGGTAGACGCTTCGGACACGGGAGTGGGAGCAGTGCTGTCCCAGCGGTCACCGGACGATGGCGCCAAACGACCGTGCGCCTTCTTCTCCCGGCGCTTGTCCCCGGCGGAGAGGAACTACGATGTGGGGGACAGAGAGCTCTTGGCCATCAAGCTTGCCCTGCAGGAGTGGCGCCACTGGCTAGAGGGGGCGAACCTGCCGTTTGTGGTCCTTACGGACCACAAGAAATTGGAGTATTTACGATCTGCCAAGCGCCTGAACGCCCGCCAGGCGCGCTGGTCTCTGTTCTTCGCCAGGTTCCAATTTTCTATCACCTTCAGGCCTGGCTCTAAGAACGGCCTGCCTGACGCCCTCTCTAGGCAGTTCACTCCCGTGGAATCGGAGGAGACGCCCCACTCCATCCTGCCCAGGTCGTGCGTCGTGGGAGCCATCTCGTGGGATATCGAGGCAAAGATCCGGAAGGCACAGGAGGTGGAACCTGATCCTGGCGGCGGACCGGAGGGAAGACTGTTCATCCCATCTGCGGTCCGAGGAGAGGTCATCCACTGGCTCCACACCTCCCGGCTCACCTGTCATCCCGGCACCTCCCGGATGATCAGCCTCCTCCAACGGTCTTTTTGGTGGCCAGGCCTGCGGAGGGATGCAGCCCGCTACGCCCGGGCTTGCCCAGTCTGTGCCACCAGCAAGTCAGGAAATGCCCCTCCAGCGGGTCTGCTCCAGCCTCTGCCCGTCCCCGGCAGGCCCTGGTCGCATATCGCACTGGATTTCGTCACCGGACTCCCCGTTTCCAGCTCCTTTAACACCATCCTGACCATCGTGGACCGTTTCTCCAAGGCGGCACACTTCGTCCCCCTGCGAGGTCTCCCTACCGCCCTGGAGACGGCGGGCCTCCTCATCCAACACGTGGTCAGGCTGCACGGGATTCCGGTGGACGTGGTCTCGGACCGGGGTCCCCAATTTTCATCCGAGGTTTGGAGGTCCTTTTGCAACGCCATCGGAGCCAAGGTGAGCCTCTCCTCCGGCCATCACCCCCAGTCTAACGGGCAGTGTGAGAGGACCAATCAGGAGCTGGAGGCTGCGCTCCGCTGTGTTGCAAGATCCAAGCCGACGTCATGGAGCAACCATCTCGCCTGGGTGGAGTACTCCCACAACACCGCCCGCTCTTCTGCAACGGGGATGTCCCCCTTCAAGGCGTCCCTGGGTTACGACCCCCCGCTGCTTCCAGCGCAGGAGAGCGAGGTAACTGTCCCGTCAGTTAGGGCGCACGTGAGGCAGTTCCGCTCCACCTGGGCCGCCGCGCGTCATGCGCTTTTACGCACAGCGGAGCGCAACAGGACCGTGGCGGACCGGCGTAGAAGACCTGCCCCGGCGTACAGAGTTGGGCAACTTGTCTACGTTTCCACCCAGGACGTCACCCTAAAAGGCGAGAGGAGAAAGCTGGCACAGCGCTTCATGGGTCCCTTTCCCATCACCCGGATCATCAACCCGGTGGCTGTGCGCGTGGCTATTCCCCCCTCTCTCCGCATCCATCCCACTTTCCACGTGTCGAAGGTGAAGCTGGCAGTTACCGACCCCCTTTGCCCTCCTCCTGCAGCGCAACCCGCACCCCGGATGGTTGGTGGCCATCCGGCCTGGTCCGTCTCCTCCATCCTGGACTCCCGGCGCCGGGGTCGTGGGTTGCAATACTTGGTGGACTGGGAGGGCTATGGGCCCGAGCATCGACAGTGGGTGCCCCCGTCGTTTGTGTTGGACCCATCGCTCATCGCGGACTTCCACCGAGCGCACCCGGATAAGCCATCGCCAGGAGGCGCTGCTAGAGGGGGGAGTACTGTCACGCCGCGCCGCTCATCAACGGCGCCACCTGCTCACACACCTGTCAGTCATCAGCGGCGAGGGATATAAGCCGCCTCGCCCTGAGCTTCGGTTTGAAGCCGTAGACTTCATTTCCCTTCCATGGGCTTCTACCACATTCTCTTCAGCATCCTCGTCACCGGTAAGAAAATCACTTACCTCATCTCTCCAGTCTGCTCCCCTGTGCACAGGTGGATTCCTCGGCGGCGGACAATCCTGTCCCTCGTCTCTCCTCGCTGCTGCACCGAGCCCTGCAGGTGGCTGTCTCCCGGGCTTCCATCCTTGAAGCGCCAGTCATCTGTCCTAACAAGTAAGCTTCTCCCCCTCGCCTATTCTCCTCCTGTGTTGGTGTGTGCTCATCACCCTGTGTCTGATTTCTCCCATAGGGTTGCCGGCTGAACGGTCTCC
This sequence comes from Pholidichthys leucotaenia, assembly GCA_020510985.1. Lineage (NCBI taxonomy): Eukaryota > Metazoa > Chordata > Actinopteri > Cichliformes > Pholidichthyidae > Pholidichthys > Pholidichthys leucotaenia. The sequence continues at coordinate 115,528,068 of CM035849.1, read as the reverse complement.
TGCTTCTGGGTCCGAAGCAGACGCCACCACCAACACATTAACATTCCGCAGACACGCACCCAAACATCCCTGTTGTTAATAAACAGTTTGAACTACTCTGAGCCTGTGTGTGTGCGTCTCCTGAGCCGAACGTTATGTCACAGACAGTCATTAAAAAATCAGATATGGATCACATTTGTGCAAAAAAATCGGAATTGAGCATTAAAACCTGCAGTGTGACCATAGACTTAGATGCTTGAATAAGTTTACATGTAGTGTTTACATGAAGACGTTACCTTCATAAACCTCTATGATTTGACAGATTGCCCTCAAGATGCACATCTCCTTTCTGTGGAAATTTAACAGTGCTACATGTTAAATATAAACAAGAACAGTTTATCACACAGCAGCACCTTAATTTCATGCAGAATTACAGGTGAACATCAACCAATATAACATGCAAGACAGACATGAGTAAACATAAAATTTATGTGTTAAGCAGAAACAATACAACCCTAATTCTGATCTAAAAACAGCAAGCAATGATTTGCAAATCTCATAACGTACCATTTTATTCACAACTGAACATAGATAACATTAAATCAGTCCTTCCAGGATTTCGCGGGATGTTTTTATGATTGTTGCGGCCCAAAAAGCTTAAATTCGCGGGAGCTTTTTTAAAAATTTGCAATAAAAGTTGCAATATTTTTAGAGTGTTTTTTGCACTAAAAGTTGTGGGAAGAATTACAAATTTTAAAGCAGATGGTTTTTTTGCCAGTTTACTGCAGTGATATTCTATATAACAATACAAGAAAAGCACAGGATTGTCAAAAAATTTCCTATTACAGTGATTTGTAAATTAAGCAGAAACTTCTGCTGTACAGAAAAACCCTAACAGTAAATACAGACTTTAACACAATATCATTACAACAGCTAAATTGCACTGAATGCATGTTAAAGAATATAGATCTGGAAATTATTAGCAGCACCTTCATTTGAAAACTCCCTACGGTCCCCAACCACTCGGTATCAAGCGGAGAGGAAAAGATAAATTATTCTGTTAGTATGTATTGTCTGATGGAGTCTGTGTTTATCTGAAAAAAAGTACAGAGAATATTCTCTCTCTTTCCGTGCCTACCTGTCTATCTGCTGCACGTTGGTCTTGACACATACACACACACACCTGTCTTTTCAGACACACATGTTTCATTTATAGCGGGACGGCGGGGGGAGAGAGGGAATGGGGGGGTGCGTTTGTCCGTCCATACTGGAAATTAACAGCTTTAAAGCTCATTGACAAGATGTAGTAATGATTTTATCTCTGAAGATGTATAAAATGACCAAACACTGACTGTAGTGTTAGATTTACTCGTTTTAGTTGTGTTTTTATGGTGTTTGTCCCCACACGCGCTCCAGCGACGGGGTGCTTTTGGGACAGGTGGAAGTTTTTCAACACAAACCCAGCACTTCGTACACGCAGTCAGGATGGAGACGTGACGAGATGTCCACCGGCAGGCTGAGGGAGATGGAGGAAGAGATGGTGCTGGAAACCTCACCGGTGAGTGGGATTTTTTTAGTCACACACTCTGTTTTTCCTGATGTGTTCCGTTAATACTTACTGTAAACACGGAATTGAACACAGTGTGGCAATGTATTTGGTTGGTTAGACTGAGCGTTTGGGTGCCAGTCAGACAAGTTTGATTGGTGAAATTGGCGGAAGTTGACGAGGGTTGGCCAAAATTGCGGGAAAGCTGCGGTGATTGGACAAAGTTGCAAGGTCGCACAATAGTTGCGCTGACTGGCTGAATTCACGTGAATTGATGCAATCGCAACATCGCGAAATCCTGGAAGGACTGATTAAATGTTGAAAGTGAGATATTTTATGATCATGAAAAATATTAGCTCATCTGTAATTTGACAGCAGCAAACCATCACAAAAGAGGTGAAACATGGCCAGCAAAAAGGTGGAAAGGTATGTGATACTAAAGAGAAATTGCTGAAGAAATATGTTGCAACTAATTAAGTTATTAACTAACAGGTCAGTCAAAGGACTGGGCATAAAAAAAGTGCCTTCAAGAGGCAGTGTGTTAATAGTAAGTATGTAAAGATGGGCAGAAGTTCAACAATCTGCAAAAAACTCAATCTACAAATTGTGAGGCAATTTCAGAATAATGTTATAATTACAAAGACCTTATACATCAACTACAGTACCTAATATCATGAAAAGATAATCAGAATCTACAGACATCTCTGTTTGCAAGGGACATGGCCAAAAATCATTACTGGATGCTTGTGATCTTCAGGTGTGTCATCACCCGCAGCTCACGGGCTTCCACCTCAGCTGCGCGCACACCTGCTCCTCGTTAGGCGCAGCTATTTATTCCATTCTGCCCTGAGCTGCGGCCTGGAGCCGTCTGTCTCCCTGCGTTGTCAACTCAGCAACTTCCTTCTCATCAGGCCTGCTGACGACTCGTCTGACACGTAAGCTGTCAATATTGTCTTATCTTCTCTCGGTCAGACTTCCCCTGTGCACAGGTGGATTCCCTGGCGGCGGACTCTCTCCCCCTCGTCACGCTGCTCCTCTACCTCACTGCATCATCACGGACGCACAGCAGGACGCTGTCTCCCAGGCTTGGAACTTGCCACGCCAGCCACCGCGTCGCTACAAGTAAGCACAGTACATCTTCACTCTCCCGTGTGGTTGCCCAGCTAATCCCTGTTCTCCTCTCTTATAAGGTTGCCTGGCCGTACGGCCTACTGCTCTGTCCTGACTGCATCCTCCACCACATCACACTTATATCTCACAGACACGCATCCATACACTAACATTGCTGTAAATAAAGCTTTCAAATCTATCTGAGCCTGCGTGCGTGTTTCCTGGGCCGAACAATATGTCAGTACGGCTCCAGCAAAGCGGCCCAGCGGACAGCGGGCTTGCACGCTGTTTTTCCACTCTCGAGGCTTGGTAGATATGATAGCTCATCAGCAGCAGGTGATTTTGAACCAACTTACCTCAATTACCAATCGGTTAGACCACCTGGACCCACCGCGGGCTTTCCCTCCGGGTCCTCTTGGCGTTGCGGCTCCGGTTGCCTCCACGGCCAGCCAGCCTAGCTCGGGAGCGCCTACCCGTCTCACACCTATCCCAACTCCTGCCCGCTTCAACGGGAAACTCGGTGGAGCAAAGGGGTTTATCCTGTAGTGTGAGTCGGTGTTTCTGCACGTTCCCGGGGATTTCCCCTCAGACCATAGCCGAATTGGGTACATGGCTAACCTTCTCGAGGGGCGAGCGTTAGCTTGGGCTTACGCTGTAGTGACGAAGCCCAGCTACGCAAACCTCTCGTATGACCGGTTCGTGCGGGACTTCTTAGAAGTCTTTGATCATTCCCGACTCGACAGCGTCCTTGCGGACCGGCTCCTCAGTCTCCAACAGGGAGCCCGGTCCGCGGCGGAATACGCGGTCGACTTCCGGGTGGCAGCGGAGGAGGTGGGCTGGGGAGAGGCTTCTCTCTGCAGCGTTTTCCTCCGTAGCCTTAATTCTGGTCTGAGGGATGAACTAGCTGGTCAGGATCTCCCAAGGTGACTCTCTGAGCTGATCTCGCTCACGATTAGCCTGGACAACAGGCTGCGTGAGTGGGCTGCGGAGCGGAAGTCTGTCAGCCGCTCGCGCGGAGCTTCCCTCCATCCAGCTCAGTCGCGCCCCCTGGCGTTACCGGCTCTGGAGTCCGCCGATGAACCAGAGGACATGGCCATCGGTCGCACTAGGCTCCCTCTAGAGGAGAGACAACGCCGGCGGGAACGGGGTCTCTGCATGTACTGCGGAGATGACCGGCATCCCGTGGAGCTGTGCCCGGTGAAGCCAAACGGGGAAGTCCGTGAGTCACTATAGGGGGCCTCGCGGACTCTAACCGATCCAATCCCCTATCATCTTGCACACTGCCCATACGTTTCTGCCACAACTCCACCGGGCATTCCACTCACGCACTGGTGGATTCTGGGGCAGAGCAGAATTTTATTTCTAAGAGCCTGGCAACCCGTTTGGGCATACCTTGCCAACTGCTGCCTAACCCCCTGAACTTGGTGATGCTCTCACGCTCTTCTCTGGGCACAGTTACACACCGCACTAAGCCAGTTCCCATCATCGTCTCCGGCAACCACCGGGAGGATCTGACCCTCTACATCCTGCCCTCCTTGTCGGACGGTGTCATTCTGGGTTACCCCTGGCTGCGGCTGCATAACCCTGTCCTGGATTGGAGAACCGGCAGCGTCCTGTCCTGGAGTACCTTCTGCCTGGGCACCTGCCTCCAGTCGGCGGCTTGTGCTCCATCTTCCCCTCTGTCGGCCCCGGTCTCTGAGCCCCCAGACCTGACTCTGGTGCCGCAGGAGTTCCATGACTTGGGGGCAGCATTTAGCAAGTCCAGAGCCTTGTCCCTTCCGCCGCATCGACCCTACGACTGTGCAATTAACATCCGCCCGGGGGCTCCCCTGCCATCTGGCTGCCTATACAGTTTCTCTGCACTGGAACGCGAGGCGATGGATACTTACATTAAGGAGTCACTCAGCGCTGGGATCATCTGGCCCCCCTTGTCCCCGCTTGGCGCGGGCTTCTTCTTCGTGGGCAAGAAGGATGGGTCCCTACGTCCCTGTATTGACTTCAGAGCATTAAACAACATCACAATTAAGGACCGCTACACCCTGCCGCTCATGGACACTGCTTTCCACTCCCTCCAGGGGGCGACCTGATTCACTAAGCTTGACCTCCGCAGCGCCTACCATCTCGTTAGGATCCGGGAGGGAGACGAGTGGAAGACGGCCTTTAGGACACCCATCGGCCACTTCGAGTATCTCGTGATGCCGTTCGGGCTCACCAACGCACCTGCCGTCTTCCAGCGCCTTATAAACGATGTTCTGCAGGACTTCCTGGGAGTTTTCGTCTTTGTCTATCTAGACGACATACTCATCTTCTCCAGATCACGGGAGGAGCACCAGGCCCATGTGAGGCGGGTCCTGCAACGTCTGCTGGAGAATCGTTTGTTCATTAAGGCAGAGAAGTGTGAATTCTACGCCCAGACCACCTCCTTCCTGGGGTTCGTGATCTCCCACAATCAGATCATCCCCGACCCCACTAAGGTTAAAGCGGTGGTCGAGTGGCCCACGCCGACCTCTAGGAAGCAGGTGCAGCAATTCATTGGGTTCGCTAATTTCTACCGGCGCTTTGTCCCCAACTACAGCGCCATCGTCTCCCCCTGACCCGCCTCACGTCATCAAAGGTGCCCTTTCAGTGGTCTGAGGAAGCGGCTACCGCCTTTAAGACTCTCCAGGTGGAGTTCTCGTCCTCCCGGGTCCTGACCCAGGTTGACCCCGCACTTCAGTGTCTGGTGGAGGTCGACGCGTCCGACACGGGGGTGGGAGCGGTGCTCTCCCAGCAATCACCGGTGGATGGTGTCAAGCGGCCCTGCGCCTTCTTCTCCAGGAAGCTATCAGCGGCAGAGCGAAATTATGATGTCGGCAATAGGGAGCTCCTCGCAGTCAAACTCGCCCTACAGGAGTGGCGTCACTGGTTGGAGGGGGCAGCCCAGCCCTTTGTGGTCTGGACGGACCATAAGAACCTCGAGTACTTGAGGTCAGCGAGGAGCCTGAATGCCCGCCAGGCGCGCTAGTCCCTATTCTTTACTCGTTTTAACTTTACCATCTTGTACCATCCAGGCTCGAAGAATGGGTTGCCCGACGCCCTGTCCAGACAATTCGCCCCAGAGGTTCCAGAGAAGTCCGAGCATACCATCCTGCCCGATTCGTGTGTCGTGGGGGCGATCGCATGGTCCATCAAGGACAAGATTCTGAAGGCTCAGGAGGCGGAGCCGGATCCCAGCGGGGGGCCAGAGAGGAGGCTTTATGTTCCTTCGGCGGTTCGGGGTGAAGTGATCCACTGGGCCCACACCACCAAACTCTCCTGTCACCCAGGCATCACCCGCTTGGTTAGTTGGCTACAACGCTCGTTTTGGTGGCCGGGTCTTCAGAAGGACGTTACCAACTATGTCCGGGCCTGTCCCCACTGCGCTACCGGCAAGTCCCCGAACTCTCCACCTGTGGGTCTACTCCAGCCCCTGCCGGTTCCGGGCAGGCCCTGGTCACACATCGCCCTTGATTTCATCACCGGACTCCCTGTCTCTAACAACTATGACACGGTTCTGTCCATCGTGGACAGGTTCTCAAAGGCCGCTCATTTTGTGCCTCTTCAGGGTCTTCCTTCGGCGCGTGAGAGGGCCGATCTCCTGGTCCAGCATGTTGTCAGGCTGCATGGGATTCCGCTGGACGTGGTCTCGGACCGAGGTCCGCAGTTTGTCTCCAAGGTTTGGAGGAGCTTTTGCAGTGTCTTGGGGGCTACGGTCAGTCTCTCTTCTGGTTATCACCCCCAGTCCAACGGGCAGTGCGAGCGCATGAACCAGGAGTTGGAAGCCGCTCTGCGCTGCGTAACATCGTCCAACCCTTTGTCTTGGAGCTCCTACCTGACCTGGGTGGAATACGCCCATAACTCGGCCCAGTCCACTGCTACTGGGGTGTCACCTTTTCAAGCGTCCTTGGGGTACGACCCCCCTGTTTTCTCTGAGCAGGAGGGTGAGCTGGCCGTCCCCTCTATCCAGGCGCTGCCGGAGCGTGTGGAAGAAGACCAGAGACGCGCTTTTACGCACAGCGGAGCGCAACAGCTCCACTGCCAATCGCCACAGAAGACCGGCTCCTGTCTACCAGGTGGGTCAGCGGGTTTGGCTCTCTTCCCAGGACATCAGCCTAAAGGGTGAGAAAAAGAAGTTGGCACCGAGGTTCCTCGGCCCCTTCACCATCTCCAAGATTATCAACCCGGTGGCTGTGCGTTTGGCCCTCCCCCCCTCCCTTCGTGTGTGTCCCACTTTCCACGTCTCTAAGATCAAACCTGTCCTTTCCAATTCACTCTGCCCTCCTCCTAGGTCCCCCCCTGCGCCTAGGATGATCGACGGTGACCCGGCGTGGGGTGTTACTGCCATCCTGGACTCTCGACGTCGGGGTCGTGGGCTGCAATATCTGGTGGATTGGGAAGGTTATGGTCTGGAGTGGAGATCCTGGGTGCGATCTTCGTGGGTGTTGGATCATGACCTCATCGTGGAGTTCCACCGGACACACCCAGGTAAGCCAGCGCCAGGAGGCGCTGGTGGGGGGGGGGGAGTACTGTCATCACCTGCAGCTCACGGGCTTCCACCTCAGCTGCGCGCACACCTGCTCCTCGTTAGGTGCAGCTATTTATTCCATTCTGCCCTGAGCTGCGGCCTGGAGCCGTCTGTCTCCCTGCGTTGTCAACTCAGCAACTTCCTTCTCATCAGGCCTGCTGACGACTCGTCTGACACGTAAGCTGTCAATATTGCCTTACCTTCTCTCGTTCAGACTTCCCCTGTGCACAGGTGGATTCCCTGGCGGCGGACTCTCTCCCCCTCGTCACGCTGCTCCTCTACCTCACTGCATCATCACGGATGCACAGCAGGACGCTGTCTCCCAGGCTTGGAACTTGCCACGCCAGCCACCGCGTCGCTACAAGTAAGCACAGTACATCTTCACTCTTCCGTGTGGTTGCCCAGCTAATCCCTGTTCTCCTCTCTTATAGGGTTGCCTGGCCATACAGCGTACTGCTCTGTCCTGACTGCATCCTCCACCACATCACACTTATATCTCCCATCCACGCATCCATACACTAACATTGCTGTAAATAAAGCTTTCAAATCTATCTGAGCCTGCGTGCGTGTTTCCTGGGCCGAACAATATGTCAAGGTGATCATTATCTGTGAACATGGCTGTTCCATCTACAAATTTACTGCCTTCAGGCATCTCAAACAAAAGAAAAATCAAGTGTTCTTGCTCTGCTGGCAGGTAATTTTACTTAAAAAAAGCAAAAAATTCTGGCAATTGATAATATTTGTTAAAAATAAAGACATTTGCAAGATTGAATTGCTTAACACAAGTAACTATCATAAAGCCAGCAAAAATCCCACAAAAAACTGCACAACAAAAGAAATTACTGCCCAAACTTGAGATAAAAAGCAAGCATCTAATACCTTTCATCTTACCAAAATCTCCAGTTCAGTGTGACCTTGTTATTGCTTTAACACAACACAGGTTAGTCCTTTCATACACACATAGCAAGCTCCAGATAAGCACACACATATTAGTGAAACAATCCCAAAGTTGCTTAAAATAAGCAGATTTGGCAACCCAAGGTTCTCGTCGTCAGTCGTCTTCTGCCACTCTGAAAACACATTCATTGATTTTTCTTCCCATCTTTGTCACTTACCAATCTCCCGTGCACAAATCTGCCATTTCCCGTGAAACAACAATCTCATTATTGTCCTTTTGCACTTCACAACAACAAGAAAAAGCAACCTCGACTTCTGTCTCACTGCCTGACTTCCGTGTTTTCACATTCTGTTTTTTACTCTTTTTTTCTCACCAAAGTAAGCTGTGAAACATTAAAAACACACACGAACAAGCACGTGAATGACCGGACAAACTGCAGTTATTTATTTAATGTATTTATTTTATTTTGTTATAATTTGGGGTTATTTTATTGTGTATATATTTTAAGGAACTATTTTACTTTATTTTAGGCCTGTTTTAAATTATGCCTTAAGGTATTTGGTTCTTATTATTAAATTAGGGTTTATCCCTATTATATTAGCGCTATTTACCTTAATTTTAAGGTTATCCCTCACTTTATTGATGCTCACTTGTGATATTAAAAAGATCTTGCATTGATATTTTTCCCAAATCTATGCTCACTTGTGATATTAAAAAGATTTTGCATTGATTTTTAATCTATGTTCACTTGTAATGTAAAAAAGGTCTTGCATTGATTTTAATACTCCCGCACGCACTTTATTGGTTCACTTAACGCAATCGAAATGCACATTTCCATTGTGGCTTTGAACCGGGACCACCAAGCCTCTACCTCTCCTAAAACCCGATTTAGACTTTGCAGTATCAAACGCTTGGCTCGCAACTCTTTACGTGTATTCTCAGACTGACCGTGGACTGTAACCGGGCATCATCAACAATTAAATTTACTCACTGTGATCCGCCTGCGGGTTGGCTCCGTCACTCTCTGAACCTGCTCCCAGCGCCTCGGGCCGTGCCTCACTTCCACAAAGCTGACCCACTGGGGACGCGTGGGAGGGCTTTCTCCACAGCCGTGTACAGCTGTCTGTGGTCCAAAAACGCCGGATGCAGAGGAGAGATATATGGAGTCCCTGTGATTCCAGCGCCAAGTATGTTAGAAAAATTCTTCTAGACCTTCAGTCAAAAACCAGGCTGGATCAGAGTTTCAGCAAATTTAATTACACCGGCCAGTGGTGAACAATACAAAAATAGTCTCAGAGCCTATTCGCGCACCATTCTGACTCAAAGACACATCACTCAGTTCTTTAAGCCCTTCGTTATCTGAGAGGTGGAGGAGCATTTTGTCACCCATGATTGGTCCAGTACATCCGGTCAAAACTTGGTGTACAGGTTATCTTTTTCTCAGGAACCATGACGCTCACTCAGTACCAGTCACATGGAAGCCGCTCAGAATGGACTAAAAACAAGATGACTAGTACAGCTGTATACTTGACACTTTTACACAGACTCTGAAACAAAGCAATTCACAAATATGAAACATAATCTGAAATTTTTCTATCACTTACAGTCATTTGAAAAAAGAAGTACTGCCTCATCAGTTCTAAAGTTTTCTGTGATGGCTGCCTATCATCCTCAACTGCGTGCACACCTGCTCCCCATCACGGCCAGGGTTATTTAGACCGCGCTGCCCTCGGATCAGCGCAGAGTCGTCTGTCTCCATTCCCATGAGACTTTCACTCGCCTTCATCCTTGTTCCTGAGCTTCCTAGCCTCAGCCTACCTTCGTCATTGTATCCAGCCTCCTGCCAGCCGGCGTCAGGAAGAATCAACTCCTTAGCTCAAGTAAGCTCTCGCTCATTCTCCTTAATCCTCTCTCGATCCCCTGTGCACAGGCGGAGCTCCGTGGTAGCAGACCTCACTCCCTCCTGGCGGCGGACCGAGCTGCACCACACCTGCCAACCATCTCCAGCCACAACCGGGACAGCGGGCACTGTCTTCCTGGCCATAGCCGCCGAGCTGAACCTGAGCTCTACCCCATCACCACAAACAGTAAGCACTGGACAATCCTGTACATCTCCTCCGGGGTCTGCCACTAACTCTCCCTGTTTCTGTTTGTCCCTGGGGTTGCCAGGTTGCACGGTGCTCTGCTCGCCCCAGCTGCCACACGAACACACACACACACACACAAACACACACACACACACACACTTCCTTCAATAAAGATAATTGTGTCTATTTTTGAGTCCGAGTCTGCTCACTGGGTCTGAGAACCATGTCATTGTCTGTGTCAAAACACAATAAGTCATAAACTAAGCCAAAATGCAAAAGCAGTGCATGAAAAATTAAGTACACTAAAAACTGCATATCAACACATACGCACACCTATGGCAGATTTGCTTATGGTGTTTTGATTTTTGTGTTGTGCATTATGGCCAAACATCTCCACTTTGGTCTCATCTGTCCAAAGGACATGGTTGCAGAAGTCTTGTGGTTCACTTAAACGCAAGTTTGCAAGTATGACTGAGCAGCAATTTTGTAGTTCAAGGGAAGAGACTTTCTCCTGGCAATGCTTTCACCCAAACCATACAATAGGGATGAGCCGATACCACTTTTTCAAGTCTGATACCGATACTGATACTGTGGCCTTGAGTATCGACCGATACTGATCCAAAACCGATACCGTTTCTCTTAAGTACAGAACATACTTTGGTAATGACTGGCTGCATTTTGCACACATAAAAACATACAGTCGTGAAAAAATTTGGACACCCCTTTAAATATTCAGTTCTTTATTAAGAAATGTTCACATATCTATGTCTGATCTTGTTTTTGTTTTTATATGCATTTATTTAAATTATTTTTATCCATTTTAAGTGGGAATGAAGGTGAGGGTGTCATAATAAAGATGGTGATGTCTTAATTATTCCTCACTATTTGTTTAGAAAAACATTTTACAGAAAATTTGAAAAAAGTCTTTAATTCATTTTTTAATTGTTAAGTTATATTACATGAATCTCCCAGTATTTTTAACATTGATATTATTAAATATCCATATATCCAAATATGTTTAAAGACGCACACACAAGCTTATACAGGGTGTCCTAATTTTTTCATGACTAAATCTAAAAGTCAAACAAGAACTATATTACAAATTTGACTCTGTTCAGCAATGCTGCTGCTTTTTTTATTTTAAACTTTGGTTCATTGAAGCTTAAAGCAGGGATTTCTGATAAATGTCTTGAAATAAATGTGCATACTTCCTTACTTACAGCAACTGGGACCGCTGTCAGAAAACCAGCTCCGGTGTGGCAGCGTGTACCGAGGCTCCAAATACTCTATTAAACACTGAAAACCCTCGTTTTCCACAAGAGCAAAGCATTGGTCATCGAGCAGATAAATTCGACAATTTTATCTGTTATCATCTTTGCTTTTTTGCTCTGAGGAGGTAGTTTGTCATGTTTCAGAAAAGAGTCCAGCAGTATCTGTTGCAGCGCAGGATTTCTTATCCTTGTGCTCAGCGCTTGGCAGAATTCGGCATATTTCTTATCGTGATACTTCCCTAAGTGTTTTATCAAGTTTGTAGTGTTAAAATTGGAAACACTGGTACCAACCCGCGAAGTTGTTGTATTCTGCAGTCCTGCTTTTTAGTTTCACACTGCAGACATGCTGACATGTTCAGGCAAGTCCAACCCACCGTGGCACAGCTCTAGTGACACTGTTTGTTTACGTCTGTGGCAAGCCACGCACAGCATGGATGAGAACAGTTACCACACTTTTAGTTTAATATCATTATTAATGTATCGTTTCGGTAAATGACTTTTTTTCCTTACCGATACTGATCCAGGCAAACTAGCTGGATTGGACCCGATACCGATACCTCGGATTGGATCGGCTCATCTCTAGTACTTACCCTCTCCCCTTAATTCAAATGGAGACAGTAAGGGTGTGCTTATTTTTTTCACACACTGCATTTGCATTTCGGCATAGTTTATGCCCTTTTTTTCCCCTGTTTTGAAGCCCAAAGGGAGGTTATGTTATAGGTCTGTGATAAATATGTTTAGAATTTCTCCACAATGTGCTCTGCTCTGAATGTCTAAGGATGTTGCAGCTTGCAGCATACATAACAGGATGTAGGAAATTAGTTCCACAGACATGCAGCTGCTTACTATAATAAAGGATGTATTCTGCGTACATATAGAGGAATTTTACTGGGATATGAAAATTGATTATGAGGTTCAGTCATGGGTTGCGAAGTGAAGAGAAGACCATGTGAGAGTAATATGAAGCATCTGACAGCAGCCAGCCAGCCACTGGAGGAGAAAGGAGCATCTCATGAAGAAGCCAGGATATGACCGACTCAACAAAAAGATAGCCATTGTCGGAGGTGCTGGGGGAATGCCCCAGACCAGAAGTATAAATGTATCTTCTCTTACATTTTTCTGGGTCTTAGTCTATTGAGGTTGTGCTGAGATTAAGACCTCACAGCTGTGAAACTATTCTTTGCATGATTCAGAAAATAAAAGATAAGTACGGAATAGAATTTCTCAGGTGATAGTTGATTCTCTGATGTATTTAAAATGGTGTTGTGCTAACTGGTCAAAATTTTGAACACTCCTTCAGGAAGAGAAGAGGAAAAAACTTCTACAACTTGGTCACCCCAACGTGATTTTGGCCGTTTGGCTCATGCCATTGATGCATTGGGGTTACCGGACGAAAAGCTTTCATCTGTCTATTGCAGACAACTCTGGGGCCGACCCACATTAGCAAGGTGAGCAGAGAACCTTTTTCAAAACAAATCTCTGTAGAGTTGTCTGCAGTATTCAGGGAAATTAAGCCTTTTTGCCATAATTATAATTCTCCTAGAAATTAAGAATTTGATAATTATAATTTTTAACAGAAATTTGGAAATTCAATGTCATTTTCTGAAGAATTAAGAACATGCAGAGAATACATTGTAGGACAGGGGTGTCCAACCATGTGCCATGGAGAGCCAAGACCCTGCAGGTTTTCTCTTCTACCCAGTCTCTTCAGCAGGTGTTTTCACTTATCAGCAATCAGTGGGAAGAAGTTCACAGAAATCTGCTGTTGAAGACACTGGTTGGAGGTAAAACCTGCAGGGTCTTGGCTCTCCATGGCACATGGTTGGACACCCCTGTTGTAGGATAACATGAATGGATTGTTTGGTCATTAATACATTTTCATGGTCAGATTAATAAGCCGTCTTTTATGGAGAATAAGAAGTATCAATACTGAGTAATAAGAGAATGGAAATAATGGGCATTTAAGGAATTTATGGCATAACACAAGAATCTTAAGTAAAATCGAATAGTGAGTGAAATATGCCATTATAAGAAACCCGGCCCAATAAGCGACAAGAACCTAAATACCATCAAATGGTGAGCTATTGTGTTTGGTCAGTCTGATAAAATCAGCTGGGGTGATCTCGATAAAAAAGCTGTCAATGGTTTTAATTTTGGATGCAAAGTTAAGGTAAATAGCCTCTGTTATGGAGTTAGACTAGTAAAAAAAAGTTATAGATGGCAAAAGGAAAAGACACACATACAAGTGTTTCTTCAGATACTGTGTATTCCATATATGTTATCATTGTCTTGTCTATGTGAATTTTGTGGGGATAAATGTGTGGGTGGTTATCCTCTTATATCCCATTTTAAGATACAAAGAGTGGTGTAGGATGAAAAGGGTTAGCTTTGATCCCGAATTCCCATTTCTGGTTGTCTGGATAAGAGGCAGTGCATTGTGAGGGTTGGGTAATAAAGCACCCCCCCCCCCCCCGCTTGGGAAATGCAAATTTTTGTTGGTCTATCAGAAACAAAAGATCCTGTTTCCACTATAATTCTGAGTGGGCTGCACCCGCTTAGTTTCAACAGGAGACTAAGTAGAAGCCTGATGCGGCCAGAATTCATAGGTAAGGAGACAGGTATCCACTATTTGGACCCCAGGGCTGTCGATATTGCTAACTTTTTCTTCCCATAGTTTGTATAGGAAAATCTAATAATCATGGCTGTGTCAAAATCATTTTTTACTGTAAAGGAAATATGTGAAGGTAGAAAAGACAATTGAGAGGCAGACAGATGTGTCAGACAGAATAAAGGAAGTGAAAAAGTTTCAATAGTGGGTGTGTCAGATGCAGGGTGAAGGATTTCTCCCAGGGTCAGAAAAAACTATGCCTCAGTCAGCTAAACTTGTAGAAACTCTGCAGATAATCATACAAAGTCACCTCACTGCAGAGGAAAATTATGTTAAAGCAGGAAACCCCAAATTTGGAAAAATTAAAAACAGATTGCAGGAAACAGAGAAAAAAAAGACTAGGGCCATGTGTTTCATCCCTAAAATTGTTGCTGCAATGAAAGAAGGTCAGGTACTGATAAATGATTCTGGAAAGGTGTTTTACAGCAGATTAGACAAAAAGAGGAAAATGAGAAACCACCTCATTATGAGGAAGTTGCTTCATCTCATTGCCTCATTTTTTTCGGTTCCGGTTCCGCCGGACCGGTGGCGCCACACGAGTCGGCTGCCCGTTGCAACAGCCTTTTTTTTATCTTCCTTCTTCTTTCTACACCTTTCACTCTGCATATATATCACGGATGCACGGATCGCCCCGGGGGTCTCCCGGGTCGGCGGACGGAGCCACTGTTTGCAGCGGGAGACGTTACAGCGGGGAGGAGCTGGTGCTAGCTAGCACTTGGCCGCAGCCCGGTGCTAATGGGAAACTCGACATACCGGGAGCTGTAGCGAAAACGATGCGGGTGCCGGGCTGAAGTTTAGGCGGCGTGCAAGAAATATAAGACAGAATAATAAAGAGCGATGGCAAGAACCAAGCAGACCGCCCGTAAAATCTACTGGAGGAAGAAGCCCCCCAGGAGACAGCTAGCCACCAGGGCTGCTCGGAGAGGCGCTCCGGCCACCGGCAGAGTGAAGAGGCCTCGCCGTCACAGGCCCGTGGCTCTGAGAGAGATCCGTCGCTACCAGAAATCCACGGAGCTGCTCATCCGTAAGCTGCCCGTCCAGCGCCTGGTGAGGGAGATCGCTCAGGACTTCAAGACCGACCTGCGCTTCCTGAGCTTCGCCGTCATGACTCTGCAGGAGACCAGCGGGGCCTACCTGGTGGGTCTCTTCTTCGCCAAGAGGGTCACCATCATGCCCAAAGACTTCCAGCTGGCCCGCCGCATCCGCGGAGAGAGAGCTTAGACTTTCTGCTGCACATTCACCAACCAACCATAATGCTCCGCACTGTGTGCCTATATATATACATTTATAGTAATATGTACATATGTTTACTAGATGTTCTTGTTTTTTCTTGCCTTCTGATTGTTGCTCTGAGTGTTGCTATCCCTATGCTGTTGCAATCCTGGAATTTCCCCATTGTGGGACTAATAAAGGCTTAGCTTATCTTATCTTATCTTATCTTATCTCTTCCAACAGCCCCTCCAGCTCCTTGTGCGTCACAGACAAATCCGTTTGCAGACTGTATGAGCCTGTTGGCAAAGAAGATGCCTCTCACCACATATGTTGCAGACAACCATGATATGGTGAATGCAGTATCTGGAGTACTACACATGAGGCCAATGTTGACCACAGGAGATAGCAGGAAAGCTGCAGACACAGTACAACAAATTATTAACCAACTAACACCTATAGAGCCACTAAGTCAGCATAATCACCATTATGACAATGAGGAGGAAGAAAAGGAGGAAGCCCCTAAAACTGCCACCTCCACCCCTTGTACAAAACTGGAAACGGGATAAGGGGGATAACTGGGAGGCTGCATTAAGTGGACTGAAAATATTAGAAAAACGTTTAGCAACACCTAGAACCAGTCTGCATGATTTATCTGTTGCTGAGGAAGCCACCCCTCAGAAATTAACTAATTATACAGATAAAAATGCACCTACAGGCACACAAGAACAGTGGAAAATTGGTGATTATGGGACAACAATAGAGAATCTGAATATGAAAACTATGCACAGCATGCGGTTACAAAAAGGGGTCATACCTAAGATAAATTATAAAAATATGCCTATGGTAGCTACAGATGCTGGAACAGCTCAATACACAGAATGGTCCTTTAAGGACCTTAAACACATTTGTGATACACTCCCTCCATTAACTTCAGGAGCATCTCCGTGGATCAGAGCAATGCAGAAGGCCACAGTTAGTTGCTGTCTACGTATGGCAGACATCAGGAGAATAGTGGCCACCCACACTTCCCCTTCTATGCTTAAAAACATAGAGGAGGAAGCGAGGACCATAGGTGAGCCTGATGAGGCTCTATCCAGACTGCACAGTGATAACATTTTTGCAGTGATGAGAGACATTTTCCCTGTAGATCTCATGAGTGCAGAACTAACAGACATTCCTATGAAAAGATTAGAAGAAGCAGGATCTTGTGTAGATTGGTGTCTGGCTCTGTGGACTGATATGGCTGGAGAAAATCCCCGAAATAACCAAACTACACAAGCGGTATTCCGCAATGTGGTTCAGACATCAGTCCCACAACCTTTTAGAGCTGCTCTGGAAGCAATTGTGGGTTTAAACACCCGCCCCTGGACAGAATGGTTGTTCCATGTGCATCACTATGTGAGACAATATAATAAAAAACAAGATGGAAAAAGAGACAGCAGATTTGTCTAATCAGTTGCTAAAGGCCCAGCTAAAAGTAGATAGGGATGTGGTGGATAAGGATAAAAAACAGAAAAATACTGTACAGGCTCCAGCCGTCACAGTGACAACCCCTCAGCCCATTATTGGTTCTGGACCCGCTGAGCCCTTTGTGTTGGCACCTCAACAAATACCCCAACAATGGTATCCACGCCTGTTACAAAGAGGGCGTGGAAAAGGTGCATACAGGGGAGGCATGAGATCAGCATCAGCCCCACCAAATGACATGTGCCTGAGGTGTGGCAAAAGAGGCCACTGGGCTTGTAGTTGTAGAGCTCCACCTACTGGTAGAGGAAATGTCTGGACAAACTATACACCCACCTCACCTCCAGCACCTGGGGTGTGGCCAGATCAGCCATGGTAGACACAGCTGCCTCAGCAATCACACATGGCTCCCAACCACAGCATAATGCCTAGTCAGCAATGACTACAAAGATACACAGACAAGATAACACTTTCTGATCCAATGCTATCCCTCACAGTGGGAGACAAGACTTATGAAGTTATGGTGGACACAGGGGCTCGCTTCTCATCAATATCAACTTCTCTACCCCTGTCCTCTAACTACACATCAGTGGTTGGCATCTCTGGGACCCCAAAACGTCTCCCTTTCTCAGTACCACTGAACTGTTCACTGGCAGGACTGGATTTTGTTCACTCTTTCCTGTATTCTCCAGACTGTCCTGTAAATCGTCTGGGAAGAGATGTGTTACTAAAAGTGAAGGCACACATTTATTTTGCTTCCACTGGAACTGTTGTGTGTCTGCCAGATGGGACAATGCTATGGTGCACATCAGATCTGTCAACTTCCCTAAATGCTCCACAGTTGCAATTACAGGAAGAAGACAAAGAGGAAGATCAAACCTCTTTCACTACTGTGTGGCGGTTGCAGCTGGTTGATGTAAGCCCTGACAAGAATCCACTGGTTGACAAATATGTCACATGGGCACCATGGATTGACGTTGTCCAACCTTATGATCCCCCATATGATCCTCTTCACTGTACAATGAACTATTCACATGATGATCAGGAACTGTATGATGATCAGTGGGAAGCTTTGGTGGGGGTGCAGGACTTGGTGTGTAAAGACATTTATGTGGGACCACAAGGAGTTGCTGCTGCAGTTTATCTGGACAGACTTGTTGCCTCTGTATGCCCTCTCGGACACTGCTGCACCCCATGTCAAGCTGGAGGTGTCTGCAGGGGAGGAGGCAAGGGCACTGGGACCAATGGTGAAAAACTGTCTTAAGCTGACTGACTGGGTTGTCACACAATGTAGGGACTTAATTATTCACCATCTGCTGATTGTTATCACATTTCATGCAATATCACAATTCAGGCCACTCCACAAACATTGCAGTTAGACAGAACACATGGTAGAGAAAACACGGATCACCCAGATTCTGGTGCGCTATTGGATGCTCTGCCCCCCACCCTGTGGTCAGATGGCTCTGCAGTTGTTGGACTGATTATCTGTCTACCAGTTAAAATCTCATTGAAAGCAAATGCTCAACCAGTATGGACAGCACAGTATCCTCTCACAAGGGAGAAGAAGCTAGGCATAGCAGGAACAATACAGGGTCTTCTCCAGGCAGGGGTTCTAGTGCCAACACAGTCTCCATGGAACACACCAATTCTTCCTGTAGAGAAGCCTGGCAAAACGGACTACAGGATGGTCCGTGATCTGAGATGCGTGAACTCAGTCGTCTCTCCTATGAACTACATTGTTCCAAATCCTTATCTGCTCCTGAACAGCATTACACCACAGCACTTTTTTTTTTTTTTTTTACTGTGGTGGACATTTCTAATGCTTTTTTTCAGCATTCCACTACATGCAGACAGCAGGCCATTTTTTGCATTCACCTATCAGGGTCAACAATACATATACAGCAGGCTAGCACAAGGTTTTATAGACTCACCAGCCATTTTTAATCACATACTGCATCAACATTTGCAGGATTTGTTCCTGCCCCCTGGCACATTGTTGCTGCAGTATGTTGATGATCTGCTATTGGCAGGCCCTACTGCTGCCTCTGTGCTTTCAGCCACGGAGATCCTCTTAAAACATCTACACCAGAAAGGCTACAAACTACGCTGCAAAAAGGTACAGTATTGTCACCCCAGAGTCCACTATTTGGGCAGACTGATTACTTCAGGTGATTCTGCGGCGTCTCCATCACAAAGGTCGTCAATTCTCTCACACCCCAAAACACACTGTGAGGGAAATGATGTCATTTTTGGGTCTTACCAGATACAGCAGAAATTTTGTCCCAAATTACACTGCGCTCATTCAACCCCTGCATGATCTTCTTAAAGAAGCAAGACACAAAAATCTCACACCACCATTGCAATGGACCACCTCAGTTGAGGGTGCGTTCATTGAACTAAAACAACTGATGTCACATGCATGTTCACTCAAACCACCTGATTAGGCTTCTCCATTTCACTTGGATGTTTCTGAGCAGCATGGAAATATAAATGCCGTGCTGTATCAGAAGGGGGAAGGTATAGGGGCAAGGTCAGTTCTAATGCACTACAGTTCAACATTAGATAACATAGAAAGAGGACATCCACCATGCACATGTCATGTTGCCGCAATAACTAAAGCATTGGAGAAAACTTCTCACATTACCATGCAACACACTGTGATTGTGCACACAGTGCATGGAGTAGCTTCATATCTACAAAGTTTGTTGTTCACACTCTCAGCCAAAAGAACACAAAGGTTGAAAAGAATACTACAAGCACCAAATGTCATTTACACAAGTGAAGGCACAAACATGGCAGAGGACATGCTCACAGATGAACCTCATGACTGTTGTGCAATTGTGGAAACAGACATGAAAGCTGTGCCAAATCTTCAAGCAAATGAACTTGAACATCCAAATTTGAATCTTTTTTGTGATGGATGTTGCTACAGGAAAACAGATGGACCTTTGAGTGCTTCATTTGCAGTTGTAAAATATGATGAAGAGACAGGTGCATTTCAAACTGTAGGAGGCAGGAATGGTAGATCAGCCTGCCTCTGCTGAAAAAGCTGAAATTGTAGCCTTCATTAAAGCATGTCAGTATGCAAAACAACAAGAGGCTAACATATACACTGATTCGGCTTATGCTCACCAGGCTGCACATGTTGATTTGCCACATTGGAAAAGAAAAGGATTCCTCACTTCAACTAACATACCAATTAGACACCTAACTGAAATGGTTGAGCTGTTGGAGGCCATGGGCCAACCAAAGAGGGTGGCAATTTTGAAGTGTAAGGGACATCAAAAAGGAAATGCTGTTGTAGCAAAAGGAAATGAAGCTGCTGATTTGGCTGCCAAGCAAGCAGGTGGCTATGCTATCCAGGCAAATATGATGGTGCAGAAAGAAGATCAGAAGTACATGGAATTGGGTGAGGAAGAAATTAAGCAGCTACAAGAGAAGGCAAGTCCTGAAGAGAAGAGTAGGTGGATAGAGAAAGGTGCAAAGGAGAATCAAGGTTTGTGGAGATCAGCTGATGGAAGGCTAGTAGCCCCAGCTAAGGTTTTGTTGTTGTTGTGCAGAGAAACACACCTGAGAGGCCATATCTCAAAAATGAAAATTTCTGCCTTGAAGTACTGTACATTGGCGGCATCCACATCTGGCTGAGGTTGGAGAACTAGTTGTTTCTGAATGTGAAGCATGTCAGAAGTTCAATCCTAAACACATGTTAAAGGCCTCTATGGGAGCCTTTCCAGCCCTGAAGAGCCTTGGAAAGACATTGTGATTGATTTTACAGACATGGGCCCTGAAAACAGATGTAGAGGCTACAGATATCTGTTGGTGTGCGCAGACACATTTTCGAGATGGGTTGAGGCTTAAGCATGTAAAACAGAAAATGCAAAAGAAGTGATTAAATGGCTGACTGAGGAAATGATTCCAAGGCATGGGTTTCCAAGCGTGATCAGATCAGACAATGGCAGACATTTTGCAGACAAACATTTGAAGGAAGTTGAATGTACCTTAGGCTTAAGACACAAGTTTGGTTCTGTGGTACATCCATCCTCCCAAGGGCTAGTTGAGAGAGCAAATGGTACATTGAAAAGAATGCTAGCCAAACAATGCATGGGAACAGGCATGACATGGGTTGACGCACTTCCATTAGCATTAATGGCGTTGCGATCTACCCCCAACACGACACTCTGCCTGACTCAGAATCAGAATCAGAATCAGGTTTATTGCCATTGTTCATGTAGTACACAAACTAGGAATTTGTCTCGGTACAATGCTGCAACATTAAACATGATAAGATAAGAGAAATAAACTATACATGTAATAAAGTGTAGGATAAGATTAAGTGATACTGGTCAACAGTTAAAATATATATTAGCCAGCAGCAGATACTGTGGAGAACTATATAGTGCAGTCGGTAATGCAGGAAGAAAACAGTGATGATTGACATGAGTCTGGTTGAGCTGCTGTACATGGTGCACGAGAGTCACTTAGTGTTCAGCAGTCTAATGGCAGAGGGGAAGAAGCTGTTCATGTGACGGGAGGTTTTAGTCTGGATGGACCGAAGTCTTCTACCAGAGGGGAGGGGGGCAAACAGTACATGACCAGGGTGTGAGGGATCGGCTATGATCCGGCCAGCACGCCTCCGGGTCCTGGAGATGTACAGATCCTGGAGAGATGGGAGCTTGCAGCCGATCACCTTCTCAGCAGTGCGCACGACGCGCTGCAGCCTTAGTCTGTCCCTGGCAGTGGCTCCTGCGTACCACACGGTTATGGAGGTGGTGAGGATGGACTCGATGATGGCTGTGTAGAACTGCACTAACATCTTGGTGGGTAGCTTGAGCTTCCTCAGCTGCCGCAGGAAGAACATCCTCTGCTGGGCTTTTTTGATGAGTGAGCTGATGGTCAGCTCCCATTTGAGGTCCCTGGTGATGGTAGTGCCTAGGAAGCGGAAGGAATCAGCAGTGGTGATGGGAGAGCCTGAGAGGGTGAGGGGGGGCAGAGGAGTAGTGACTTTCCTGAAGTCTACAATCATCTCCACTGTCTTCAGAGCGTTCAGCTGCAGGTTGTTATTGCTGCACCAGGACGCCAGCTGGGCCACCTCTCTCCTGTAGGCGGACTCGTCGCCGTTGGAGATGAGCCCGATGAGGGTGGTGTCGTCCGCAAACTTGATCAACTTGACAGACTGGTGGCTGGAGGTGCAGGAGTTGGTGTAAAGGGAGAAGAGTAGGGGGGAAAGTACACAGCCCTGGGGTGATCCGGTGCTGATGCTAGTATAGTCTGAGACAGTCTTTCCCAGCCGCACATGCTGCCTCCGGTCCGTCAGGAAGTCGATGATCCACCTGCAGAGGGAGTCAGGCACGTTGAGCAGGGACAGCTTGTCCCGGAGCAGAGCGGGGCGGATGGTGTTGAATGCGGAGCTGAAGTCCACAAACAGGATCCTGGCGTAGGTTCCCGGGGAGTCCAGGTGCTGCAGGATGGAGTGGAGGGCCAGGTTGACTGCATCGTCTACAGACCTGTTGGCTCGGTAGGCAAACTGCAGCGGGTCCAGGAGAGGGGTGGTGATGGACTTGAGGTGGGACAGGACCAGGCGCTCAAAGGACTTCATGACTACAGAGGTGAGCGCTACAGGTCTGTAGTCATTAAGTCCAGTGATCCGTGGCTTCTTGGGGACAGGGATGATGGTGGAGGATTTGAGGCAGGACGGCACGTGGCATAACTTAAGGGAGGTGTTAAAAATGTCTGTGAATACAGGAGCCAGCTGTTTCGCACAGAGTCTCAGGGTGGAGGGAGACACGCCGTCTGGGCCGGGGGCCTTGCGCGGGTTCAGTCTGGAGAACTGTTTGAGCACATCCTGCTCACTGATGATAAGGGGAGGGGGGGAGGTGGGGGGGGGTGCCTTAAATGAAGTAGGGAATGTGGAGGCTGTGGAGCTGGAGGGAGGGGGGGAGTTGGACACAGATGACGAGGTGTCAAAACGGGCATAGTGTTGGGACAGTCTCTGACAAAGGGCTTTGTCATCCTGACCTTTAGGAGCCTTAGGCCGATAGTTGGAGATCTGCCTCAGTCCTCTCCACACGGAAGCCGAATCATTAGCAGTGAACTGCTGCTGGAGTCTCTCTGAGTACACAGATTTAGCCCTCTTCAGCTCTCTGTTAAACCGGTATTTAACCTCCCTGTAGCAGTCCCTGTCTCCACTTTTCAGCGCTGCTTCCTTCTCCTTCCTGATCTGTCTGAGCTTAGCTGTGAACCAGGGTTTGTCATTAGAGTAACTCACCCTGGTGCGTGATGGAAGAATGTTCTCTTCACAAAAGTGGATATATGAGTTCACAGTGTCCGTGTACTCATCCAGATCATGCGTGGCTCCTTTAAGCATGCCCCAGTCAGATATTTCCATGCACGTTTCCAGCTTCTCCTCAGCATCACTGGTCCGTATCTTCGTAGTGCTCACAACAGGTTTAGTGAGCTTCAATCTCTGTCTGTATGTGGGAATGAGGTGAACCATCACGTGATCAGATAATCCCAGCGCAGCTCGAGGGACAGCGCGATATGCGTCTTTCACTGTGGTGTAACAGTGATCCAGTGTGTTTAATCCTCTGGTGGGGCATTTAATAAACTGTTTGTAGCGGGGGAGATCGTGGCTCAGATTGCACTGATTAAAGTCGCCAGCCACAATAATCAGCGAGTCTGGAAAACTCCGCTCTGTGTGTTGAATGTGATCCGCGAGCACGCGCTGAGCTTCGCGCGTGTCCGCGTCGGGAGGGGCGTACACAGCGATCAGTATAAAAGAAGCAAATTCCCGTGGGGAATAAAAAGGCTTGCAGTTGATAACAAGAAATTCCAAGGCAGGAGAACAGTGTTTGGAAATTTCCGTTACATCAGAGCACCAGCTACAGTTGATGTAGAAGCAGACACCGCCTCCTGTGGTCTTGCCGGAAAGCTCTGTGTCACGATCAGCACGGAAGAGCTGGAAGCCGTCGAGGCGCAGCGCGCTGTCCGGTATATTTTCCCGGAGCCAGGTCTCAGTAAAGCAGAGGACAGCTGAGGAGGCGAGGTCCTTAAAACGCATCAGCAGTCTCAGTTCATCCACCTTGTTAGAGAGAGAGTTGGTATTGGACAGAAATATGCCAGGCAGCGCCGTTCGCGAGCCTCTCCTGCGAAGTCGTACGAGAGCGCCCGCTCGTCTTCCTCTCTTCCGCCGTCTCACTTTCCGAGCCAAACAATAAACCAGATCGGCGGCAGGGGCTAGAAAAACTGGGAGGAGGTCCGTGGGGGTCAAAGTCCTGATATTTAAAAGTTCTTCACGGGTATAAGTGCAAGCAGACACACAATTGACAAACAAAAACAAACAAAGAGCGCAGCGAAGCACCATGTCGACCGCTGTGGGCGCCATCTTGGAAAGACATGACTCCTCATCAACTACTAACAGGGAGAAAGATGTCTGGACCATTTGTTGATTCACCTTTGACTCCTAGAAACAGTCAAGTCATAGAACTGTCACAGTACATTAACAGTCTCAGAAAAATATCTGAAGCTGTCTCTCAACAGGTTCCAGATATCCTCAATAAGGACAGACAAGGAGACACTGCTCCATTGGAACCTGGTGACTGGGCTTGGCAAAAAGTGATAAGGCCCCACTGGGATTCACCTAAGTGGCAAGGACCTTATAAAGTGATAAAAGCCACATCGCATGCAGTACAGGTCTGGAAAAAAGGAAAGCTCAGTAATTGGATTCACGTGACTCATTGTGCTAGAGCTGCTGAGCCAAGCTGACCTCTATTGCAAACTGCTAGAGATACAGCAAATGTGGGCCAAAATGGTGATGCCCACATTGCCTAATTGCTCCACTAGAGCAACTTTTTCCTTATGCTGCTCCTAGCATTGATCATATCCTCCCCAGTTATTTGGTGGGAAATTTTCCACCAAGACAAGGTTTATGTGACTAGGGGTCTATACTGCATCTGGCGACAAAAGAGGTGCAAATTTTGAAACACGCACCCAGATTGAGGAACATACTGTGGTGTCTATGGATTTGTGTCATGTGATTAATTGTGGATCAGGTCCTGAAACCTACTGGACAGACAAGGTTGTTTTTGTATGTATATACATAGGAAGCTCCTATGTAAACTACAAGGGACTTTATTGGTCCACTGGGACAGAGGGATAGTCCTATGCCAACTACCCGCAGGGATGGGATGATTACAAAAATAAAATATCTTTGATTAGAGCACCACAATATAAGGGTGGACTCATAAATCCATTGGTGTTGGTTGTGGAAAGCTTTGCCAAGAAACCTAGTCACCTAGAAGATGATGACTCATTTTATCTAATCCTAGGAGCGCGTACAGATAGATCTGCTAATACAGGATTCATCAGAGTAAGATTTACAGAGGATAAAACCATAAATGTACCTGATGCCCCACCAAAGTCCTATGCAGGTAAGGAGGATGTCACCTGAATATTGAAAACATGGGGGATAGAGTTACACTGGAGACCGGCTATGTAGGTCAAAATGAATGGTTATCATGGGTACAGTATTCTGTAAAGACAGTGGTGCAAGACCAGGTTGATTGCATTGCCTGTGCTGCAGCACGGCCTAATTTGGCCACTGTCCCATTTTCCCTTGATCCTGTGAGTAACTACCATGTCTTTGAATGCCTGCTTATATTATTTACCACAACTATGGTTCCTGAAAAGTGCAAACCCTTACATCAACTATTTCCACCCACAACTAAAATGACACCCTCATCATTCCAACCATATTTGCTAATAGCTATACACTCTATGTGCAACACATCAGATTGATTGTCTTTGATTAATTGTCTATGTTTATTGCACTGTCCCTGTCAAATAAACTAATCTACTACTACTACTACAAAGGAAACTATACCTGTTTTTACAAGCCAACGGGTTCTATGCCAGTAGGTTACCTGCCCTACTGTGAAACCACCCAATTTGTAAGTAAGGACAGAAATTCACTGTTATTAAGTATGACCCAAACCAGAACAGATATTTGGTTTTGGTGTGGACAAAATAGGTTATGGCCACTCTTGCCAAAAGGATGGAAAGGCACTTGTGCTTCTATACAATTGATCATGCCCTTTTCAATTTTCCCTTTAGGGCTTCTTCAGTACCACACACACAGACATAAGAGGGACGCTATGGGGCTAATGGAAGACACGTTAGGAGGTGTAAGACCATATGTGGATGGTACAGACACAGTAAAAGGTGTTCCAGATGAGTTTAAAGGTCAAAATTTTAGAGCTGCAGCTTTCACCCATCTCATCCCCTGGA
The DNA here is from genome assembly GCA_020510985.1 of Pholidichthys leucotaenia. NCBI lineage: Eukaryota > Metazoa > Chordata > Actinopteri > Cichliformes > Pholidichthyidae > Pholidichthys > Pholidichthys leucotaenia. The sequence continues at coordinate 115,502,005 of CM035849.1, read as the reverse complement.
TAAGATAGGTGGTAGAGGCTACTAAAATGCAATCGTGGGTTGGATATTTGTATTATAATGAACAACGGATGTTAAATTACACTATAGCTGCTTTAAAAAGTGTGCCTGAACAATTGGCAGCCACCTCCCTGATGACTTATCAAAATCGCATTGCCCTTGACATGCTCCTGGCAGAATCAGGGGAGGGTGTGAAATTTTTGGATCCATCTGCTGTACCTTTATTCCCAATAACACATCACCAGATGGCAGTATTACATGTGCTATAGAAGCTCTAGAAGGCTGAAGAACAGAATTTGGCCAAAATACTGGGTATGAGGTAGATGCTTTTATTGCATGGTTGCAGTCTATCTTTGGACATTGGACAAGAGTAGTTTGATCAATAATACTGGCAACTGTCATCTCCTTTGCATTGATTCGAGTAGTGATCCGTTGTTGCATCCCTTGTCTCAGAACGCTGTTAGAAAGATGCATAACAACTACCCTGTCCAAAGAGTCAGCCCAAAGGATGATGATTCAAGTCCAAGTGGGATCTAAGTCTCTCCTCCACAACAATAACCATTGTGAATCTGGGGATGACAGTGATAGAGGAGAAACTCTTGTTTGAAATGCATGCATCATGTCATTTCTGCTATCCACTGTTCTGTCCACTTTACACACATCCAACACTACACTCATGCATATGAATCTACATGAAAAGGGGTTGCACTGAAGGTACCCCCCTGCGGTGGGCCATGTGCTAGTAACCTCTGGTTCCTTCTTACTTCTTGTGCTTTTTTACAGGTATCATCAAAATATTGTGCTATTTGCGGTCATGTAGTCAGAATAGATGTGAAGGTTTAAAACGCTGTTGTACGGCAGGTCTTGAGGCCTGGATACAGCATACATGGATAGTGATATATTCTCATTTGAAATGTTTTTGCTTACTTATCATTTATCCATATTACTATGTCTTAACTCATTGATAAAAGTTATGTTTAAGGCCGCCCAGCAGAGGGGTCTGGCATGAGAATTTTTTCCTGTAAATATGCATCAATGAATAAAAGAAATGCATAAATATGATTGCTTAATGACATGTATCTGCCAACAGGTTTTTCACCCATGCCATAATCAATGAATAAAAGCATATCCTGGGTCTGTGTGTTAATGTACCTGCCTTAAGATGTCAGCTCCATAAAATGGAGCCGAAAGAGGGATTCTGTGATAAAAATGTTTAGAATGTCTCCACAATGTGCTCTGCTCTGAATGTCTAAGGATGTTGCAGCTTGCAGCATACATAACAGGATGTAGGAAATTAGTTCCACGCACATGCAGCGGCTTGTTATAATAAAAGGATGTGTTCTGCGTACATATAGGGGAATTTTACTGGGATATGAAAATTGATTATGAGGTTCAGTCATGGATTGCGAAGTGAAGAGAAGACAGTGTGAGAGTAATATGAAGCATCTGACAGCAGCCAGCCAGCCACTGGAGAACAAAGGAGCATCTCATGAAGAAGCCACGATATGACCGACTCAACAAGAAGATAGCCATTGTCGGAGGTGCTGGGGGAATGCCCCAGACCAGAAGTATAAATGTATTTTCTCTTACATTTTTCTGGGTCTTAAGTCTATTTAGGTTAAGAATAGGTTAAGACCCTCTTAGACTTAAGAGGGTCTTAAGTCTATTCAGGTTTCACAGCTATGAGATTAAGACCTCATAGCTGTGAAACTATTCTTTGCATGATTCAGAAAATAAAAGATAAGTATGGAATAGAATTTCTCATGTGATATTTGATTCTCTGATGTATTTAAAATGGTGTTGTGCTAACTGGTCAAAATTTTGAACACTCCTTCAGGAAGAGAAGAGGAAAAAACTTCTACAGGTCAGTCCATCTGTCCCACTTTTGTGAAATCAACTCCTTCTACACTTTTGGTCAGATTGTTTTGAAACTTGGTACCATGGTTTGATATATGCTGATAATGTGCATATTGCAATTTGGGTCTGATTGGATAATTTATGCAGGAATTGTAGCCCCTGATCTATGACCTCCTGTTTCACCTCACTTCATAGACAGTAACTGTCTTGTGACATAACCTGTCCTATAGTTTTAGTCTGATTGTTTTGAAACTTGTTACCATGGTTTGATATCCTCTGATGATGAGCATATTGCAATTTCACTCTCATTGGATGACCTTGTGGTCAAAGGTCAGAGGTCAGATTTTTCCCTAAATCTTCTAAACACAATAACTACTGAAAGAAATGATGTAGGCTTTTCAAATCGATACAGCAGTTGTATCTAATACACTGTAACAGTATATGAATTAATAATTATGATCAGGTTAAAAATTATTTAATTTATGTTAATGTATTGGAACTGGAGATGAATTCTCGGTCCATATACACCAGAAAAGTTAATAATACTTGTGGGGCACCAGCTTCTATCTCTAAGAAGCAATTTAATCTTTAATTTCACTTTATACCTGTTTAATCACTCAATAATTTAATTAATAATCAGTCTCAAAATTTTAGTGAATTCGATACTGGAGACTTGAACCAGACTCAGAATGAAATAAATTCTCAACAACTTCTCTCATTTTCACATATTTATTAAACAAAATGAGGATTAACAAACATTGCAGTGATTTCATTTAACCATAAAATTAAATTTGTAAATGATAGACTAACAATATCAATATTTGCAGAACCAGGGTTAACTGTGGAATGAATTTAGAGCAGTTTGAAGTTAACAGATTATGGAAAACATAATGCAAATTTTTAGGGAAAGTTTTACTAATTATATGAAAGGTTCTGGATTACTCTAAGAAAATAAAAACGGAATTTTAATGAAAAGAGGAGTTATGTTAATGGCTCCTTAATTTGCATCTGATTAGATATCAAATTATTATCGAACCTCAGACGTTTCATTCAGCAGCTGAATTAAAATTGCAGCTCACGTGACTGGCGTGATGGTTGAAGTTGAAAATCCTTCTGCGTTGTCCTGTAGTAATTAGATGGCTCCAAAGGTTAGAATATTTGACCAGCAAATATTCTTTGACGAGGGATGAGATTGGTATGTTTGATCCCAATGGTTGAAATCCAGCCGAGGTGTGCTGACTCCTTCATCTGCGCGTGATCGTGGGGGAGCTGCGTCTCTTTCCTCTTCGTTGGCAAGCGGCTTCCCAGAGGAATTCGATAATAATTAAATATATCTAATCTGATCTCAAATTAAAAGAGTTTCGGACTTTAGATAAAAGAGCTTCTGGTGTGGGATTGGTCAATAAAAATATTATAAAAATAAAGTCAAGATTAAAGCTTACCTTAAAATTAAAAATGGTGGTTTTACAGAAAGTTTAACAGGAAAAAGTGATAGAAATAACGTCTAGGATTGGAGTTTAACTCCGGATTAGAATTTGAGCTCATAGAGGAAGAATTCCTAGGCATTTAAAGAAAAACATTAAAATACAAAGAGGTTACAACAAAACATGATACTTCAAGCTCTGTGATCGCAGGAAGGAAAACACGTGGGATAAGTCCCTTTTTTCGCCAGTGGTTTTCTCTGCTGTGTAGACATGAGGGCTAAGAGGGAGTGATGGAAAGAGATCTGGATCTGGCATCTGGCAAAAAAGAAGATAGAGTTCCCTTTTATCTGTGGAGAATTTTCGTGGGGCTCCGTAATTGACAGGAACTCAGACCAATAGGCTTCCTTCGTGGGCGGGCTTTATGAACTTTTAGTTCAATAAACAAACAGTCTATTGTCTGGAGCTTTTGAGAAAGAGCTGTTGTCATGCAGAGATTGGCTGCTGGCAGTCACATAATTTGAGCGGCGCTTTGCAAATCTTAATACACATTTTAATGCTGGAATATTCCTCTATACATTTATGTATATAAACTAAGCTAACCTTAGTGATTAATGTAACTTATAAGCAGTGCTTCTAAATTAACATGCAGGAATAAACATTCATCTAAACATTTTAACATGCACATATCTAAAATCACGGATTAATATATTTCAAACCTATTACTGACTGTCCAGAATACACCAAGAGTCCATTTGCTTTTTCATGGTATCCTGAAAAAGGAAGAGGTTTAGAGATGAGTCTGCTGGTTAAATTCAGCATGTCCCAGAGTTTAAGGCAATGTTGAGCTGTGGATTTTTTTTTTGTGGGCCATGAGGGGCTCCAAGGGCCTGTCTCTTGTCCACCATTTATGGGTCATAAAAGTCAAAACAGGAAATGCATTAGGGTGAATTCCTTAGACTGGTTTTAACAAAGGAATGGCGAGTTCAGTTGTGGCCTGGGGTAAAAGAGCAGTTTTTTTGACTGTCCTTTTCCTGGGTGAAACAATGTCTTTAAGCAGAAGAATTTTTATTGATGAGCCAAGTGCGATGATGCTATAGTCCCCCCTTTGGTATTACTAACTAACTAACTAACTAACCTGCACTTATATAGCGCTTTTCTAGTCACAAAGACCACTCAAAGTGATATTAATATTAATGGTGACTTTGATTCAGCGTTGATAGCAATCTTAGGCATCAGATCCCAATTTGGCGAGTCTTGATCCAAATGCTGAACTAAAGGTTCTGATGTCGATAACCTTGTAAACAGTATCTATTCCAGAGTGTAGATCCTTAAATTTGGTTTTCTTAAAAAATTCTAGAACTTTTCAAAAATAATTTGGGTATGACCAAATATAAACATTGCATAATTGTCTAGGATATACTAAAATTCTGTATATGCCGGTAAAGGCTTAAAAGTTCGGGGTTCAAAAAGTGTGAACTACAAGTATGTGGGTTTTGACATACTTGATATAAATGTTTTGGGTTTGCTGAAAAATATCTATTCAAAATTTCAAAAGTAGTTTAAATGTGCATAAAATCTAAATAGAGTGTAAAGGATATATATTTGTATACACACATGCATGTATTCAACAATCTTAGTCTAGGTCAAAAAGCAAAATTATAAAAATTCTTTCTCCTGTTTAAGGTAAAGGTTTAGACTAATCAATATTGAGGTGACTCAAGGAGGTTCAAATAGAATTGGTTTAGCTAGACTAAACCATGGTTCCACAGATGTCCAAGTCATAGGATGTTTGAGGCTTTTGTTCAAAAAAACTGAGCTGACATGGGATGTCGTTATCGTTCTTCGAATGGCAATGAAGTAAATTTGGATTTACTGCAAAAAGGATGAGATGATGTGATACCATGTTCATTGCTAAAGTGTTAACTGAAAAGCTAATGTTTCTAGCTACTTCTGAGAGTAACATAGACATTGGCTGTGTGTGAGCATAGTCAACCTTTAACACAAAGAGCAAAGAGTTCAAGACCTTGTTGAGTTTGACTGAAGCTTCGGAGCAAGCATTCAAAACCAACACAGTGTCTTGTAAGATTTTGGTAACGGTTTGTGGTTCGACAACCTGGCGTTTCGGTTTAGTGGTGTTGACCGAGTTAACAGTGGGCGTGCTAAGGTTAACAAGAGGCTCTAACAATGAGGCTGTTATTGAGAATCCACCTGAGGATTGTTGACTTTTTGTCTTGACTTGGCCCAGTTCTGACTGGGTAACAGTGGGTGTGATTGCTAGGCAGATGGCTAACTGATAAACAGGAGGGCCATCATCCTGGCAAATAGATAACAGTGAGTGATTTTGGATCTTAATCTTCTTGTTGACCTTTCTTTAGATACCTGGTTGGCAAATGAAAATTATTCTCAGAGGTGGAATGATTTCTTTTGGAGATTGAACTCTAAACCTTAGATTGTTTTTCACTTTTAGTGGAAATTTTGATGTTGTTGGCTCAAACTAATGGCGTTGAATGTTTTGTGTGTACTATTTGAGAATAGTAAGTTGATTGAAATTTATTAGATTTTATAGAGGCCTTTGAAATTAGTTTAAGGGATAATTTGGTTTTAATTTACCCTTTTTTTTTTTGGAAGTTTTGATGCAGTTAACTGACTAGTTAACTGATTGTTTGGAGAAATTTGACTGAGTGTACCTGAGGCTAGTAGTTAGCTACAGTTATTTCTCAGACGTAGGTTTGATTTTAATCTTATTTATGGACTTACTTTGACAGTGTTGTACCCGACAAGTTCCATGGGGTTTTGGTAAAGGTTACTCTGATTTTAGTGAGCCCATTTGAAAATGGGGTCCTGGGTTTGGCACTTGAGTGGCCAAAGATTGTTGTTGACAATGTGCGGATTCATCCACTGGGGCAGGAATTTAGGAGTGATTTTCCTTTCTTGTAAATTGATTTCAGGTGTTTGCGGTACGGAAGATCTTGTTCCCCTTTTGCAGTTTGTCATGTGAGAGTTTTTGGTCATTGTACGCTTTGTGTCGTTTGGCGAATCGGTCCAAATGTTTTTGAAATACAGCCTTGGGAGCATTGTACGTCCTTTTGATGCTTTTGTGTTCTGCAGCTGGAAGGTTCTAGGCATTGGCAATCATCACCCCCCTCTGGTTTCGAGGAACTTTGAGTGGTGGCGATGATGGTTCGTCAGAAGCAGGAGCAGGAGTGCCATTGTATAGCTGCAGAGAAAGTTGTGTCGCATGAAGTGGTTTCGATTTTGGTATGTCAAAGGTTTTAGACGCGGGAAGCACATGTACCATTTTATCCGATTGGTGTTTGACGGTTTTATGGATCATTTGGTTACAAGCTTGAGTGAATGTGCACCTTGCGTTTGCAAAAGTTGGGTTCATCGTCGCAAAAACTTGAGGTTTCGTAGGGTCTAGAAAGCCGGTTGGTGTGGCTCTTGTGACCATGCAGACCTCATGAGCGGGTGGGTGGGTTTCAAAATGTGACACCACCATTGAATCATAGGTATCAAGGGTTTCAAGGGGGGCGTTTGGAGTTTTCTGCTCGGCGATTGAGTTTTCACGGTCATTTGCTTCCTTGGCTTGACCTTGTATTTGAAGGTGACTTTTGACTTCTTGTGGCCAGTACTCACCTTGGTCTTGGCGGTTGCTTTCAATCGGTTGCAGTTGTTGTAACAGTGCTAGTTGTGTGACACTTGGGGTGTCCAAAGTGTTCAGAACAAAGCACTGTGATTCAGTTGTCCTTGTTAGGTCAAATGGGTGAGAGTGTTGAGTTTGAGCCCGTAGTTTGAGGTTCATGAAATCAAGTAGTGGCTCAAAGCGGTTCAGTAGGTCTTTGCTGACAAGCAGTGGAATGGTGTCAAGCTTGGACACATAGACCGGATGTGTCAAGGTCATGGGTCCAATGGACATGTTTAGTAGTGATACGCCCAACAGGGTTGTTTTAGTGAGCGCATATGGTCGCATGGTTAATGAACAGGGTTTGAGTTTTAAATGTTTGTGAGCGCGGTTAATGGCTTCACGTAGTTTGTCAAAAAGGGTGTGTGACATGAGAGTGATGTCAGCGGCAGTGTCTTAAACAGCGTCCTGCCATATCACGTCTTCAAGGGTCAGTGGAAGATAGAATTTCCGTGCCACCCCCCTCTTGTTTAAATCGCATAGAAATTATGGAACCGGTGGTTTGACATGGAGTTGCGAAATGTTTGAGAAGTGGTCTGTGACCTGTGGTTGGGCTGCCATAACAGCACTGGACTGTTCTAAGTCCTTTGGTCCTTCCTCATTTGCATAAGGGATTTTCTTCTTGTGTTTCCTTTGTTTGGAACGTTTGTTTTGAGTTGGCACAGCTGATATAGCTAGAATGTTAGCAGTTTTATTCTCTTTGTTGCTTTGAATCTCTGCTAGGAGGTGTTTGACAATTTCAATATCTTCTCTATTGAGCGTAGGAGTTTCTTCTTCCTTCCAAGGTTTGTGATTGGTCTCTGCTTCTGAGCTTCTGTGATGAGATGGAGACCATTTGTCGCGGTTACACGTGTCTTTGTATCGGTATCTGTCATCATGGTAGTCTGTATCGCGTTCTCGTGACCTATCCCGTGGATATGGTCTACGACGGTAGTCGGGTTTTCGCAAAGTTGGTCCAAAGTGATATCCAGAGGACCTAGTTTGGTTTTGACCTTGATGAGGTCGGCTGGAAAAATGTTTCGGCTGTGTATGTACTCGCGGTGTAGGAGGAGAAGTAGAGCGAGGAGCTCCTTCCAACTCCAAGGTGTTAGATGCATCGCAAATAGCTAGCACTGTGGCAGGCTCAGCGTGCTTGTTGCAACTTTGTTGCTGTTTTTGGAAAGCATAGTATGTGAACTCTCAGCTGACTTATTGAGTTTGACCTTGGGTTAGCTGTAACTCCAAGGTAGTGACTCACAGTGGGATGGAGGTTTTGGATGAAAAGGGTCTTAAAATTGTGGTCTTCTTCCATCCCTGGCGTATTTTGAGATCCAAAATATGCAAGTAGGAGTCTCTGGTAGTAGGCCTGTGTCGGCTCTGAGCGTCCTTGCTTCACAGCTAGGGCTGCGGTTAGCCCTGCCTGTAAGCAGTTACCGGAGAACTCCTTTTCGATGGCTTTGCACAGCAGCATGTAGTCTGCTTTGGTGTTTGCCGGCTGTCTGTCTATGAATTTTGATACTGACCTGTTAGATGTTAGTTTAATCAAATAGATGCGATCGTCAGCCGTAGCATCAGGATACTTACGCAGGTAGTAATCAATGTCCTGTAAATAGACTTTGGCATCAGGTGAACCCGTAGGTCCTGGATCAAATTTGGTGACATTTCACGTGATCTTGTCAAGGTCACGGTCTGAAGGGGCACACGCACGCTGTCCATGCGGTCGTCCGTATTCGAAACGGGAATCAGGCGAGGAAGCGCGGTGGATGTCCCGGTGTTCATGTGCTTCCTTTAGGAGCAGTTGACATTCCTTGTAGTCATTCTTCACATTTTCAAGTTGACCTTCAACTCTTCTAAGTTCCTTCTTTGTGTCTTGAAGGGCATCTTCAAATTCATTGTTGTCTTGGTGAAGCATGTCATTTTCATGCATCAACCGTTTATTTCTTGACTCTGCACGGTCCAAATCTTGTAACGCTTCATCCAGTTGATTTTGAGTTTTGTCATTCTCCTCTTGAGATTGTTCCAAATTTTCTTTTAGCGTTTCATTCTCTTCTTGGGGAGATAGGATTGTTGTTTGTTGATTTGTTAGCTCGTTCTCGGCTACCTTTAATCTCGCGACTAATGTTAGCGCGAACTTACCTAACACACTGGTGAGGTCCTTGCCTTCTGGTGGTTTTTCAGTGTTCATTCAAAAGTTCTTCAGTGAGTTAAACTCTTCAGGCTGTGTTTTCTTGACCCATGTTGTGAAGGTAGAAATAAAATCACAACTCCATCCTTCTAATGTTGCTTGAAGGTCATCCAGTTTGGTAAAACTGTCGGTTGTCTGTTGACTCATGTTTTACCGTTGTCGCTATTTAACTTAAAAAAAAATTCAACTTGTTGATTATAGTTAATTTGTTAGACAAGGTTTAACCTTGAGTGTTTTATTTTACAACCGTGATAGCTGAAAGTTCCTTTTAGAATTTATTCCAACTTGTAGGCTTGCAAGATGGGAAGTAGAGTTTTGACATTATTTAGAAATGTAGAGATGCTTCAATTAATTTGTTTGTTGAAACTGTATGTTGATAAATAAAGTTGAATTGAAATTGGGTTGAATTTGTGTTTCACAAAACAAAACAGGAATTTCAATTGTGTGGATTGACTTCTTCACTTTGATTTTCAAAGTCTAGTATTGGAATTTCTCATCAATAACTAGCTTTGGAATTTTGCAGAATGTCACTTTGAAAGTGAGGATTTTATTTACAAAAAGAAATACAAAAACAAAAGAGGTTAAATGCTTTAAAAAATTTAAGGTTACAAGTTTCCACTTTCTTTTAAAGTTAAGGCTTTCCTTTGGTTTTATTTGTAAAAGCCTATTTTCATTTGAAGCTTTAAATGTGTAAATATTTACAAATTAGAATCAAGTGAATTGTTTGAATATTTGGTATCCCGAGGATTTCTTAGGATTAAAGCTAGTAGTGATCTGTCTTGACTGTTAACTATAAAATTTTTTATTTACAGAATAATCAAGGTTTGGAACTTTTGACTTTTTCTCTTAAATCCTGAGAAAGTTAAAATTATACAAGTTGGTTAAATGTTTTTCTTTTCCTGTGGAGAAAACATGAACCAAGAAATGACACAATGAGTTCAAATAACATCTAGAGCTTCTTTTAAGTGTTAATTGCTTAATGTGGTTTCCTAAATTTGAAAAAAGAGAAAATGATTTTTTTTTTTTTTTTTGCAAATATTCAGGGAATCTGTAAATTTGTTAAAATGCACAGGTTTAACCCCTTGCACTCTGGTCAATTTCCCTAAAAACGCCTAAAATTAACGTACCCAAAGTAAATCAAAAGCTGTTCTTGAACCCTTTGTAGCATCTTCATGGGGTTGGTCTCATTTAAAAGAAAACACTTTGAATTTTTTGGCAAAACAGTCATAATCTCTCTAAGTGCTCCTGCCACTGAGTAACAGCCATCTAAACACACTGAAGTTGAAGAAAATAAAGTTCGCCTGGGTGTTTTTTTTGAATACAAATGCTTGCAAATAACACACAGCTGTCAGATACGGGCTGGAAAATGCAACAGAAATGTAGAACCAAGTGTTATCCAGGTGAGGTCAAAATTTTGTAACAATACCACAAAAAATTAATATATTACACAGCTTTTTTGTCAGGTTGTTCCCAGGCATTTTTGAACTGTGCCAAATTGTGCCAAATGGCACAGTTTGGAAAAACGTCTCTAACTTTTGAATGATTCAATATAGAAGCTTGATCTTGGGCTCTAATGAAAGGTGACACTCAGGGCTGTGTGTGTGTGTGTGTGGGGGGGGGTTGTTTATTCATTCATGAATGAATGAACAAACAAGCCCCCACACACAAAGAAGCATGCCACGTAAAAAATGTGTGGCTTATTTTTTACAAGAAAAAATAACCTACAGTGCAATAAAAATTATACTAAAATATCTGCAATGTAAAGGATAACAACCCCCCCCCCCCCCCACTACAGAGGAGCGACCAGACTGTGCGCCGCGGTCCATCATGTGAGACACGGTCTGGTCCATGTGCCGCGGTTCGTCATGTGGCAATGACGCACAGTTGTAATTTACCGATCGGTCAAAAGTCATTTTTATTCCTATTTTCAGTGATAAAGAATAATTTAGCTTATAACACTTACCTGTCCACAACAGCAGTGTCGCTGGCGAACATCTCTTCCTCATTGTCAGACGAACATGACGCTGGTCTGCTTGTTACGACTCGTGGTTCTGGTCACGCAACCCGGTCAAACCATGATTCCATTATTGCGGTTTTGCGCTTCCATGATTGCGGTTTTGGCGAACAATTTTTCAAAACAAATAAGAACAGTAGTAATAAAAAGACTGGCGAACGCTACCGTTACACACAGCGGCTTACACAAAACAGATTTTACGCACGGGATGCACGCTTTCAATCGTCGAACTTCTCTGCTTCAATTAGCTCGCTGTATTCACAGCCGCTGGTAGGCGGGTCCTTCTTGCTAGGTTTTCAGTCATTGGTTCTTCAAGGTTTCCGAAACCCAATTCAAGGCTCTTATTAGTCGAATGAGAGGTCAATCAAATCTAAACCAATCAAAGCACTCCTTTGGCTTTCTGTTCGCGGCTGTGTCTGTAGTGGAAGAATGGAAATGCAGCTTTTTTTTTTCAGTGCGCACTAGGATGCACAGTGTGCGTCCTAGTACACACAAGGGCGCACTAGGACGCAGAGACGTGACCGCCCGCGGTATCCTGGAGTCGTCTGCCTCCGTTGGTCTATGATGACCATGGAAGAGAATCCTAAACGTCTACTCTGCTGGAACAGCACCGCCTGTGGCTGAACAGGCCGATGCACGAATGGCAGTCCCTGTCACACAGGTCACACTTGTGGGTGGTCTCCGTGCTGCTGGGTCTGTGGCGGTTCTTCCTGCAGGTCCTTTTAATCCCGGAGTGCAAGAGGTTAATCCTACTTTAAGATTACTCTTGAGTAAACATCAGCATTAGAATCCTTAAGCTAAAGATGGGTTTCTGTGGGAAAGGAATTACACAATATCACATCTAAAAATGGCAAAATAAACACAAATACAGTTTCAAAGTTTGCACTTTTTCTTAAAAGTGTGTAAATATGTTTGCTTTTAACTTAAAATATTACAATATGTGGTTACCTAAAGGGCCTTTTCCACTAGCACGCTTTAGCGCGACACGGGACGGCTCAGCACGCTTTGTACGCTTTTCCACAAGCGCCAACACGGTTTAACAGCCGCAATTCTCAGCCCCGCTGAAGGGCAGGGTACAGCAGTGCTGAGCTGTGCCGTGTTGTGACGTTAACAGACTGGTCGCCGCTGATTGGTCAGGTCGTAACCGGCGCTGATTGGTCAGGTTGTAACCGCCCCTCTCCTCCTCCTCATCTACCAAATCTTCACGACCTTCTCAATAAAGTTTTGGAAAAAAAAAAAAAAGAATCTTCACGACCGCCTTTACTCAGCACGCAACCACTGTTGGCGGTTCCTTTCAGTGTATTGCTGTGCTATTTTCATTTATTCTCTATCAAAAATGGCTTCGCGTAATAAGGGTGTTCCATGGACCAGTAAGGAGCTGCAGTGTCTGCTGACTGCATTGTCAGACGAACGTATGCAGCGCGAGTTAGACGGAGCTGCCCGGAATGAAAAAATATACCGGGAGGTCTCGACATCTGTATTGATATGTGAAGTTCATATAGAGTCACCATAAGAGGGCAGTATGACCCTGGCCATGACCTGAGTATAAAAGGAGTTGTACATGAGCCACTGTGTGGTTAGTTGTTGGTTGAAGTTGCAGTGACAAGTAAAAGTTCTAACTGACACTCGGTGTGTGTGCGCCTCGTCATTACATGGTACCAGGATAAAAGATACGAACCGACGGCGAAGATGAACGCTCTTCGACAGCCGGACGAGTTAAAGTTGACCGGTAACGTCAACGAGAACTGGAAAGCATTCAAGCAAAGTTTTGAACTTTATTCGCTAGCTATCGGTCTCCGTGACGAGGAGAGGAAGATAGCATTACTGCTAACAGTAGCAGGGCGAGCGGCGCTAGATGTGTTCAACACATTCATCTTCACGGAAGAAGAAAAAGGCAAATTCGACGTCGTAATGAAGAAGTTCGACGATTATTGCACACCGAGAAAGAATGAAACGTACGAGAGGTATGTGTTCAGAAAAAGACTTCAGAAAGAGTCAGAGTCCATCGAGCTGTATGTCACAGACCTACGGTTGAAATGTCAGTCATGCAACTTTGGAACATTGAGTGAGTCAATGATACGGGACCAAATTGTAATTGGGGTCCAAGACAACAAATTGCGGATGCAATTACTTAAAGAGACTAACTTAACGCTGGAGAAAGCGATACAGATTTGCCAAGCGTCTGAGAGTACAAAGGCACAATTAAAGACTTTTAGCAGCAAGGAAAAAGAGACTGCTGAAGTCGATGCAGTGCAGCGTGCGAAGCCGAAAGGAACGTTGTATGCAAGGAAAAGAGATGCAAAGCGCGCGCGCGGGAACTGTGAGCGGTGTGGAATGCAACATGCGCCGAAGCAGTGTCCAGCATTCGGGAAGGAATGTCGCAAGTGTGGCGGAAAAAATCACTTTGCAAAGACCTGCTTCTCGAAGAAGAGGGTGCAACTCGTGGAGAAAAAGAGCGACAGCGAAGAGGATCAGTTTTACGTGGACGCCATCGAGGGAGAGACGAGCACTGACAAATGGATAGTGTGCTTGGAGATGAATGGCACGGACATGTCACTGAAGCTCGACACAGGTGCGCAGGTAAACATCCTGCCAATGAAAGATTTTAAAAGACTGAAAAACAAACCGAAAATAAGAGATAAAAAGATTAATCTGAGAACATATGACGATAAGCCAATACCCACTAAAGGAATGTGCAGGGTTACACTGTCAAACAAAGATAAGACAGTGAAGGCATTGTTTGTACTTGTTGATGGAAATAGACAAGCAATTTTGGGTTTAAAAACATGCGATCAGCTAGGTCTGATCAAGAGGGTGAATGTCATTGATACAGACAAGGTGACAGCACGAGAAAATACAGAGGCTACAACAAGTAGGCACAAACACACTGACTGGGTGAAAGAATACAAAGAGGTGTTCAAAGGAATAGGCCGCCTACCAGGCAAACAAAAAATTAGGCTGAAAGAGAATGCAGAGCCAGTCATACATCCAGCAAGAAAAGTGCCAATAGCTCTTAAAAAGAGGCTGAGGGAAACACTAGACTCACTGATAGCAGACGGAGTGGTCAGAAAAATAGAAGAACCAACTGAATGGGTTAACTCCCTAGTTATAGTGGAGAAGCCAAATGGAGATTTGAGATTGTGCATAGATCCAAAAGATCTAAATAAAGTAATACAGCGTGAGCATTACAGGCTACCAACAAAATCTGACATAACCAGCACAATGAGTGGAGCAAGCTACTTCACAAAATTAGATGCCAAATCTGGGTTTTACCAAATAGTGCTCGATGAGGAAAGCGCTAAATTGTGCACATTTAATACGCCATTCGGAAGGCATTGCTTTCTACGAATGCCGTTCGGGATTAGCTCAGCCCCTGAAATTTTCCATAGAACTGTGCAGCAATTGTTTGATGGAATAGAAGGGGTGGGAGTTTTTCTTGATGATGTGGTAGTCTGGGGAAAAACAAAAGAGGAACACGACGAAAGGTTGGCAAGAGTTCTCACACAGGCGCAAAAGTCAGGTATGAAACTGAATAAGAGTAAGTGCCAATTTGGGGTACAGGAGATTACATACCTGGGAGAGAAGTTATCTGGGGCAGGCGTGCAACCAGATCCGGAAAAAGTGCGGGCCATAGCAGAGCTGCCAGTACCGCAGGACAAAACTGACTTGCAAAGAGCCCTAGGGCTAGTCAATTACATGGGGAAATTTATCCCAAATTTATCAGCTAACACAATAGCTCTTAGAAGCTTGTTAGAGACCAATACAATGTGGCAGTGGATGGCAGAGCATGCCAGAGAATGGGAGTGGCTCAAAAGCAGTCTAATACAGGAGCCAGTGTTAAAATTCTATCATCAGGACAAACTGCTAAAAGTGTCCACAGATGCGTCCAAAGCCGGCCTAGGAGCTGTGCTATTGCAAAAACATGACACAGAGTGGTATCCAGTCGCATACGCATCGCGCACCATGACAAGCGCAGAAAAAAATTACGCGCAAATAGAGAAAGAGACTCTAGGTGCAGTGTTTGGATGTGAGAAGTTTCATGAATATGTGTATGGACGGTCAGTAATACTAGAAACAGACCACAAACCACTGATTGCTATCTCACAGAAGCCACTGGGTGACGCACCACCGCGCATCCAGCGTCTAATGTTAAGATTACAGAAATATGATTTGAAATTTGAGTTTACACCAGGCAAGCAACTAATTGTAGCCGATGCGCTGAGTAGGGCTAGCTTGAGCAACACCAGCAGCACAACAGAGGAAGCTGTGCAAATACATGTAGACTCTATTAAGGCACACATGCCAGTGTCAGATGCAAAATGGACGAAGATAGTGAAAGAAACACAAAAAGATGAGAAACTAAAAAGAGTAATGGAACAGATACATCAACCAGGACAGGTTATGATTGACAAGCCTTACCAACACTTTAAAGGTGAACTGTCTGTGTTAGATGGGGTTCTGTTAAGGGGTACAAGGATAGTCATACCTACCTCCATGAGATCAGAAATGGTTAAATTAGTGCATGAGGGGCATTTGGGTATTGAAAAGTGCAAAAGACGTGCACGTGATGTTTTGTATTGGCCCAACATGCACAAGGACATTGAGGCATATGTGCAGCGCTGTGAGACTTGCCAGCGCCACAGGTATCAACAGCCAAAGGAGCCTATGAGGCCCCATGAGAAGCCTCAAGGGCCATGGAGAAAAGTGGGCATGGATCTATTTCAGCTTAAGGGCAAGGACTATCTGTTAGTCATGGACTATCATTCCACCTACCCAGAGTTTGCAGGGTTGAGTGACACAACAGCAGAAAGAGTGATTGCACATACAAAGACAATGTTCGCACGCCATGGAATTCCAATGACTGTTGTAAGCGATAACGGACCACAATTCACGAGTCAGTGCTTCAAAGACTTTGCAGACACATATGGGTTCAAGCACGTGACCTCAAGCCCTCTGTACCCACAGTCGAATGGGTTAGCAGAGAAAGGGGTGCAAATAGTGAAGCGCATACTGAAAAAGGCTGCAGACAATGCAGAAGACCCACATCTGGCGATCCTGAATTACCGAGCATCACCACTAGAGAATGGACTTTCCCCAGCAGAAATGCTCATGAACCGGAAACTCAGAACGCGACTTCCATCAGCATCACAGATGATGGAAAAGAGAGATGTGAGGCGCGATGAGAGGCAAACTGAACTGTACAACAGAACAGCATGACCTCTGAGACCACTTGCACATGAGGACATTGTGCGAGTGAGATGTGATGGAGAATGGGGACCGCTGGCAAAAGTGGTCAAAGAAACAACTCCCAGATCATATGAAGTCATCACAGAGCATGGGAAAACAATGAGGTGAAACCGACGTCACTTACTGAAAGTGCCTCAGACAAAAATGAGAGTCACAGACAGTGAAACAAGCGACATGCCAATTCCCAGCCAAACCGAACAACCAGAAATGGCTGAGAACCAGAACATAGAGACAGACACTAACGAACAGACTGAGGTGACACAAAAGAGATGCTCACAAAGGCAAATTGTGAAACCGAAAAGATTGATTGAGGAAATGTAAGGAGTACTGAGATGAATGAAAAAAAAAATGTGTTGATGTTGAGTTGTAAACAGAGAAAATGTTAAAGTTGTGATTCAGAGTACAAGGTTGACAAAGATGTAAAAAAGAAATGGAGTTATTTGGGTTATTGAAATTTGAGAAAAAGTTTATAGTGGACATGACCTTTACTTGAAAAAAAAAGGGAGATGTATTGATATGTGAAGTTCATATAGAGTCACCACAAGAGGGCAGTATGACCCTGGCCATGACCTGAGTATAAAAGGAGTTGTACATGAGCCACTGTGTGGTTAGTTGTTGGTTGAAGTTGCAGTGACAAGTAAAAGTTCTAACTGACACTTGGTGTTGTGTGCGCCTCGTCATTACAACATCGGAGTCCTTTAACGGTGAGTTTTAATTTTTTTTTATTGTGCGTTTTTTCGCAAATATATTCGGTAAGACGCTCAGTTTATTTATGCAATAAAAAAGCTGTTCATTTGTGGATGGATCGCTGCTTTATTGCAGCACACTGCGAACTCAAGCTTTTATTTTAATTATTCATGTGAACAATACGCTGAAATAAGCTTATGTATTCTTATTAAAAACTATTGTGCTGTATTTTATTGTGTGCATTTTCCTTGTAGAATCATCCCACGCGTCCGCCGCGACAGCCCGTCCGGATTATTCAACCGAGCCATCCTGACCCACAGCTGGCAGAGACGCTTCATTCAGCCGAGTCGTGACCCAGTTTGGGAAGCTGGTGTAGACACTCAGTGGTCGGCGTGTATAAAATGTCGATTAACCTGTTGTGTTGGGAAATGTAAAATTGTAAAATGTAAAACTGTAAAAATGTAAAAATGTAAAACTGGAGAGGAATTCTCAGTTCATATACACCGGAAAAGTTAATAATACTCGTGGGGCACCAGCTTCTATCTCTAAGAAGCAATTTAATCTTTAATTTCACTTTATACCTGTTTAATCACTCAATAATTTAATTAATAATCAGTCTCAAAATTTTAGTGAATTCGATACTGGGGACTTGAACCAGACTCAGAATGAAATAAATTCTCAACAACTTCTCTCATTTTCACATATTTATTAAACAAAATGAGGATTAACAGACATTGCAGTGATTTCATTTAACCATAAAATTAAATTTGTAAATGATAGATTAACAATATCAATATTTGCAGAACCAGGGTTAACTGTGGAATGAATTTAGATCAGTTTGAAGTTAACGGATTATGGAAAACATAACACAAATTTATAGGGAAAGTTTTACTAATTATATGAAAGGTTCTGGATTACTCTAAGAAAATAAAAACGGAATTTTAATGATAAGAGGAGTTATGTTAATGGCTTCTTAATTTGCATCTGATTAGATATCAAATTATTATCGAACCTCAGACGTTTCATTCAGCAGATGAATTAAAATTGCAGCTCACGTGACTGCCGTGATGGTTGAAGTTGAAAATCCTTCTGCGTTGTCCTGTAGTTCTTAGATGGCTCCAAAGGTCAGAATATTTGACCAGCAAATATTCTTTGACGAGGGATGAGATTGGTATGTTTGATCCCAGTGGTTGAAATCCAGCTGAGGTGTGCTGATTCCTTCAGCTGCGCGTGATCGTGGGGGAGCTGTGTCTCTTTTCCTCTTCGTTGGCAAGCGGCTTCCCAGAGGAATTCGATAATAATTAAATATATCTAATCTGATCTCAAATTAAAAGAGTTTCGGACTTTAGATAAAAGAGCTTCTGGTGTGGGATTGGTCAATAAAAATATTAAAAAAATAAAGTCAAGATTAAAGCTTACATTAAAATTAAGAACGGTGGTTTTACAGAAAGTTTAACAGGAAAAAGTGATAGAAATAACGTCTAGGATTGGAGTTTAACTCTGGATTAGAATTTGAGCTCATAGAGGAAGAATTCCTAGGCATTTAAAGGAAAACATTAAAATACAAAGATGTTACAACAAAACATGATACTTCAAGCTCTGTGATCGTAGGAAGGAAAACATGTGGGATAAATCCCTTTGTTCGCCAGTGGTTTTCTCTGCTGTGTAGACATGAGGGCTAAGAGAGGGTGACGGAAAGAGATCTGGATCTGGCATCTGGCAAAAAAGAAGATCGAGTTCCCTTTTATCTGTGGAGAATTTTTGCGGGGCTCTGTGATTGACAGGAACTCAGACCAATAGGCTTCCTCCGTGGGCGGGCTTTATGAACTTTTAGTCCAATAAACAAACAATCTATTGTCTGGAGCTTTTGAGAAAGAGCTGTTGTCATGCAGAGATTGGCTGCTGGCAGTCACATGATTTGAGCGGCGTTTTGCAAATCTTAATACACATTTAAATACTGGAATATTCCTCTATACATTTATGTATATAAACTAAGCTAACCTTAGTGATTAATGTAACTTATACTAAGCAGCGCTTCTAAATTAACATGCAGGAATAAACATTCATCTAAACATTTTAACATGCACATATCTAAAATCACGGATTAATATATTTCAAACCTATTACTGATTGTCCAGAATACACCAAGAGTCCATTTGCTTTTCCATGGTGTCCTGAAAAAGGAAGAGGTTTAGAGATGAGTCTGCTGGTTAAATTCAGCATGTCCCAGAGTTTAAGGCAATGTTGAGCTGTGGATTTTTTTTGTGGGCCATGAGGGGCTCCAGGGGCCTGTCTCTTGTCCACCATTTATGGGTCATAAAAGTCAAAACAGGAAATGCATTAGGGTGAATTCCTTAGACTGGTTTTAAAAAAGGAATGGTGAGTTCAGTTGTGTCCTGGGGTAAAAGAGCAGTTTTTTTGACTGTCCTTTTCCTGGGTGAAACAATGTCTTTAAGAACTTTTATTGATGAGCCAAGTGCGATGATGCTACAACACATCTTGGATGATTTACACCCTGACCTAACTATGGGTTTGGGGTCAAGGGGTCACAGGTCAAAGTAATCATTGCAGTTGCAGTAAATGCTACATTTACTATTACTATAAAACAAGTAAAGTTAGGGCCACCAAACCTGGTATATAGGTTGACCTTGCAATCCTGACCTCTGACTATGGGTTTAGGGTCAAAAAGTCAAGGTTAGCATTGCATTTGCACAAGCACTGGCCTGACCCACCAGGAGCAACTGGGGGTTCAGTGTCAGTTCAGTTCAGTGCCACTATAATCTGAACAGAACATCTTTACCCTGTGTTTAATGTTTTTTCTGTACATTGTCCACGACAAATAAACCAATAAACTAAACTAAACTAGTGTCTTGCTCAAGGACACTTTGACATGCAGACTGCAGACAGAGCGGTAATCGAACCACTGATCCTCCAATCAATAGTCGGCCACACTGCACCTGCACTACAGCCGCCCCCACAGGTACACCGGTTCACCCTGTGTACCTGAAGTGTGACTATGGTTTTGGGATCGCAAGGTCAAAGGTCAATATCAAAATGACTTATAGTAATAATGTATCAGATTTATATAGCACTTTTCATAGACACTCAAAGACGCTTTACAATGGATACACTATTCATTCACTCCACAGACAATGATAGCAGTAAGCTACTACTGTAGTCACAGCTGTCCTGGGGCAGACTGACGGAAATGTGGCTGCCAATCCGTGCCAATGGCCTCTCCGACCACCTTACCTTAATCCTTGCCTGGTCTTTTAAGTGACTGTTGGACACACAATTTATAATACCTAAAAAAACTGGCAAAAATATAACCACTCTCTTTCCGTAGAAAAGCAGTAAGTAAAATGTGTTGTTCTTGTCCGTTTTTTCCCCCTCAAGGCTGTGCAGAGCTACTCTATAAAGGTGCCCTCGAAATGCTTATCAGATCGTCTCAGCTTCCTCCTGTCCCTTTTCGCATTTTCACTGTCAGTGAGGATGGGGTGATTTCAAGTAAAACATCACTGTATTTGGGCAACTGTTTGCCACTCTGACAGCAAACTCAGGAGTTAGAGATTAAGGATGGGGACACTGAAGAGGTCACACAGGCCTTCTGTCTCATCCAGATTGTATATGTAGGCATGGTCACTGGGCGGAGGGGACAGATGGAGAAGAGGTGAGAACACTTCAAGACATCAAGTTGGACATCAAGTTGTTGGATGACATCAAGTCATACAACAGGTCTCCACCCATGATCTCTTTAGTTCACTTGGTACATCACTGAAAGTATCAATTTCTGACCACTACTGAACATTTATACACATCAGTACTCAGTGTCATGGATACTGAAGGCAAGGTGGGTAAAGTGTCTTGCCCAGGGACACAATGGCAGGATGGCTGAGAAGGGGATTGAAACTGCCAACTCTCCAGTTATCGGACGACCTGCTCTACCTCCTGAGCCACTGCCACCCACACTTCCCTCCTCCATTCCATTTTTTGCTGAGCACCAAGCTGGACGGCAGGAAGTTCCATTTTTTTATATGGTCTTCAGCATGACCTGGCCAGGACTTCAACCCCGACCTCCTGGTTGTGGGGCGAGCATTATAAACTATAGCTCAACAACAAAGAAAGCTAGGGTCACCAAACTTGCTATACAGGTTCGCCTTGGGATCCTGACCTTTGACTATGGGTTTGGGGTCAAAAGGTCAAGGTTAACATTCCTTATGCCTTATTACTGTACGAGTAAAGCTACGGCCACCAAACTTGGTACAAGGTTCACCCTGTGATCCTGAAGTGTGACTGCAGTTTTGGGATCACAAGGTCAAAGGTCAACATCAAAATGGCTTATAAACTATATTTAATTTGAGAAGAGCTTATTTTTTAATAACAATAGTTAATAATACTAATACTACTACTATAAATAATGAGAATAATAATAATATAATTAATAATATTATGACTACTAATAAGTAATACTGTTGTAAAAACAACAAATTGGTAGTAACTGTATATGTGCTGTTTTTCTTTTAATATCTTCCTGCCTGCCTCAGGGACTACAGATGGAAATTAGTGAGAATGCGATAACCTGGTACAGAGCATCTTTACCCTGTGTTTAATGTTTTTGCTCTTCATGGTCCCTGACAAATAAACCAATAAAGTAAAACATTTTTTTAAAGATTGTCTCCTGCATTTGCAAGTGATTTTTTTTAAAAAAAATATTTTTTTGTCCTTGTTTGTCAACAGAATAAGACAAAGAACATTAAACTGACACTTACAGTGTTTTAAAGGATAACAAATATTGAAAATTAAGTATATATATATATATATATATATATCAGAATCAGAATCAGAATCAGAATCAGAATCAGAATCAGCTTTATTGGCCAAGTATGCACAACACATACAAGGAATTTGACTTTGGCTAAAAACTTGCTCTCGTTGTTCAGGTGGAGGATTTAAATAAGGATTCAATGACAACAGAGTATGTACAGTAAATTACAGTCTGTCCACGTTTCTATAAAAGGATGCAAATATATACAGGAATATATGCAGTTATTTACTCAGACTAACCACACTTTGCAGAAATATATGAACAAATATACAATCACACAGTATTTCAATGTGGACTCAGATTCAGTGATATAATGTGAATGAAGTAAAAAGCAGTGTGAGAGTTATGTGCAATGTAATAATGGATGAAAAGTCATGAGTACAGCAACAGGTAGGACTAGGTGAATGTTAGGAGTTCATCAGAGTGATGGCTTGAGGAAAGAAACTGTTCCTGTGACGGGTGGTTTTGACCTTCAGTGATCTGTAACGACGACCAGAAGATAGAAGTTCAAACAGTTTGTGGTCGGGGTGTGATGGGTCAGCACAGATGTTTCCCGCCCGTTTCCTGATTATGGACCGATATAAGTTCTCAATGGAGGGTAGGTCGGTACCAATGATCCTCTCCGCAGACTTAATGATCCGCTGCAGTCTGGTCTTGTCCTGTTTAGTGGCAGATCCAAACCAGACAGTGATGGAAAAGCAGAGGACAGATGGATGATGGCGGTGTAGAAGACAACCAGCAGCTCCTGAGGCAAATCAAACTTCTTGAGCTGACGCAGAAAAAACAACCTCTGCTGGGCCTTTTTCCGGACAGTGTCTATATGGGAGGACCACTTCAGGTTCCGGGAGATTGTGGTACCCAGAAACTTGAAGGAGTCCACAGTGGACACTGTGCTGTTGAGGATGGTGAGTGGGGGGAATGAAAGGGG
Organism: Pholidichthys leucotaenia; assembly: GCA_020510985.1. Lineage (NCBI taxonomy): Eukaryota > Metazoa > Chordata > Actinopteri > Cichliformes > Pholidichthyidae > Pholidichthys > Pholidichthys leucotaenia. The sequence continues at coordinate 115,479,180 of CM035849.1, read as the reverse complement.
GTGTTGCCTGAAATCCACAGTCATCTCCACCGTTTTGGCTGGGTTAAGTTCAAGATGATTCTGGCTGCACCAGAGGATCAGCTGCTCCACCTCCCGCCTGTATGCAGACTCATCATCATCCCGGATCAAACCGATGACTGTGGTGTCGTCCGCAAACTTCAGGAGCTTCACCGAAGGGTCCTCTGAGGTGCAGTCGTTGGAGTAGAGGGAGAAGAGCAGTGGGGAAAGGACACATCCTTGGGGGGCGCCAGTACTAATTTTTCGGGAGCTGGATGTAAATCTCCCTAGCTTCACCTGTTGCCACCTGTCAGTCAGAAAGCTGGAGATCCACTGGCAGGTGGAGGGGGGCACCTTGAGCTGGAGGAGTTTCTGATGAAGAATGCCTGGGATGATGGTGTTGAACGCTGAGCTGAAGTCGACAAACAGGATCCTGGCGTACATCCCTGGGGAGTCGAGGTGTTGCAGGATGTAATGTAGTCCCATATTCACTGCATCATCCACTGACCTGTTTGACCGGTAGGCAAACTGCAGTGGGTCCATCAGGGGGCCTGTGATGACCTTCAGGTGGCTCAGCACCAATCTCTCCAAGGATTTCATGACCACAGAGGTCAGGGCAACAGGTCTGTAGTCGTTTAATCCTGTAATAGAGGGTTTCTTGGGAACTGGAATGATGATGGAGCGTTTGAAGCAGGAAGGCACTTCACGCAGCTCCAGTGATCTGTTAAAGATCCGGGTGAAGATGGGGGCCAACTCGTTGGAGCAGACTCTCAGGCAGGACGGAGACACACCATCAGGTCCTGCAGCCTTCTTGATCTTTTGTCTCTGAAAGACCCGGCGCACCTCCTCTTCACAGATCATTAGTGCTGGTGGGAGGTCAGAGTGGAGGAGGGATGGAGTTCCTGGGGCTGCAGATAATCCTTTTGTGTGGGTGGGAGGTGAGAACTGTAGGTTCTTTTCAAACCTGCAGTAAAAGCTGTTTAGGTCGTTAGCCAGCTGGAGGTTTTCCACAGGGTGGGGGGATGGTCTCCTGTAGTTGGTGATATTCTGTAGGCCTCTCCAGACAGAAGCAGAGTTGTTAGCTGAGAAGTTTTTTTGTAACTTCACACTGTAGCTCCTCTTAGTAAGCCTGATCTCCTTCGTCAGCATGTTTCTGGCCCGCTTGTACAGAGTCCAGTCACCAGTCCTGTAGGCCTCCTCCTTGGTCTGACGTAGCTGCTTCAGTTTAGGAATGAACCAGGGTTTATTGTTGTTGTATGTGCAGAAGGTCTTGGTCTGCACACACATGTCCTCGCAGAAACAGATGTATGATGTCACAGTGTCAGTGAGTTCATTTAGGTTAATGGCTGCAGCTTCAAAAACACTCCAATCTGTACAGTCAAAGCAGGCTTGTAACTCCAGCTTTGATTCCTCAGTCCATTTCTTCACAGTCCTTACAACAGGCTTGGAAGTTTTTAGTTTCTGTCTGTATGTTGGAATAAGATGGAGCAGACAGTGGTCAGAAAAACCCAGAGCTGCACGGGGGACGGCATGATAGGCGTTTCTTAAAACTGTGTAACAGTGGTCAAGTGTATTTGTGTCCCTGGTGGGACATTTAATATGCTGTCTGTATTTAGGAAGCTCATTTGTGAGATTAGCTCTATTGAAATCACCCAGAATGATAAGCAGAGAGTCTGGATGTTTTTCCTCCACCTCTGCTATCTGGTCAGCGAGGTGCTGCAGTGCCTCCGTTGTACAAGCAGCAGGCGGGATATAAATTCCGACCAGAATAAACGAGGAGAACTCTCACGGTGAATAAAAGGGTTTACAGTTTATGAACAGTGACTCTAGGTTAGGGCTACAAAACTTCTTCAACACTGTGACATCAGTACACCAACCTTCGTTTATGTAGAAGCAGATTCCACCACCTTTAGTCTTTCCAGAGAATTCTCGGCTGCGATCAGCGCGAAACAGTTGGAATCCGTCCAGGCGCACCGCGCTGTCCGGGATGTGTTCACTCAGCCAGGACTCCGTGAAACAAAGGGCGCCAGATCTGCTAAAATCCCGTTTTTTGTGAGTCAGGAGCAGCAGTTCATCCATTTTGTTCGCCAAATTGCGGATATTTGCCAGATGGATCGATGGGAGCGGCGTGCGAAATCCTCGTTTCTTCAACCTGACTAGCGCACCGGCACGTTTACCACGCCGCCTTCGTTTCCGGCCAGCGCCAATAGCCGCTGCTCCCACAGCTAAGATCGACTGAAAAAACTTCAGATCAGCAGCAGCAACTGGCGGAGAAGTTGCATTGGGAGGTAGTCTGAGTGAAAGTAGTTCCTCCCTTGAATAGGTGACTCGGACAGAAGAGCAGAAGTCCAAAAAAACACACAAAATTATCAAAAACATCAGAGAGCAGAAGCCAGTGCCTGCCATCCGCGGCGCCATCTTGGATTTTTTTATATATATATATACTGTATATATATATATATATATATCCCAAGACCCGATACAGGTACACAAAAATCATGAGCACAGATTAGAAAAGACATTGTAAAGGTTAATATAAAAATAGTGAGGCTGTGCAAAGGAATCAGCTTCACTTAAAGTACAAATTTAAACAACTACATTATACTGGAGTATTATTAATATTACACTTATTTTAAGTATACACTTAAAATTTGTCTTTATAATGTTCCATATTATTATAACTTATAATGTTCCAGCTTAATTATATGATAACAACAAATACAACAAACCACTGTTTGGATATCCCGTTATCACAACGCTGCAAGAGCTGTCAACAGGACTATATCCAGTATCAACATGGTGCCTAAATTTGCCGTCAAAATGTTAGCCATAAGCTTTCTAGCCTATTGTATCTCTGTGGCAGAGAGATGACAAAGACTAATGTTTTGTCTTTTGCGCTTTCATATTTAGCACTGCCTCTTTTAATCATTTTCACTGATGGACTCTGTATTAAGTGTTTTTTCCTCTCCATTTGTAGATTGATTCCAGTGTCATTCTCCTCATGACAGATGAGCAGCTAAAATTCTACCTGCCATTTTATGGTGACCACCTGGCTCTTCTTGGATATTGCAGACATTTGGGAAATAACCCTGCTGGCTGTAAATCTAAACTTTTTGAGCGACTGACAGTCAAGATATTGAGAAACAAAAGTGATAATCGTGAGCATGTGACAGAGAGGGCAACCCCAAGAAATGCTCAGAAGACTATGAACAGTTGAGATAGGTTGGCTGAATTTTTGTGATGGAAAGTTTTTGCAAGTAAGGACCAAGAAAAGGAGCGGAACAAGAAAAATCTGTCAAAAAACTGTAGAAAAAATGAGTTGATTGAAAAGGCAGTGGATTTGTTTTTTCCTGGTCAGAAAAATGCACAGGGATGCCTCACAGATTTTGTAATTGATGTAACTGATTTTCAGGAGCATTCATTAGATGACCAGACAACTGTTGGAGAACTGTACAAACAGACAAAACTACCACTATTGCGTTTTTACTTGACAACCAAAAAGAAGAACAACAACCCTGACTTAAAGCCAGAGAACAGCAATAGAATAATTGCACACACAGGTGGAAACATATTAGATACACGCAGCTCCACTCACTCCAGTTAAAGCACATCTCTGATTGGGTTTGATGCAACACACACAACTGATGTAGGAATGAGCAGTGTTCTTTCAAACAGAAGTGGTGATAATGTCTCTTCAGTTTATTTCACTGTTGACATGACTGATAATTTGTCCAGTGAGCAAGAGCTTGATACAGCCATTAGTGTGGATGTTTTAAAGGATAGTGGCACTGTTTCCTTCTTTACTGGACACGTCTCTGAAATGGACAGTGTTAGTCTTGATGATGCCCTACCCCTCTGTCCACAGTCATCTAGTTCTGTGCCATCCTCTTCACTTCTTCATACTTTGCATGAGCCCATTGTTCAGAGTGAAAGAATGAAGAAAATTATTTTCCTTCACCGTGGCCAGAACCTTACAGAACTCATTTCTGTCACCATGGGGTGAGATGCCGTCTCAGCGCTCAGCCCATGTGTCCCTTCATCCCTGCTTCCCATTGAGCAGCGTCTCAGCAGGCTCCCAGCTGGCAGCATTACGGATGGCTGGGGCCAATTAATCCTCATCAGCTAGGGCGCTGCCAATGAGAATAAATAGGAGCAGCCTCGATGACTCGGGGCTGCAACATAAGCACTGCTAGGCTGAAGCCCCTTCGTCTGGTGTCAGCCTCTACTCCCCTTGCAGCATTCCTGTGTTTGTAACCCGCTGTGAGTATGCACGCCTTGTTACCCCTATGTCCAGTACGAGCTTCCTGCTCCTGCGCTATGCAACCTGTGAGTGTACCACTGTATGAGTATCTGTGCTCTCCTCATCCCTCATCCCTCACCTGTAATAAAACATCACGACTCACTGGCTCGCCCTTGGCTCTTATTGCGCGGCTCCCTAGAGCCGTGTGTGACAATTTCACATTTTTGTGATGAAAGTCTGATGTAGGGTGACATTTTTATCCAAATGATTCTTCCTGATGGAAGGCTGGAAAAAGCTGATGATGACGGGGGAGTTTTGAGGGATGTGCTCTCTGAGTTTTGGCAGGGCTTTTATGAGCAGTGCACATTGGGGAATGCTTTTAAGGTTCTTTACCTACGTCTTGATTTTGGTCAACAACAATGGGAAAGCATTGGCCGGATCATTGGTTTTGGTTGGCAAAAAGAGAAGTACCTGCCTATAAAACTTGTCCCTGTAATACTGGAGCAAGCTCCTCTCGGCTGTATTAAGAATCCTCTTGTTGACATTTTTCTCAGGTATGTTGCAGAGTCAGATTGAGTTGTCCTTGAATCCTGCCGTTCAGATTTTGAAAGTATAGACCAAGAAGAATTGCTGGAAGTCATGGATCTCCACAGCTGTCGAAGAGTGCCAACTGCTGATAATATTGAACAACTGCTAGAGAAGCTTGCTCGCCAAAAGCTAATTCAAGAACCTGCCTTCATTATTGAACAGTGGAGCAACGTGCTTGCCACCCTGAAGTCAGAGCTGGAAGGCAATACAGCTGCATATGAAAACCTACAGCCAACATCAAGAAAGGTCATAAGATCAGTTACATAGCCCATTACCATGAATGACCAGCAGAAAAACATTAGTAAATATCTGAGCTCAAATCTCAGGGAATCAGACACACAGCACCTATCCCTTTTCCTTCCGTTTTGTACCGGATCTGATTTGTTTCTTGAAAAGAGCATCAGTGTCAGCTTCTCACATACTGCATGCAAGGAATTCAGAGATGCCTTGTTGCCCACACATGTGGCTGCTATTTGGAGTTGCCAGCTAATTATGAGAATTACCCAGATTTCTGACATGAAATGAACAAAGTCTTGGAAAGCAATGTATGGGTAATGGACATAGTGTAGCATTTTTGATTTCCAGCAACAGAACAAGTAAGTTTCAGGTTACAGAAGACCATTTGAAAGTTCATTATTTTGTTTCTAAATACAAGCTCCTTTGATTTTATTACTTCCATCAAGGGAGGAGGTAATGTTTTTGGTGGCGTTGGTTTGTTTGTTTGTCTGTCTGTTAGCAACATTACTCAAAAAGCTTATGAACAGATTTTGGTCAAATTTTCACCAGAGATGGTCCTTGGGCTGCAGAAGAATCCATTAGATTTTGGAGCTGATCTATGAGCGCATACCTCTACGAAGGCCCTATCTTGCAATATATGGTGGGATGGAGGCAGGGAAGTACGGACAAAAGGATGGATAAAGAGAGGGAAGGAAAGAGCCTTGGCATCTTTTCTACTTAGACATGTCTCCATATTTTTCCATATTTGTCTTTTATTTCATTTTTTTTTTCAAACATGTAGCCCTATACAGCCTGTGTAATAAGTATACTGCTGTTCCTGTTCCTACGTAATGGCAATGTATTAAACCTTTTGTTTAGGTTTTGGGACAGACTAAAGAACCTGTTGAATTATTCTGAGTAATTTTATACATATTTATATATATTATTTATATATGCGTGATATACATAAATCTTAAACACATATTCCAATGCATGCATGACTAAGCATAAAGCTAGAAATCATTTTAGTTTTATGTCCTACTGTAAAACTGTTACCATGATGCTGTAGTAATTCACACCATGCACCAGAAGAAAAAAGACAGATTGGAAAATACTTGGCTTTTAAAAGCAATAACTGAACATAACTCCAGGTTTATTATGTTATACACCATTGTTTCACAAACAGCATGTCTTTGGTTTAAAAGCCTTGACATTTTTGTTTCTCTCTACCATTGTTTCTAACAGTTAAATTAAAAGACTCAAAACCTATGTATCGATTTAATGAATATTCATACTGGCTCTAATATTTAAAAGAAATTCAGTCACTTTGCAGAAAAGAATTCAAGATCAGTCAGGGTGAAAAAAAAAAAACACTGTTACAACCAGTCACCACAAAATTCCAATCTTAAAAAAAACAATATGACAGTAATAAGACCAGAAGTGGGCAAAGTAAACATAAAGCCTATTCAGTTGTAAGTGACTTTATCTTATACTCAAGCATAAATAAGAAATTATCTACTAAACCAGACCGTCAGTGAATGAGTTGCTCATTGCAACCTGACGGAATCACCCCGGGACTGCTCACATCTGATCGTTGACCTAAATAGTACAGCCTAGATACTGACCAATCTAGGATGTGTTTAAAATTAAGGTCAGTGACCTGGGAGGAGTAATGTTTTTCGTGAAATCATAAATGCCCAGATCTTCTGACCTTTGACAGTGATCCTGGCCTCAACCTTAATGCAGACCTACTTGAGGGCCATTGTGAGTGAGTTCCATGAGAATCAAGGTACTTTCCTAGGAGGAGTGATTTTTCTAAAATCATGCAAATGCCCAGATCTTTTGACCTTTAACCTTGACATTCGAGTGCCACTTGGATGCAGACCCTTCTGAGGATCATTGTGAGTTTGGCGAGTAGTGGGGCAAATGCCACGGAGTAGCAAATTTTCTGAAATCACATAAAAGCCCAGATTTCCTGACTTTTGACTGTGAGCACAACATGGACGCAGACCCACCTGAGTGTGACGATAATCCAGGCAATTTCCTAGGAGTAGCAATTTTTCTGAAACCACATCAGTGCCCATATCTCCTGACCTTTGACCTTGACTTGATCCTCAGCACAACATAGATGCAGACCCACCTGAGGCTCATTGTGAGTGAGTTTGGTGGGCACTGGGGCAATTATTACTATGAAATGTGGACGGACAGACGCCACGTCATCACATTAGCTCCTTAATGAGCTAAAAAATTACTTGAGTTGTGAATATTTGGTCTTGCCAACTTGTTAAGCTTTTCACTTAAATTTGTGACTTTTGCCAAATTTAAAACTTCTCCCTCAGACAAGAAATTTTCTCCCCAATTATATTTCTCATAAAGCTGCAACTTTTTCTTTTAAATTTACACGTTTTTGATAAATGAGATTTTTCCTTATTTTTTTATTTTGCTAAAATATTTTTTTTGTAAGTTTGTTATTTCAACTGATTTAAGACAGTTTTGCACCGCTGAATCCGAAAATGACATCCGTTTCTCTCGATCAGGTGCTAAGTAAAAACCTGTACTTACTTAGTACTGTGCATGTACTTACCTTTATATAAAGGCAAGTATATGTAAATTAAATGTTACATCATCATTGTTCAAAATTCTGAGAATTTCAAGACATAAAAATTTTTTTTTGCATCATATAAAGTGAAAATACCGGTACATGTAAACAAAAATGTATAAAACAACATGTGGCCATAATTCAAAAAGTTAACCTGATTGAGCAAAACCAATGTGATTTTTGGATTCAAACATCAAAATTGTCCTAAATCAGCTAAAAAAACAGACAATAAATTTGGTGTTGACCAGTGTTATTTTTCTTTTAAAGTTGCAAGTTTTGTGATGTTTGTGGCCTTCTTCTTTACAATTTGAAACTTTACATACCAACTTTTAAAGTTTTTGTATTAATATGAAAATATAAAGTAGCATGTGCCCTATAACATAATCCAAATTATTTAAAAAAAAAAACAAACAAAAACCTAATATATATTTTCTGAGCCATAACTGAAGAGATATGATTTCATATCTAATGGGAAGAAACACTAATAACAGAAAAATGTAGTTAAACATACTTTAATAAGTATACAGTATTGCTTTTGGTTCCCCCCAAAATGTACTTAGTGTGAGAGTAAAAAGTATTCTGACATAAAACTACTTACATATGTAAAATTTTGTGAAAAGTTACTTGAGTACCTATACTTGAGTAAATGTGAGTAGTTACTACCCACCTCTGAGTATGACCATGTAACAAGCACAGATTATTAATCACTTTTAAGGCTCTGGCTCCAATTCACTGTTGTTTACAAGTGTACAAGTTGTCTAAGTCTGTATGTGAATGGTTAAGGGATAGTGCCGTACCGTGGCTGCTTCATCCATCCAGGTGGATGCCCTCAATTTCCCCTCTGGGGATCAATAAAGTATACAAAATAAAAATAAAAAAAAAATCAAAATGTACAGATCTACTGTTGCAAACACCTCATCTGTTACTTCCAGATTATGTTCTGAAATAAGGGCCATGGATATCTTTAACACATCTTTGTCACATGGTTAGTCTTTGAAAACACAGTGTTCCAGGCAGGCTTCAGTCTTATCCAGATCCATGTGATGTAGATAGTTCCTGGCTCCATACAGTTGAGGGACTGCATGCATGACGGATGGGTGGCCATGTGGACTTCGTGAGTTATGTACTGGGCGTATCCTGTGGTTATTCCAAGCTGAAACAACCTCATTTAGTTCTTCCTAGGAGGACAGTGATACAAAAATCAAATAACTCCTTATATGTATACACAGAGTAAGTAAAACTGAAATGGGAAACATGCATATTGTGTACAGTATGTTCAGGAGTTCCTCAGGAGTGGAGAGGAAGTGTTTTGGTACCAGTTTTCAAGAACAAAGGTGATGCTCAGAGCTGTAGCAACAAGAGAGGCATAAAGTTGATCAGCCACACTATGAAGATATGTAAAACAGTTGTTGAAGCCACGTTAAGAGGAGAGGTGACAATCAGTGAGCAGCAGTACAGTTTCATGCCAAGAAAGAGTACTACAGATGCAATGTTTGCTTTAAGTGTGCTGATGGAGAAGTATAGAGAAGGTCAGAAGGAGTTGCACTATGTCTTTGTGAATCTAGAGAAAGTATATGATAGGGTGCCAAGACAGAAAGTGTGGTACTGTATGAGGAACTCAGGAATGGCAGAGGAGTATGTGAGGGTGGTGCAGGACATGTATGAGGACAGCAAGACAGTGGTGAGGTGCGCTGTAGGAGTGACAGATGGGTTCAAGGTGGTGGTGGGGTTACATCGGGGATCGGCTCTGATCCCCTTCTTGTTTGCCATGGTGATGAACAGGCTGATGGACGAGGTCAGGCAGGAGTCTCTGTGGACCAAGATGTTTGCCAATGACATTGTGATCTGTAGTGAGAGTAGGAAGCAGGTGAAAGAGAACCTGGAGAGGTAGTGGTATGCTCTGGAGAGAAGAGGAATGAAAGTCAGTAGAAGCAAGACAGAATACATGAGTGTGAATGAGAGGGAGGCAGGTGCAATGGTGAAGATGGAAGGAGTTAAGGTAGTGAAAGTAGATGAGTTTAAATACCTGGGGTCAACCATCCAAAGCAATGGAATATGCACAAGAGAGGTAAAGAAGAGAGTGCAGGCAAGGTACAATGGGTGAAGATGAGTGTCAGAGGTGATCTGTGACAGAAAGATAGCAGCTAGAGTGAAAGGGAAGATTTACAAGTATTGGGATCTGCTACGATGTATGGTTTGGAGACAGTGGTGCTGACAAAAAGACAGAAGGTGGAGCTGGAGGTGTCAGAGTTGAAGATGCTAAGATTCTCATAGGGAGTGACTAGGAGTAACAAGATTAGAAATGAGTATATCAGGGATGGCAACAGGAAATTCTGATTTCAGCTGAAATCTAATTTGGTCGATTGACTTATGGGGGGGCCGGGGGGGCACAGCCCCCCTGAAGCTGGGAGGTTTTCAGTAAAACAGAAGTAATTTAGACTGAAAAAAATGATAAAAAAAAAATGAAATACTAGACTTAGATAAATCATTAAATTTAATGAAAAGTTAACTTACTTTTTCTTCAATGTTGTCTCACTGTCTTTAGTCCAACATATTTAACAATTCTATAAGAGTTTATTACACTATTTACACTGGTCACCAAGTCACTTCTAATGTGAAACTTTCTTCCTTTTGGCAGCAAGCTGTGTCAGTCTCTGAACTTTGAACTTCATCTCCTTTTCTGGTTTCTTCAGAAATTGTCTGAGTGTTTCTGTTACCTCTGTCATCACCCGCGGCTCAGGGGCTTCCACCTCAGCTGCGCGCACACCTGCTCCTCGTTAGGCTCAGCTATTTATTCCATTCTGCCCTGAGCTGTGGCCTGGAGCCGTCTGTCTCCCTGCGTAATCAACTCAGCAACTTCCTTCTCATCAGGCCTGCTGACTACTCGTCTGACACGTAAGCTGTCATTATTGCCTACCTTTTCCCGGTTAGACTTCCCCTGTGCACAGGTGGATTCCTTGGCAGCAGACTCACTCCCCCTCGTCACGCTGCTCCTCCACTTCACTGCATCATCCCGGACGCACAGCAGGACGCTATCTCCCAGGCTTGGGACTTGCCACGCCAGCCACCGCGCCGCTACAAGTAAGCACAGTACATCTTCACTCTCCCGTGTGGTTGCCCAGCTAATCCCTGCTTTCCTCTCTTATAGGGTTGCCTGGCCGTACGGCGTATTGCTCTGTCCTGACTGCATCCTCCACCCACATCACACTCATATCCTACATACACGCATCCACACACAAACATTGCTGCAAAATAAAGCTTTCAAATCTGTCTGAGCCTGCGTGCGTGTTTCCTGGGCTGAATAATATGTCAGTACGGCTCCAGCAAAGCAGCCCAGCGGACAGCGGACTCGCACACCATTTTACCACCCTCGAGGCTCGGGTAGATTTGATAGCTCATCAGCAGCAGGTGATTTTGAACCAACTAACCTCAATTACTAATCGGTTGGACCGCCTGGACACTCCGCGGCCTTTCCCTCTGGGTCCTCTTGGCGGTGCGGCTCCGGGTGCTTCCATGGCTGGCCAGCCTAGCTCGGGAGCACCTACCCGCCTCACACCTATCCCAACTCCTGCTCGCTTCAGCGGGAAACTCGGTGGAGCGAAGGGGTTTATCCTGCAGTGTGAGTCGGTGTTTCTGCGCGTTCCCGGGGATTTCCCCTCAGACCATAGCCGAATCGGGTACATGGCTAACCTTCTCGAGGGGCGAGCGTTAGCTTGGGCTTACGCTGTAATGACGAAGCCCAGCTACGCAAACCTCTCGTATGACCGGCTCGTGCGGGACTTCCTAGAAGTCTTTGATCATTCCCGACTCGACAGCGTCCTCGCGGACCGGCTCCTCAGTCTCCAACAGGGAGCCCGGTCCACGGGGGAATACATGGTCGACTTCCGGGTGGCAGCGGAGGAGGTGGGCTGGGGAGAGGCTTCTCTCTGCAGCGTTTTCTTCCGTAGCCTTAATTCAGGTCTGAGGGATGAACTAGCTGGTCGGGATCTCCCAGGGTGACTCTCTGAGCTGATCTTGCACACAATTAGCCTGGACAACAGGCTGCGTGAGCGGGCTGCGGAGCGGAAGTCTGTCAGCCGCTCGCGCGGAGCTTCCCTCCGTTCAGCTCAGTCGCGCCCTCTGGCGTTACCAGCTCCGGAGTCCGCCGATGAACCAGAGGATATGGCCATCGGGCGCACTAGGCTCCCTCTAGCGGAGAGACAACGCCGGCGGGAACGGAGTCTCTGCATGTACTGCGGAGATGACCGGCATCCCGTGGAGCTGTGCCCGGTGAAGCCAAACGGGGAGGTCCGCGAGTCACAATAGGGGGCCTCGCGGACTCTAACCGATCTAATCCCCTATCTTCTTGTACATTGCCCATACGTTTCTGCCACAACTCCACCGGGCATTCCACTCACGCACTGGTGGATTCTGGGGCAGAGCAGAATTTTATTTCTAAGAGCCTGGCAACCCGTTTGGGCATACCCAGCCAACTGCTGCCTAACCCCCTGAACTTGGTAACGCTCTCACGCTCTTCTCTGGGCACAGTTACACACCGCACAAAGCCAGTTCCCATCATCGTCTCCAGCAACCACCGGGAGGATCTGACCCTTTACATCCTGTCCTCCTTGTCGGACAGTGTCATTCTGGGTTACCCCTGGTTGCGGCTGCATAACCCTGTCCTGGATTGGAGAACCGGCAGCGTCCTGTCCTGGAGCACCTTCTGCATGGGCACCTGCCTCCAGTCGGCAGCCTGCGCTCCATCTGCCGCTCTGCCGGTCCCGGTCTCTGAGCCCCCGGACCTGACTCTGATGCCGCAGGAGTTCCATGACTTGGGGGCAGCTTTCAGTAAGTCCAGAGCCTTGTCCCTTCCGCCACACCGACCCTACGACTGTGCAATTAACATCCGCCCGGGGGCGCCCCTGCCATCTGGCCGCCTATACCAGGGGTCACCAACGCGGTGCCCACGGGCACCAAGTCGCCCGCAAAGACCACATGAGTCGCCCGCAAGCCTGTTCTAAAAATAGCACAACTCATAAGTGAGCTGCGTCTAAGATATAATTTTTTCTGCCGCTATTTTTTAAAAATCACACTTGCATTTATATAGATTTTAAAATGACAATGTCTTAAAAATAAAAAAAAAAGAAAATATGTTTATTATACGTAAAGTTAAGGTGAACTCTGACCTAGTTCAAAGGTCAGTATTGTGCGCATGACAAAACCTTTGCGCTTGTGGAGAGTAAGCTAGCGGGCAGTGAAGATGGTGAGCGGAGTGCAGTTTCCTAGCCCAAAAACATGGCAAAAAAAAAGACAAAAAAATGATCATTTTCAAAGTGAGCGGGAGGAAGAGTTCTTTTTTACTACCGTAAAGCTGCGTGTGTTTTATTTGCGGGGCGACTGTGGCGACGGCGAAACGGCACAATGTGGAGTGAAGCGACACTTCACTGCGCGTCATGAAACAGCTGCCCACTCTTTTTTTTTTTTGGACTTATTTTGTACCCGTAGGTAGATTTGTTTTGCAGTCCAGTGACAAGCCACCAGCTGCCGGTCGCTGCGTGCGCAAGCGCCCCTTAACTCCCTAACCTGCATGTTTTTGGCATGTGGGAGGAAACCGGAGAAATCCCGGCGTAAACCCACGCAAACACGGGGAGAACATGCAAACTCCACACAGATCACTGTTGGCCGGGGGCAGGGATCGAACCCACGATCCCCGCGATCCCCCGGCCGAGGGCAAACTGTGCTGCCGCGGTGCTAACCACTGCGCCACCGTGCATATAAGCACTCTCAGTGCTTGTTTAGCTTCTTCTCATGAAAGGACAGTGCTGGTTATTACTCAAGCATGATTCTTGGCAAGAACTTTATGGATATAATTCCACTGAAGAAGAACACACAAAAGTGTGGTTATTAAATGTAACAGATTTTGAGCAGAATTGCAGCAGATCTGTTCAGTTAAAAATGTGATTATTTATTTAATATGAAAGTTGATTTTTCTTAAATGTTGCATAACTTTTTCAAACATGGTTCAACATAGTTCATGAATTAAAAGGGTTTAGTTTTTTATGGTTAAAAGGGACTGGTGAAAACTGGACATTTTTTTAATGAAATGTAGAAGTGATCATTCATCTCAGAATCAGAATCAGAATCAGAATCAGAATCAGAATCGTTTTATTGGCCAAGTATGCACAACACATACAAGGAATTTGACTTTGGCTAAAAACTTGCTCTCGTTGTTCAGGTGGAGGATTTAAATAAGGATTCAATGACAACAGAGTATGTACAGTAAATTACAGTCTGTCCACATTTCTATAAAAGGATGCAAATATATACAGAAATATATGCAGTTATTTACTCAGACTAACCACACTTTGCAGAAATATATGAAAAAATATACAGTCACACAGTATTTCAATGTGAACTCAGATTCAGTGATATAATGTGAATGAAGTAAAAAGCAGTGTGAGAGTTATGTGCAATGTAATAATGGATGAAAAGTCATGAGTACAGCAGCAGGTAGGACTAGGTGAATGTTAGGAGTTCATCAGAGTGATGGCTTGAGGAAAGAAACTGTTCCTGTGACGGGTGGTTTTGACCTTCAGTGATCTGTAACGACGACCAGAAGATAGAAGTTCGAACAGTTTGTGGCCGGGCTGTGATGGGTCAGCACAGATGTTTCCCGCCCGTTTCCTGGTTATGGACCGATATAAGTTCTCAATGGAGGGTAGGTCGGTACCATTGATCCTCTCCGCAGACTTAATGATCCACTGCAGTCTGGTCTTGTCCTGTTTAGTGGCTGATCCAAACCAGACAGTGATGGAAAAGCAGAGGACAGATTGGATGATGGCGGTGTAGAAGACAACCAGCAGCTCCTGAGGCAAATCAAACTTCTTGAGCTGACGCAGAAAAAACAACCTCTGCTGGGCCTTTTTCCGGACAGTGTCTATATGGGAGGACCACTTCAGGTTCCGGGAGATTGTGGTACCCAGAAACTTGAAGGAGTCCACAGTGGACACTGTGCTGTTGAGGATGGTGAGTGGGGGGAATGAAGGGGGGTGTCGCCTGAAATCCACAGTATTATCCTAACAGAGCACTACGCTCCCAAAATGCAGGATTACTTGTAATACCTAGAATCTCCAAAAGTACAATGGGAGGCAGAGCCTTCAGTTATCAAGCTCCTCTCCTATGGAATCAGCTGCCAATCTGGATTCGGGAGTCAGACTCGATCTCTGTTTTTAAGAATAGGGCTAAAACCTACCTTTTTGATATAGCCTACAATTAGGGAGGGATCATGTGTTTCTGAACCCTCCCTTAGTTATGCTGCTAATAGGTTTAGTCAGCCGGGGGACCTCCAGTAATGCACTGGGCCTCACTCCTTTCCTCACTCTCTATGAAATATTTTTTTTTGCTGGTCATTAACATCTGTTTGTTCTCTCCCATAGACTGAGTCCCCATCGTGCTGTTTGCTCTCTACATGTCTGTTCTTTTCTTCTTCTCTATCCCCTCACCCCCCAGCCAGTCGCAGCAGATGACTGCCCCTCCCTGAGCCTGGTTCTGCTGGAGGTTTCTTCCTGTTAAAAGGTAGTTTTTCCTCTCCACCGTCGCCAAGTGCTTGCTCACAGGGGATCGCCTGATTGCTGGGGTCTTTCTGCAACTGTGGGGGTTCCCCCCTACAGTTGATAGTGCTATGAGATGACTGTTGTTGTGAAATGGCGCTATATAAATAAAATTGAATTGAATTGAATTGAATTGAATCTCCACCGTTTTGGCTGGGTTAAGTTCAAGATGGTTCTGGCTGCACCAGAGGATCAGCTGCTCCATCTCCCGCCTGTATGCAGACTCATCATCATCCCGGATCAAACCGATGACTGTGGTGTCGTCCGCAAACTTCAGGAGCTTCACCGAAGGGTCCTCTGAGGTGCAGTCGTTGGAGTAGAGGGAGAAGAGCAGTGGGGAAAGGACACATCCTTGGGGGGCGTCAGTACTAATTTTTCGGGAGCTGGATGTACATCTCCCTAGCTTCACCTGTTGCCACCTGTCAGTCAGAAAGCTGGAGATCCACTGGCAGGTGGAGGGGGGCACCTTGAGCTGGAGAAGTTTCTGATGAAGAATGCCTGGGATGATGGTGTTGAACGCTGAGCTGAAGTCGACAAACAGGATCCTGGCATACGTCCCTGGGGAGTTGAGGTGTTGCAGGATGTAGTGTAGTCCCATATTCGCTGCATCATCCACTGACCTGTTTGACCGGTAGGCAAACTGCAGTGGGTCCATCAGGGGGCCTGTGATGACCTTCAGGTGGTTCAGCACCAATCTCTCCAAGGATTTCATGACCACAGAGGTCAGGGCAACAGGTCTGTAGTCATTTAATCCTGTAACAGAGGGTTTCTTGGGAACTGGAATGATGATGGAGCGTTTGAAGCAGGAAGGCACTTCACGCAGCTCCAGTGATCTGTTAAAGATCCGGGTGAAGATGGGGGCCAACTCATTGGAGCAAACTCTCAGACAGGATGGAGACACACCATCAGGTCCTGCAGCCTTCTTGATCTTTTGTCTCTGAAAGACCCGGCGCACCTCCTCTTCACAGATCGTTAGTGCTGGTGGGAGGTCAGAGTGGAGGAGGGATGGAGTTCCTGGGGCTGCAGATAATCCTTTTGTGTGGGTGGGAGGTGAGAACTGTAGGTTCTTTTCAAACCTGCAGTAAAAGCTGTTTAGGTCGTTAGCCAGCTGGAGGTTTTCCACAGGGTGGGGGGATGGTCTCCTGTAGTTGGTGATATTCTGCAGGCCTCTCCAGACAGAAGCAGAGGTGTTGGCTGAGAAGTTTTTTTGTAACTTCACACTATAGCTCCTCTTAGCAAGCCTGATCTCCTTCGTCAGCATGTTTCTGGCCCGCTTGTACAGAGTCCAGTCACCAGTCCTGTAGGCCTCCTCCTTGGTCTGACGTAGCTGCTTCAGTTTAGGAATGAACCAGGGTTTATTGTTGTTGTATGTGCAGAAGGTCTTGGTCTGCACACACATGTCCTCGCAGAAACAGATGTATGACGTCACAGTGTCAGTGAGTTCATTTAGGTTAATGGCTGCAGCTTCAAAAACACTCCAATCTGTACAGTCAAAGCAGGCTTGTAACTCCAGCTTTGATTCCTCAGTCCATTTCTTCACAGTCCTTACAACAGACTTGGAAGTTTTTAGTTTCTGTCTGTATGTTGGAATAAGATGGAGCAGACAGTGGTCAGAAAAACCCAGAGCTGCACGGGGGACGGCATGATAGGCGTTTCTTAAAACTGTGTAACAGTGGTCGAGTGTATTTGTGTCCCTGGTGGGACATTTAATATGCTGTCTGTATTTAGGAAGCTCATTTGTGAGATTAGCTCTATTGAAATCACCCAGAATGATAAGCAGAGAGTCTGGATGTTTTTCCTCCACGTCTGCTATCTGGTCAGCGAGGTGCTGCAGTGCCTCCGTTGTACAAGCAGCAGGCGGGATATAAATTCCGACCAGAATAAACGAGGAGAACTTTCGCGGTGAATAAAAGGGTTTACAGTTTATGAACAGTGACTCTAGGTTAGGGCTACAAAACTTCTTCAACACTGTGACATCAGTACACCAACCTTCGTTTATGTAGAAGCAGATTCCACCACCTTTAGTCTTTCCAGAGAATTCTCGGCTGCGATCAGCGCGAAACAGTTGGAATCCGTCCAGGCGCACCGCGCTGTCCGGGATGTGTTCACTCAGCCAGGACTCCGTGAAACAAAGGGCGCCATATCTGCTAAAATCCCGGTTTTTGTGAGTCAGGAGCAGCAGTTCATCCATTTTGTTTGCCAAAGAGCGGATATTTGCCAGATGGATCGATGGGAGCGGCGTGCGAAATCCTCGTTTCTTCAGCCTGACTAGCGCACCGGCACGTTTACCACGCTGCCTTCGTTTCGCTTCGTTAGCCGCTGCTCCCACAGCTAAGATCGACTGAAAAAACTTCAGATCAGCAGCAACTGGCGGAGAAGTTGCATTGGGAGGTAGTCTGAGTGAAAGTAGTTCCTCCCTTGAATAGGTGACTCGGACAGAAGAGCAGAAATCCAAGAAAACACACAAAATTATCAAAAACATCAGAGAGCAGAAGCCAGTGGCAGCCATCCGCAGCGCCATCTTGGATTTTTTGATCTGAACAATTGCTGAGATTAATAAAAATAAAGTGTTGAATATTGATCTTGTCTGTTACCCACTCTAAGTTATTGCTATATATATATATACAGTATATATATATATATATATACACTGCCGTTCAAAAGTTTGGGGTCACCCAGACAATTATTTTGTGTTTTCCATGAAAAGTCACACTTATTTACCACCATGAGTTGTAAAATGAACAGAAAATATAGTCAAGACATTGACAAGGTTAGAAATAATGATTTGTATTTGAAATAATAATTTTTTCCTTCAAACTTTGCTTTCGTCAAAGAATCCTCCATTTGCAGCAATAACAGCATTGCAGACCTAACATGATTGCACAAGGGTTTTCTAATCATCCATTAGCCTTCTGACGCAATGAGCAAACACATTGTACCATTAGAACACTGGAGTGATAGTTGCTGGAAATGGGCCTCTATACACCTATGTAGATACTGCACCAAAAACCAGACATTTGCAGCTAGAATAGTCATTTACCACATTAGCAATGTATAGAGTGTATTTCTGATTAGTTTAAAGTTATCTTCATTGAAAAAAAAGTGCTTTTCTGTCAAAAATAAGGAATTTCTAAGTGACCCCAAACTTTTGAACGGTAGTGTATATATATATATATATATATATATATATACACAGTTTGTTATTTTAGAGAAGTGTGTCAAGCTGGTGCCCTTCACATGACTCGATACCCATGAAGTAGCTCTTGGTTTCAAAAAGGTTGGTGACCCCTGGCCTATACAGTCTCTCTGCACCGGAACGCGAGGCGATGGATACCTACATAAAGGAGTCACTCAGCGCTGGGATCATCCGCCCCTCCTCGTCCCCGCTTGGCGCTGGCTTCTTCTTCGTGGGTAAGAAGGATGGGTCCCTACATCCCTGTATTGACTTCAGAGCTGTAAACGACATCAGGATTAAGGACCGCTACACCCTGCCGCTCATGGACACCGCTTTCCACTCCCTCCAGGGGGCGACCTGGTTCACCAAGCTTGACCTCCGCAGCGCCTACCATCTCGTTAGGATCCGGGAGGGAGACGAGTGGAAGACAGCCTTTAGGACACCCAGCGGCCACTTCGAGTATCTCGTGATGCCGTTCGGGCTCACCAACGCACCTGCCGTCTTCC
Organism: Pholidichthys leucotaenia; assembly: GCA_020510985.1. Classification (NCBI taxonomy): domain Eukaryota; kingdom Metazoa; phylum Chordata; class Actinopteri; order Cichliformes; family Pholidichthyidae; genus Pholidichthys; species Pholidichthys leucotaenia. Next base: position 115,460,270 of record CM035849.1, on the reverse strand, counting down.
AACGCCTTATAAACGATGTTCTGTGGGACTTCCTGGGAGTTTTCGTCTTCGTCTATCTCGACGACATTCTCATCTTCTCCAGATCACGCGAGGAGCACAAGGCCCATGTGAGGCGGGTCCTGCAACGTCTGCTGGAGAATCGTTTGTTCATTAAGGCAGAGAAGTGTGAATTCTACGCCCGGACCACCTCCTTCCTGGGGTTCGTGATCTCCCACAATCAGATCCTCCCCGACCCCGCTAAGGTTAAAGCGGTGGTTAAGTGGCCCACGCCGACCTCAAGGAAGCAGGTGCAGCAATTCATCGGGTTCGCTAATTTCTATCGGCGCTTTGTCCCCAACTACAGCGCCATCGTCTCCCCCCTGACCCGCCTCACGTCATCTAAGGTGCCTTTTCAGTGGTCTGAGGAAGCGGCTACCGCCTTTAAGACTCTCCAGGCGGAGTTCTCGTCCTCCCGGGTCCTGACCCAGGTTGATCCCGCTCTTCAGTGTCTGGTGGAGGTCGACGCGTCCGATACGGGGGTGGGAGCGGTGTTGTCCCAGCGATCACCGGTGGATGGAGTTAAGCGGCCCTGCACCTTCTTCTCCAGGAAGCTATCAGCAGCAGAGGGAAATTATGACGTCGGCGACAGGGAGCTCCTCGCGGTCAAACTCGCCCTACAGGAGTGGCGTCACTGGTTAGATGGGGCAGCCCAGCCTTTTGTGGTCTGGACGGACCATAAGAACCTCGAGTACCTGAGGTCAGCGAGGCGCCTGAATGCCCGCCAGGCGCGCTGGTCCCTATTCTTTACCCGCTTTAACTTTACCATCACGTACCATCCAGGCTCGAAGAATGGGTTCCCCGACGCCCTGTCCAGACAATTCGCCCCAGAGGGTCCAGAGAAGTTCGAGCACACCATCCTGCCAGATTCGTGCGTCGTGGGGGCGATTGCATGGTCCATCAAGGACAAGATTCTGAAGGCTCAGGAGGCGGAGCCAGATCCCGGCGGGGGACCAGAGAGGAGGTTGTATGTTCCTTCGGCGGTTCGGGGTGAAGTGATCCACTGGGCCCACACCTCCAAACTCTCCTGTCACCCAGGCATCACCCGCTTGGCAAGTTGGCTGCAACGCTCGTTTTGGTGGCCGGGTCTTCAGAGGGACGTTACCAACTATGTCCGGGCCTGTCCCCAGTGCGCCACCGGCAAGTCTTCGAACTCTCCACCTGCGTGCCTACTCCAGCCTCTGCCGGTTCTGGGCAGGCCCTGGTCACACATCACCCTTGACTTTGTCACCGGACTTCCTGTCTCTAACACCTATGACACGGTTCTGACCATTGTGGACAGGTTCTCCAAGGCCGCTCATTTTGTGCCTCTTCAGGGTCTTCCTTCGGCGCGTGAGACGGCCGATCTCCTGGTCCAGCATGTCGTCAGGCTGCATGGGATTCCGCTGGACGTGGTCTCGGACCGAGGTCCGCAGTTTGTCTCCCAGGTTTGGAGGAGCTTCTGCAGCGCCTTGGGGGCTACAGTCAGTCTGTCTTCTGGTTATCACCCCCAGTCCAACGGGCAGTGCGAGCGCACGAACCAGGAGTTGGAGGCCGCCCTGCGCTGCGTGACATCGTCCAACCCTTCGTCTTGGAGCTCCTACCTGACCTGGGTGGAATACGCCCATAACTCAGCCTGGTCCACTGCTACTGGGGTGTCACCTTTTCGAGCGTCCTTGGGGTATGACCCCCCTGTTTTCCCTGAGCAGGAGGGTGAGCTGGCTGTTCCTTCGATCCAGGCGCACATCAGGCGCTGCCGGAGCGTGTGGAACAAGACCAGAGATGCGCTTTTACGCACAGCGGCGCGCAACAGCTCCACCGCCAATCACCACAGAAGGCTGGCTCCTGCCTGGGTCAGCGGGTTTGGCTCTCCTCCCAGGACATCAGCCTAAAAGGTGAGAAAAAGAAGCTGGCACCGAGGTTCCTCGGCCCCTTCACCATATCCAAGATCATCAACCCGGTGGCTGTGTGTTTGGCTACCCCCCCCCCCCCCCCCGTGTGTGTCCCACTTTCCACATCTCTAAGATCAAACCTGTCCTTTCCAATTCACTCTGCCCTCCCCCTAGGTCTCCTCCTGTGCTTAGGATGATCGACGGTGACCCGGCGTGGGGTGTTACCGCCATCCTGGACTCCCGGCGTCGGGGTCGTGGGCTGCAATATCTGGTGGATTGGGAAGGTTATGGTCCGGAGTGGAGATCCTGGGTGCAATCTTCGTGGGTGTTGGATCCTGACCTCATCGCGGAGTTCCACCGGACACACCCAGGTAAGCCAGCTCCAGGAGGCGCTGGTAGGGGGGGAGTACTGTCATCACCCGCGGCTCACGGGCTTCCACCTCAGCTGCGCGCACACCTGCTCCTCGTTAGGTGCAGCTATTTATTCCATTCTGCCCTGAGCTGCAGCCTGGAGCCGTCTGTCTCCCTGCGTAATCAACTCAGCAACTTCCTTCTCATCAGGCCTGCTGACTACTCGTCTGACACGTAAGCTGTCATTATTGCCTACCTTTTCCCGGTTAGACTTCCCCTGTGCACAGGGGGATTCCTGGGCTGGAGTAGAGGCAGGAGCGGGATCCCGAAGCGAAGGGCAACGTCTCCTCCTCTTCGGCTTCCTGCCGGGATTTCTTTCCAACCCACGGAGCTCCTCTCGCTGTGCAGCGATGGCGTCCCTCCTGGTACAGACCTCAGGATGGTTGGAATAGTGAGGGAGGCTGTCCAGGAGATTCTCAGCATAGTCTAGATGCCAGCATCTTTAATTGGAGGTGTCATACAGGGTGGCGGTGAAGAGCGTCCCGTCGACATCCTCCAAGATGGCCGTCAGCTCGTCGCCCTGGCGCTGAACGTGACTCCTGGGAGACGGCATGCTTAAAGAGCTGACACCCAGACTGGAAGGTACAAATCCATTGGACTCCAGCCGTCCCGTAACTGACAGCTGGGAGCCCGCTGAGACGCTGTTACAGAGAGAACAGGGCTGAGGGAATATGGTCTGAGCGCAAACTCACGGCCGCTGGCAACTCGTTCGGCTGTGACTTACTGTTACGTGTGGCCCTCGTGAACCACACAAAGAGAGCCGAGGGCGAGCCAGTGAGTTGCGATGTTTTATTAATAATAAGGAACAAGGGATAAGGAACACGGCCTCGTGGGCCAAAAGGCACAAATACTCATACAAAGTACACTCACAAGTAATGCAAGATGACGAGTAGAGGACTGGCGCCGGGCGTAGGGGTTCCAGCCTTCAGTGTACTAAGTCGCAGCCCCGAATGATCGGAGCTGCTCCTTCTTATACTCATAGCAGCGCCTCAGCTGATGAGAGTTAATTGGACTCCAGCCGTCCCGTAACTGACAGCTGGGAGCCCGCTGAGACGCTGTTACAGAGAGAACAGGGCTGAGGGAATATGGTCTTAGCGCCGGATGACACGGCGTCTCATCCACATGACAGCATCATCCCGGACGCCCAGCAGGACGCTGTCTCCCAGGCTTGGGACTTGCCATGCCAGCCACTGCACCGCTACAAGTAAGCACAGTACATCTTCACTCTCCCGTGTGGTTGCCCAGCTAATCCCTGCTTTCCTCTCTTATAGGGTTGCCTGGCCGTACGGCGTACTGCTCTGTCCTGACTGCATCCTCCACCCACATCACACTCATATCCTACATACACGCATCCACACACAAACATTGCTGCAAAATAAAGCTTTCAAATCTGTCTGAGCCTGCGTGCGTGTTTCCTGGGCCGAATAATATGTCAACCTTGTCGAATTTTGAGCCAATTTTCACCTTTACCGTCACTTTTCTCTCAAGCCAATTCCATTGGAACTTATTTTTGATACTTTTGTCTATTTCTAGCACTGATGACTCCTGATCCTTCGATAAAAATCTCATCGGTTCGTCGGCCTCTGTCGGTCTATTATGACCATGGAAGAGAATCTTAAACGTCTACTCTGCTGGAACAGCACTGCCTGTGGCTGAACAGGCCGATGTGCGAATGGCAGTCCCTGTCACACAGGTCACACTTGTGGGTGGTCTCTGTGCTGCTGGGTCTGTGGCGGTTTTTCCTGCGGGTCCTTTTTTCATCTGCTGCAGCAGTCAGTCTCTCTTCACCCGCCTTGAGCTGTCTGGTCAGGGTGCCTCTCCATTTGGAGCGGTCCGTTGCAAAGTCCTCCCAGCGCTCTGTGTTGATCTCCAGGGCCTTCATGTCTCTCTTGCAGACGTCTCTAAATCGCAGCTGTGGGCAGCCAACGTCTCTCCTGCCAGTTGCCAGCTCTCCGTAGAAGACGTCTTTGGGGATTCTGCCATCCTCCATACGGTCAACGTGGCCTAGCCAGCAGAGCCTGCGCTGCCTGAGTAGAGTGAACATGGAGGGAAGGCCGGTGCGGGACAGAACTTCTGTGTTGGGCACTTTGTCCTGCCAGGATATGTCCAGGATGTGGCGAATGCAGTGCAAGTGGAAGGAGTTCAGTCTCTTTTCCTGCCGGGCGTATGTTGTCCACGTCTCACTCCCATAGAGCAGTGTGCTGATGACGCAGGCGTTGTACACTGCCATCTTCGTCTTGACAGAGAGTTTGGGATTCTCCCACACTCGTGTGGTGAGGCGAGCAAGTGTGAAGGCTGATTTTCCAATCCTCTTGTTGATCTCTGTATCAAGGGAGAGGTTGTTGCTGATCGTGGACCCCAGGTACGTGAACTGATTTATGACCTCCAGCTCGTAGTCGTCGATGGTGATGGTTGGTGGTGCTTCCATGCCTTGTGCCAAGACATTAGTCTTCTTCAGGCTGATGGTAAGCCCGAAGTCCTTGCATGCCTGGGAGAAGCGGTCCATCAGGGTCTGAAGCTCCTGCTGTGTGTGGGTTGCGACTGCAGCGTTGTCTGCGAACAGCATGTCTCTGATCAGAGCCTCGCCTACTTTGGTTCTGGCTTTCAGGTGGGTGAGGTTGAAAAGCCTGCCGTCAGATCTTGTGTGCAGGTAGATTCCCTCTGTTGCTGTGCTGAAGGCATGCCTCAGGAGCATAGCAAAGAAAATCCCAAAGAGGGTTGGCGCAAGTACACAGCCCTGTTTCACTCCGCTGCGTATGTTGAATGGCTCTGAGACATTGCCATCGTGCTGCACTATCCCCTGCATGTTGGTGTAAAACGATGAGGCTTTGCAACTTTGGTGGACATCCTATCTTTGGCAGGATCTTGAAAAGGCCCTCTCTGCTGACCAGATCGAACGCTTTGGTGAGGCCGATGAAGGCGACGTACAGGGGCATGTTCTGTTCTCTGCATTTCTCTTGGAGTTGGCGGATGGAGAATATCATGTCTACCGTCGATCGCTCAGCGCGGAAGCCACACTGAGACTCGGGGTAGACACGTTCGGCAAGCTTCTGTAGACGAACGAGAACAACTTGTGCGTAGACTTTGCCAACAACGCTGAGGAGGGAGATGCCCCTGTAGTTGTTGCAGTCGCTTCTCTCCCCTTTGTTTTTGTAGAGGGTGATGATCTTGGCGTCCCTCATGTCCTGTGGTATGGCACCTTCCTTCCAGCACTGGCAGAGGACGTCATGCAATGGCAGCAGTAGGACGGTCTTACAGTGCTTGATCAGGTCAGGGGGTATGCCGTCGTTGCTGGGTGCCTTGCCAGCGGCCAAGCTATCAATGGCCTTGCTGAGTTCGTCGATGGTTGCCTCGGCGTCAAGTTCGTCCATGGATGGCAGGCAGTCGATGGCATCAAGGGCTGACGGTGTCACAGTGTTCTGTCTGGAGTAGAGTTCGGAGTAGTGTTCCACCCATCTCTCCATCTGCTTGTTCTTTTCTGTGATCATCTCCCCAGTGGAGGATTTGAGGGGGGCCGTCTTGCTCTGAGCCGGACCAAGTGCTTTCTTGATGCCATCGTACATACCACAGATGTTCCCTGTTATGGCAGCGGTTTGAATGTCTTGGCTGAGCTGAGTCCAGTACTCGTTGGCACAGCGCCGAGCAGTCTGCTGAACTTTGCTTCTCGCAGCCCTGAGAATCTGGAGATTCTTCTCGTTTGGGTACTTCTTGTACTCAGCAAGTGCTGAGCACTTGGCTTCAATGATGGGGGTCATCTCGGTCAACTTGGCATCAAACCAGTCCTGTGACTTCGAGGTCTTCCTCCCAAAGGTAGCCAAGGCTGTGCGGTGGATGGTGTTTCGCAGCTCTTCCCTGCTTTGCAGATTCTCCTTCTTGTGGTACACCAAGTTCCTTCTCAAAGGTGGAGGCAAACTGCTCAACAAGTTCTGGTTGAGCCATCTTGCTGGTGTCAATCCGTGCCTTTCCAGGCTGTCTAGCACGATGGAATTTCTTCAGCTGCAGCTTGACCTTGCAACACACCAATGAATGGTCTGTGTCACAATCTGCACTCTGGAACGAACGGGTGATTAGCACGTTCTTGGGGGAGTGGGGGAGGGTCAAGGGGGCAAAGCCCCCTGAAGCTCCTGGGGTTTGATCATTTTTAAGTACCAGAACTGTGCTTAAATGGCATAAAACAAACAGCTGAATGCCACTTATTACTGTATAATATTGACTTATGTTCCAAGAAGATAGCATTCCTAAAATATTCCCACAAGCATTATCCATCACATGCTTTAACACTTGATCAAATCAAAATCAGTTAATTTTATCTATTCCATAATAGAAATAAAATTCCCAACATTCCATTACTTTTTATAATTTCAGCATTCATTTCAGATCACCAGTTTCAATCTCCATTGAGACTTGAGCAGTTCATTTTGCACAATCACTGATGTTGCCAAGTCTTAGAAATATTCAAAAGTTATGAGTCAATGTCCACTGTGCACTGTCAATTTCAAACTGTTTGGAATCATAAAAGGGGATGGTTAACTTTTATTACCGTTTCATCCCCCGCACAGCCCAGCTCAAACAGCCGTTGTACGCCGCCAGTAACAGAGAGTTAATGGCTCTCCACCTGGCCATACGCCACTTCCAGTCCTGCCTGAAAGGGCGCAGCTTCACTGCGTTCGTGGACCACAAGCCGCTAACGTACTTAACGTACTTTATCTTCCTGGAAGATAAAATAAAGCGGAATTCGGCGAATTAGTAGAAAATCACATCCCTGAGAACACGCCGCCATGAATCTTTGAAAAAGCATACAACGAGCCATTTGATTGGTCCCATCGTTTGCAACTATCCAATCGCAGGGCTGTCAAGCTACTGCAATACAGCAGTAGCTTGAACACAACACATCCAGGTTATCGCGTGAGACGACTTCCGGGGAAGCGCCGAGCGCTTATGTAATCGTGTTGATTTTCGCTAAAATCAGTAACAGTAAGATACCTTACCCCCCTAAAATTTTCTCAACGAATTTAGACGATTCACAGAAATGATCAATTTGAAAATAAATCGGCGGAAATCCGCGGATCGGCGGAAAATTGCCATCCCTGGTATATCAGAGGGACAGCTCAGGTTGAGTGGTTTGGAGGCAAAGTAAGAAAGGCAAGGCTGAGATGGTTTGGACATGTGCAGAAGAAGGATAGTGGATATACTGGACAAAGGATGTTGAAGATGGAGCTGCCAGGCAGGAGGAAAAGAGGAAGACCACAGAGAAGATTCATGGATGTAGTGAAGGAGGACATATAGAGGGTTAGTGTTACAGAGGAAGATTCAAGGAATAGGGTGAGATGGAGACAGATGATTCGCTGTGGCGACCCCTAAAGGGAGCAGCTGAAAGAAGAAGAACCATGCAAAGGTGTGTTGTGCAACAACCTGATAAGAAATGCAAGAACTTGTTTTCTCTCAAAAAATTACAGTAATAGGTTAATTTCTAATGTAATTAAGTTCATTTTATTTATTTCCCTATTAATGTTCTAAATCATATACCTTAGTTTTAGACAGTATTTAATCCAAGAAAAGGCTGTATGTTAATTAGATAATGTTTATTCAGACAAAAAATCATTTTGAAGGAAATACAGGGTATCAAAGGTCTTATAGTTGTGATCTAATTACAAGATGATAATATAATAGTGGAAATACAGAGGGCATTTTGAAAACTGATTACTTTGATCCACTTTAAATTTAAAGCAATTCCAATCTATAAATTCACCATCCTATTTTTAGAAAGCATTGTAGACCCAATTCAGGAAAACATTTCTGGACCACAGCTTTGACATTTTGTATTTTAACCCAGTGAATGTTTTTGCTTCATGGAATCCACAACATAACAGGAAAGGCCCTGGGTGAACTGGCCCAAGATTACCAAAACTCAAAGCAAGGTTGGTCCACAACTAATTTATTCCAGTTTGTAAAATTAGAGTTATTTTGAATGAAATGCCTGCCATTTAGCATAATTTTCTGAAAATCATATGATCACACATTATTATGATTTTATATTATTCATGAGTACTCAAGAACCAAGTACAACCTCATAATATTTGCTGTGACTGTAGGCCGTCAATGGTTGGGAAGCTCATTTCAGCCTGATAAAAATCATAAATAGTGCTCTGACTTTTGACCCTCACCTTGGCCTTGAGCACTACCTGGATGAAGAACTACCTGAGGGTCATTGTGTTTCAGTTAGGTGAGCATCATGTCATGTCCTGGTGAGCGCTCGCCCCCACCATCCTGATCCTCTGCTTCCCCGCAATCACCTCATCTGACGCACCTGCTGATCCTGTTGAGCCAGCATTTATAAGGACTCGCTCTTTGATGATTCAACGCTGGCTCATTTGGGAACAGTGCCATAGAGCAGAAGTTATCACAAATTAGCAGGTTAAAATTTGTTTTACCTGACACTGTTCTCCTCTCCTTCCTCCAGGTTGCTGCCAACGAAGCGGTGCGTCCCAGTCAGACACAGCTCCACTTCCCTGTTTCCCAGCAATTCCGACCTGCTGATTCATCTTCTTCGCTGGGTTCTGAGCCGGCCTCTCTCTCTCTTCCACATAAGTGGTATATTTGGATTTTCATCATCCTAACCATTCCTCTTCTAACCAGCTCTCGTCTCCTCTCCCTGCAGGTTGCTGCTCTTCTGGTGAGTGACTGTGTTTCTGTAGAGGCTTGGAAGTAGTTAACAGGTATGTAAAGGGCGATAAAAAGACATTTGGATAAAAAAATAAAAAACAAACAGGCACCCTTACAATTTTTATTTTATTCTTTAATTGTTTTATTTTTCTACAATGCATTTGTAATCCATCTGGTTCCATGATAACTCATGTGAGTTGAGTGCAGTTCCGTACGCCAACCAATAGATGGCGCATGTCGCACAATGATAGAGAGTAGACTCGCGCACCGGAGGACAAAGAATAAACTCCTCTGTGTGAAATAACGGCACAAAACGTGTTCCTCGTCTATTCTTCTATCACAGGTTGGTAAATACTAATAATTCAAGAGTGCAATATAAACTGTAAGAGTCCTAAGATGTCCGAGATTATATTGTGATAAGTGTGAGACGGAAAACGGGTTTGTAAGGGTATTTCTGTTAGAGTTGATGTGTTGTTGTATAAGCTAACCTGCTAATGCTAATGATTGATGTGTTGTTGTAAAAGCTAACCTGCTGATGCTAATGATCAAGTGTATGGACGTGCCGCATGGGGGGAGTTCGCCCCATGTTAGGAACCATTTGATCACTTTATGTAAAGACATTTATGAAACGTTTTTCATACAGTATGACATTTACTAGTTTTATTTGTCACCAAGTGTGTATATTTCGGGTTTATTACCGAATACCAGGAATACTATTGTAAAAGTGTATTAGATACACAGTGGCCAGGTTAATGCATTGTTAAGAATGACACCACAGACTGTACATTTATGACAGTGCTTAAAATGATTAATTTAAATGTAAATTCATGGGTTATTGTTTAAAATATAAATATTTGAACAAGTTAAACGCTATATACATGGGAAAGAGATATAAAAACAATAATTCAGTTCATGTTAAGATAATTTGTTAAAAATGTTAAGTATACAGTTAATGTCACATTGAAAATTGTGATAAATGGACATGATTGTGTTTTGTTTAATGGTGATGTGATCAGATAATATGAGAGAAACTATGGACCTTGATAGTAAATACTAGTCAGTCGATGTTGGTCATGTGAATGATCTGGACGAAGAATAAACTCCTCTGTGTGAAATAACGGCACAAAACGTGTTCCTCGTCTATTCTTCTATCACAGGTTGGAGAGTTGACTTCCACATGCACGTTGCCTCCTCCTGGGCTGCTACCCAGGGGAGCAACAATTTTGGGGGCTCGTCTGGGATTAGCGCCACCTACCGGTCTGGCACTAATCATTGAAGAACCAAGGGATGCTGACCACCTGTTCCTGAGCCATCGACCTAAGCGACTGACTACAGGAAACCACAGCCATGTCTGCTCTACATGACCTGAGATGGGAAATCCAGCTGACCATTGCCCGCTGCAGAAACATTCTTTACAAGCTGGCTGAGTCGTTCAAGAATGAGGTGGGAGAAGACTTGCCACGTGCAGAATCGACCGAAGTGGAACTCTTCGACTTCATTGTTGACTCACTGAGAAGTCCACAACTGAAGAGCCTTGAGGACCAGGGGATGTCTCGCCTGCTTGCTTTCTGTGACCTCATCATTGAACTGCAACGGCCCACAGCAGCTGGAGAAGTGGATGCAGAGGTGTCACCCGACGATGATCCAGTCATAGTAGTTCCTGTGACCACTGGAGCTGCAGCACCATCAGGGAAGAACCATCCGACATCACCATCTGTAGTTCCTGACCCAGGGTTAGTCAGACTGACTGAACTTACGTCACTGTTGCCACGTAGAGAGTACAAGATTTATGGTGGTCAAATGTCTGATTTTGATTCTGATTTGAGTTACAATAACTTGTGCAAACAGCTTGATGAAGGGCTAAATGAAGGGTTCACAGAGGCTGAGATTATCAGAACGGTGTTTAAGATAATTAAGCCTGGTACCTTTAAAGATATGCTTGTAACCAAAGATAGCCTTATTGTAGCTGAGTTAAAACGTTTCTTAAGGACACATCTACGCGAGAAAAGCAGCACTGAATTATTTCAGGAGCTGAGTAATGCTAAGCAAAATGACAAAGAAACACCACAACAGTTTATGTATAGACTAATGGGGCTAAAACAGTGTGTGTTGATTGCATCTAAAAACAGTAGTAGGTTTCATTATGACAACGAGTTGGTACAAGGTGTGTTTATCCATTCACTGTATCAGGGTTTGAATGAAAAATACTCTTATGTCAGGAGAGATCTTAAACCTCACATCTCCAACACCAGTGTCACAGATGACTCCATCCTGGAGCTCATAGCAAATTATGTTAGTGAAGAGACAGAGAGATTAAGTAGGTTGAGACAAAGTCACAAACAGAAAGTCACCAGTGTTAATGCGGCACAGGCAGAGACAGATCAAAGCTCTATTAAAATGCACACTGAAGTCCAAGCTAATCGTGTAGCTATCCAGGAGCTGACGGCACAGGTCTCCTCCCTAATCAAGAGTTTAGAAAAGGCCCTAACCCCAATGGTAAATACAGTAAACACCAGTCCCACAGCACCTGTCCCTAAACAGCCAGCACTGAAACCCGCAGTGAAAGGAAAGTACCAAAAGTGTATCGCCCAAGAGACTGAGCGCTGCACACACTGTTTTCGATGTGGAAAGGAGGGGCACAGAGCTATAGGTTACCTTCAGAAAAGCAATGTGTCGGGAAACTGGAGGAGGTCGCTGGGGAGGGACCACCAGTGACTGAATCACCAGCAGAATCCCACAACACTAAAAGACTGAACTCCGAACAGACTGCTGCCAAGTCCCAAAAGTTACCCAACACAAAGCGTGTGGCACAACTCATTGGCGGTAGGTGTATGATCAGTTGCCAGTTAAATGGAGTAAACCTACAGATGTTATTGGACAGTGGGGCACAAGTAACTTGGAACTTGTTAGTTGTGCTAACTTGAAGTTAGCCAAGTAACTTCTAACTTGGCTAATCAATTAGCCAAGTTAGAAGCCTGTCTTAAGGAAATCAAAGCTTGGATGACTTGTAATTTCCTGCTATTAAATTCAGATAAGACTGAAGTCATTCTTGTTGGTCCAAAAAACCTTAGAAATTCCTTTCCAAATCAAACTTTCAGTTTGGATGCAGTTACTCTTTCTCTTAATAGCTCTGTGAGGAACCTTGGAGTTATTTTTGATCAGGATTTGTCCTTCAATTCACATATTAAATTTGTTTCTAAGACTGCCTTCTATCATTTGCGTAATATTGCCAAGATTAGGAGCATCTTGTCTCAGAGTGATGCTGAGAAGCTGATCCACGCTTTTGTTAGCTCAAGATTAGATTATTGTAATTCTTTATTATCAGGCTGTCCTAAAACATCTTTAAAAAGTCTTCAGCTGATCCAAAATGCTGCAGCAAGAGTTTTAACAGGTACTAGAAAGAGAGATCATATCTCTCCGGTTCTGGCCTCCCTTCATTGGCTTCCCATAGAGTTTAGAATTAAGTTTAAAATCCTTCTTCTTACTTACAAAGCTCTAAACAATCAGGCTCCTTTTTATTTAAAAGATCTGATACTACCGTATCATCCTAACAGAGCACTACGCTCCCAAAATGCAGGATTACTTGTAATACCTAGAATCTCCAAAAGTACAATGGGTGGCAGAGCCTTCAGTTATCAAGCTCCTCTCCTGTGGAATCAGCTGCCAATCTGGATTCGGGAGTCAGACTCGATCTCTGTTTTTAAGAATAGGGCTAAAACCTACCTTTTTGATATAGCCTACAATTAGGGAGGGATCATGTGTTTCTGAACCCTCCCTTAGTTATGCTGCTAATAGGTTTAGTCAGCCGGGGGACCTCCAGTAATGCACTGGGCCTCACTCCTTTCCTCACTCTCTATGAAATATTTTTTTTTTTTTTTTGCTGGTCATTAACATTTGTTTGTTCTCTCCCATAGATTGAGTCCCCATCGTGCTGTTTGCTCTCTACATGTCTGTTCTTTTCTTCTTCTCTATCCCCTCACCCCCCAGCCAGTCGCAGCAGATGACTGCCCCTCCCTGAGCCTGGTTCTGCTGGAGGTTTCTTCCTGTTAAAAGGGAGTTTTTCCTCTCCACCGTCGCCAAGTGCTTGCTCACAGGGGATCGCCTGATTGCTGGGGTCTTTCTGCAACTGTGGGGGTCCCCCCTACAGTTGATAGTGCTATGAGATGACTGTTGTTGTGAAATGGCGCTATATAAATAAAGTTGAATTGAATTGAATTGAAGTAAGCATTGTTGAAAAGTCATGGGTACAAGCAGCCTTACCAAATGTGAAAATACAGCCACTCGAGAGCCTACTCCCAGGCCATCCACTCGAAATCATGGCAGCCAATGGAACGGATGTTCCGTTCGAGGGGTGGATAGATGTCCTGCTCGAGATCACAAGTTCACAGTATGGCTCTGTATCCTTATGATCATGTTAGCTGGGCTTTAACGTGATCCAAGAGATAATAATGGCAAACAGTGAACAAAGTGACGCTATTAGCTTAGTGGGCTTACTGTCGGAGACTTTAAAGGTCCAGAAAGGTAATGTTGAATCACTCATCTCTGTTGTCCACACCAAGTCAATAGAAAATGAACCAGAAAGTCCAGTGGTGAGAGTTGGGAAAAAAGGACTCACTGTTCACAGTAGCCAAATCTGTATGGTAAAATGTCACATCAGAGCATTTCCTGGAGGAGGAGAAATGTTGTTTGAGCCAGCTGTGAAACGTAACTTACCGGATGGATTGGAGTTATTCCCAGCTCTTATTGATGTACCCGCTGGTGCTTCAAAAACTGTCAAAATCCCAATCCAAAACTCAACCAAGCACAACATTTTTCTAAATCCAAAGACTGTTTTAGGACTTATTTCAGAGATCACTGAATACAAACCTGTAAATGTTTGTTCCAGTGCTGAAAATGCAACCAAAACTACAGAAAAGCCATTTTGTCACTCTGCTCAAGTGACATGTGACAGTCAAGGTGAGGGTGAAGAAACATTAAGCACTGCTCCCTCACATCTGAGATGGCACCCTAATGTCAATTTAGACCATCTCTCAGAGGGTGATCGGGTGGTGGTTCGGCAGATGCTCTATGAACAGTCTGATGTGTTTGCTCATGATGAAGGAGACATTGGATGTATTCCTGGACTACAGCTAAAAATCAACACCACTGACAACACACCCTTGCAGACAAGTTACAACTCCATTCCAAGACCACTGTATAAAGAGGTGAAGGAGTATGTTCAAAACCTTTTAAGCAGGGGCTGGATCAGAAAATCAGTGTCAAACAACTCGTCGCCAGTAGTGTGTGTGCATAAAAAGGACAATACTTTGCGCTTGTGTGTTGATTTTTGTGAGCAGAACCGAAAAACCATACCTGACAGGCATCCGTTACCACGGATACAAGAGCTACTGGACAGTCTTGGGGGTAACTCCTGGTTTTCCATATTGGATCAAGAAAGTGCCTACTATCAGTGTTTTGTAAGTGAGGAGTCAAGACATTTAACTGCTTTTAGCACACCCTGGGGACTATACGAGTGGAAGCGGGTTCCATTCAGGTTGTCAAACGCACCGGCCGCATTCCAAAGGTGTATGGAGGAGGTGTTAGAAGGGATCAGAGACGAGTGTTGCGTGCCTTACTTGGACAATGTACTGTGTTACTCCAAAACCTTTGATGAGCACGTAGAACACCTTAAACAGGTTTTGTGCAAAACGTGACAACACGGTATAAAACTTCGGCCAGCCAAATGTGAACTGTTCAAAAACCAAGCACGCTACCTGGGTAGACTAGTGTCGGGAGAAGAAGTCCAGATTGACCCAAAAGACTTGGATGCTGTGTTCGCTCTGAAAGACAAGAAACCTCGCACAGTCGGAGAATTCAGAACTTTACTGGGTTTTCTTAGTTATTACCGATCATTTATTCAAGATTTTTCACGTCTGGCGAGACCCTTGTTCGAACTCCTCCAGAGCACTAATGAAACAAGCAATGACAATAAACCAGCACCAAAAAGGAGTAAAGGACAAACAAAGAAAGGAGACAAAAACCAGCTTCCTTCTTGCACACCAATAATATGGACCAGTGAACATCAGGAAGTTGTGTCAAGATTTGTGGACATTCTGATTAATCCTCCCATTCTAGCCTATCCCAATTTGGACCTTCCAATTGTATTGCATACAGATGCGTCAAACAAAGGCCTGGGAGCTGTCTTATATCAAAAACAAGAAAACAAACTTAAGGTGATTGGCTACAGATCCAGAACTCTCACACCTGCCGAGAATTATCACTTACATTCCGGTAAACTAGAGTTTCTAGCTCTCAAGTGGGCCATCTGTGACAAATTCCGCGACTATCTGTATTATGCACCGACTTTTACTGTCTATACAGATAACAATCCTTTAACCTATGTCCTCAGTTCAGCCAGGTTGAATGCAGTGGGTCATAGGTGGGTTGGGGAGTTGGCTGACTTCCATTTTGATATCAAGTATAGGCCAGGGAAAAGGAATGCAGATGCAGATATGTTGTCCAGACACCCCTTAGATCTGCAAGAGCAAATGAATGAGTTCACAGAGACAGTTTTACCGGAAGTAGTGTCCGCACTGTGGCAAGGGAGCAAGGCAGCACAAAACAGTGATGTGCCATGGATAGCTGTGCTACAACTGAGTTCTAATGACAACAATGTGCCAACTGACAGTGTTTTGAGCATGACACCTAAAGACATCAATGCTGCTCAACAAGACGATGAGTCAGTTAGAGAAGTAATCTCACTCAGACTCAAGGGATGGACACCAAACGATAAAGATAAACGGACAATGAGTAAACAGACATGGATACTACTGTATGAGTGGAACAAGTTGGAAGTTGACAATGGGTTATTGTACAGAAAAACAGAGCACATCAAACAACTTGTCCTACCTGAACAGCTAAGGCCGATGGTGTTAAAGAGTCTACACAATGACATGGGTCACATAGGGTGTGATAAGGTGATACATCTGGCCCGTGAGCGTTTCTATGGGCCATATATGCAACAAGATGTTGAAGATTATGTAACAAAAAAATGTCCGTGCATCAAACAAAAACGCCCAAATGTTCCCCAGAGAGCTCCAATGGGATCTATCACAACCAGTGCTCCCTTTGAGTTAATCTCCATCGACTACTTACACCTTGAGCCAAGTAAAGGAGGGTATGAGTACATCCTTGTACTAGTGGACCATTTCACTCGTTTCGCACAGGCATACCCTACAAGGAATAAATCAGGCAAAACAGCTGCAGAAAACATATTTCAGGATTTTATTCCTCGTTTCGGGTACCCTGAGAAGTTGCATCATGATCAGAGACGTGAGTTTGAAAACAGTCTCTTCCACAGATTACAACAACTGTCTGGAATTTCTCACTCACGAACCACTCCATACCATCCGCAGTGCAACCCCGTGGAGCGCCTGAATCGTACACTACTCCAAATGCTTCGTACCCTACAGGAAGAGAAAAAAAGTGAATGGAAGGATCACCTACTCCAAATTGTACATGCTTACAATTGTACAAGACACGAGTCAACAGGTTATTCTCCATTTTTCCTTTTATATGGCAGAGTCCCAAGGTTGCCTGTAGATCTCAGAATCAGAATCAGAATCAGAATCAGAATCAGATTTATTGCCATTGTTCATGTAGTACTCAAACTAGGAATTTGTCTCGGTGCAATGCTGCAACATTAAACATGATAAGATAAAAGAATAAAAAACTATACATGCAACACATGCAATACTATTTACTATTTACTATTGATCTACTATTGAACCAGACAAAAGACAATGACACACACATAACCATCAAACCTACGCTAAAAAGTGGGCTGATAGGAATGAATATGATGAGTAGTAGTCACAATGATGAAAATGTCATCATTGTGACTACTTTGCGCAAAATTTGATACAATTTTGTGCAGTACCTCATGTCAACAGTAGGTGCTGGTGTGACAGTTTTGTGAATATTGATATGCAGACATGTTCAGAGTGGGATAAGTATGATTTGTGCCGTTTGGTCCAAATAAGACGAGGACTGTCTGAGCTGTAACTGTCATGTTTTGCATGGGGAGAAACTCATTGAAGCATGCCGGTCACCAGGGAAAAGTTCTGTACTATGTACATGTACTGTCAATGAGCCCTAGTCATTCCTTCATGTCATTTTTTTTTTCTGCTGGTGAGAGAACAATAAACAAAACAGTTTTCAGCAATTCTGCCTTTAATCAATAGGGGCGCTAAAACTTTTATTTTTTTATAGACATGTTCAGTGCGGGACTAATATCGATTGTAGAAAATTTGGTGAAAACTGTACCAAGTTTGTCCAATGTACAAGCGTCCGTTATTGAAAGGCAAGGAGTGGGTTTCCATGGCAACTGTGCTTATTGACAGACAAAAGTGACTTCCACTGAGGGTAGTTCAATGCACTCTGAGAAACCACTGAAAATGTCATGTCATTCTGAGTACTGCTCTTTGCGCAAAATTTGAAACAATTTTGTGCAGTACCTCATGTCAGCAGTAGGTGTGGGTGTGACAGTTTTGTGAATATTCATATGCAGACGTGTTCAGAGTGGGATTAGTATGATTTGTGGAAAGTTTGGTCCAAATTAGACAAGGATTGTATGAACTGTAACAGTCATGTTTTGCATGGCGAAAAAGCCATTGAAGCACGCTGGTCGCCATGGAAACAGTTCTGTACTATGTACATGTACTGTCAATAAGACCTAGTCATTCCTTCATGTATTTTTTTCTGCTGGTGAGAGAAAAAGAAAGAAAATAGTTTTCAGCAATTCTTCCTTTAATCAAAAGGGGTGCTAAAGCTTTTGTTTATAATTTTTATGTAGACACGTTCGGTGTGGGACTAATATCGATGGTAGAAAATTTAGTGCAAATTGTACAAAGTTTGTCCATTGAACAAGTGTCCGTTATTGAAAGGCAAGGAGTGGGTTTCCATGGCAACTGTGCTTATCGCAGGACAAAAGTGACTCCCACTGAGGGTAGTCCAGTGCACTCTGAGAAACCACTGAAAATGTCATGTCATTGTGACTACTGGTCTTTGTGCAAATTTGATACAATTTTGTGCAGTACCTAATGTCAGCAGTAGGTGCGGGTGTGACAGCTTTGTGAATATTGATATGCAGACATGTTCAGAGTGGGATCAGTATGATTTGTGCAAAGTTTGGTCCAAATAAGACGAGGATTGTCTGAGCTATAACTGTCATGTTTTGCATGGCGAGAAAGCCATTGAAGCACGCTGCCCTCCATGGAAACAGTACTGTACTATGTACATGTACTGTCAATGAACCCTAGTCATTGCTTCATGTATTTTTTTCAGCTGGGGAGAGAAAAATAAAGAAACCAGTCATCACCAATTCTTCCTTTAATCATTAGGGGGCGCTATAACTTTTGTTTATTATTTGTATATAAACGCATTCGGGGCAGGTCGAATATTGATTGTATAAAATTTGGTGCAAATCGTACAAAGTTTGTCCAATTTACAAGGGTCCGATGTTGTAACCACTAGGTGGCCCTCTAACTTTTGTTATTTTTATATAGGAGTGTTCAGGGTGGGACTAGTATCCATTGTCGAAAATTTGGTGAAAATCAGACAACGTTTGTCCAAGATAAAACTTTCTGATATTTCATGGCGAGGAGTCTACCTTTGCCATGTCACCATGGCAACACTTCTCTGTCAGTTATGTGTTGTCCACCCATACAGGACTACATATGACAGTCACCTCAACCTATGGTCCAAATTTCATGACTCCAGGACCTTCCCACCCCTCCCCATAAGCTCATGGATTGAATGGTGAGGAGGGCATGCCCATGGTAACACATGTGAAGTCATGCTAAACTTGATGTTCTGTTATGATCATTGCTGTGGTCTGATGAATCTCAGAAAATTTCACCTCATTCTGGCAAGTGGTGCGTGAGTAACAAATAAAACGTTTTCAGCAATTCTTTCATTAACCAGTAGGTGACCCTATACTGTACGTTTTGTCAGGTCTTTTGATGTAGACGTGTTCAGGGCGGGACTATTTTCTATCATGAAAACTTTGGTGCACATCGGACAAGTTTTGCCTGAGTTACAGCTTCTTGATTTTTAAGGGAAGGAGTCAAACTTGGTCATGGCACCATGGCAACACTTCCCTGTCAGTTATGTGTTGTCCAGCCATATAGGACTATATATGACAGTCACCTCAACCTATGGTCCAAATTTCATGACTCCAGGACCTTCCCACCCCTCCCTCCCCCTCCCCATGCTAAAGTTGAAGTGCACTTATGATCATCCCTGTGGTCTGATTAATCTCAGAAAATTTCACGTCACTCTGGCCAGCCATGTGTGAGTAATAAATAAAACAGTTTTCAGCAATTCTTTCATTAACCAGTATGTGGCGCTATTTCTGTTGTCAGGTATTTTGATGTAGCTACGTTCGGGGCGGGACTTTTTTCCATCATGGAAACTTTGGTTCACATCGGACAAGTTTTGCCCGAGTTACAGCTTCTTGATTTTGTAAGGGGAGGAGTCAAACTTGGTCATGGCACCACGGCAACACTTCCCTGTCAGTTGTGTGTTGTCCACCCATATTGGACTATAAAGGACAGTCACCTCAACCTATGTTCCAAATTTCATGACTCCAGGGCCTTCCCACCCCTCCCCATAAGCTCACGGATTGAATGGGGAAGAGGGCGTTTCCATGGTAACAGGTGTGATGTCATGCTAAAGTTGATGTGCAGTTATGATCATCCCTGTGGTCTGATTAATCTCAGAAAATTTCCCGTCATTCTGGCCAGCGGCGCATGAGTAATAAATAAAACGGTTTTCAGCAATTCTTTTGTTAACCACTATGTGGTGCTATTTCTGTTGTCAGGTGTTTTGGTGTAGCTACGTTCGGGGCAGGACTTTTTTCCATCATGGAAACTTTGGTTCACATCGGACAAGTTTTGCCCGAGTTACAGCTTCTTGATTTTGTAAGGGGAGGAGTCAAACTTGGTCATGGCACCATGGCAACACTTCCCTGTCAGATGTGTGTTGTCCACCCATATCGGACTATAAAGGACAGTCACCTCAACCTATGTTCCAAATTTCATGACTCCAGGACCTTCCCACCCCTCCCCATAAGCTCATGGATTGAATGGGGAAGAGGGTGTTTCCATGGTAACAGGTGTGATGTCATGCTAAAGTTGATGTGTAGTTATGATCATCGCTATGGTCTGATTAATCTCAGAAAATTCCACGTCTTTCTGGCCAGCCGCATGTGAGTAATAAATAAAACAATTTTCAGCAATTCCTTCATTAACCACTATGTGGCGCTATATCTATTGTCAGGTATTTTGATGTAGCTATGTTCGGGGCGGGACTTTTTTCCATCATGGAAACTTTGGTTCACATCGGACAAGTTTTGCCCAAGTTACAGCTTCTTGATTTTGTAAGGGGAGGAGTCAAACTTGGTCATGGTGCCATGGCAACACTTTCCTGTCAGATGTGTGTTGTCCACCCATATTGGACTATAAAGGACAGTCACCTCAACCTATGTTCCAAATTTCATGACTCCAGGACCTTCCCACCCCTCTTCATAAGCTCACGGATTGAATGGGGAAGAGGGCGTTTCCATGGTAACAGGTGTGATGTCATGCTAAAGTTGATGTGCAGTTATGATCATCCCTGTGGTCTGATTAATCCCAGAAAATTTCATGTCATTCTGGCCAGCGGCGCATGAGTAATAAATAAAATGGTTTTCAGCAGTTCTTTTGTTAACCCCTATGTGGTGCTATATCTATTGTCAGGTATTTTTATGTAGTTGCGTTCGGGGCAGGACTATTTTCCATCATGGAAGATTTGGTGCACATCGGACAAGTTTTGCCCGAGTTACAGCTGGTTGAAGTTGTAAGGGGAGGAGTCAAACTTCGCCATGGCGCCCAGGCCACACCTTTTGAGCTTTTGACTTAATTTATACAATTTTTAATAGCCAATGCCTATAGATGCCGCCATGTAAAAATGAGCTCAATCGGAGCAGGTTCCTAGGACTAGTTCGTTCAAATGCGAGGTGCAACTTTTTTCGGAATTGGAGGTGGGGCGACTTTGAGGCAAGATGGCGGCCTTCCTCTTGGTGGTGGGTATGGGGCACAATTATGTTTTTTGCATGTCTTGAGGTGATTCACACCTGCCCAAAATTTTATGTCTCTACGGCGAAGTTTACGGTCTCCAGTCTCCATAGACCTTGAGCATTTCTGTATGTTTGTCCCCACCCACAAAAATGAGGGTTGCGGGGGCACATATTATGTTTTCCAGTTTATCGAATTTTTTGCCAGGTCTGAAGGGTTTGCCAAAAAAAATTGCGTTTTGGTTAACGTTCAGAGGGTGAAAAATTCATTTGTTTAGGTGGAAAAATAATTAAACCTGCAAGCAGGTGTAAACGGACCTTCGTCTCCCATGCGCCCGCGCAACCAATTGCCCGTCGTACTTCGCTGTCTCGCAAAATTTCCCATTGCCGCTGCAAGGGCTGCGGGAATAATAAAGTAAACCATTTGGCAAGAACTTCCTTTGAGCAGTACGTGGTGCTAGTATGTAGGTGTGTGCAGAGTTGGACTAAACTCCATCATGCAATTACAGTGAAAATCCGACACAGTTTGTCCAATTTAGAACTGTCCAACGTATGGTGATAAGGTAAACTTCGACATGTGTCCATTTTAACACTTAACATTTTAAGTACATGTTGCAGACCAATATAGAACTAAAGAAGAGAGTCACATTGACTTGCGTTCCACATTTGGTGACCCTTGGACTTCCCCAAGCCTCCAATGTAAAAAACATCTTAAATGGCAAGGAGTGGGTTTCCATGGCAACTGTGCATATCGCTGGACAAAAGTGACTTCCACCGAGGATAGTCCAATGCACTCTGAGAAACCAGTGTAAATTGTACCAAGTTTGTCCAATGTACAAGTGTCCGTTATTGAAAGGCAAGGAGTGGGTTTCCATGGCAACTGTGCTTATCGCAGGACAAAAGTGATTTCCACTGAGGATAAGAATAAGAGATAAGGACCTGTACTTATATAGCACTTTTTCAAGTCTGAAAGACCCCTCAAAGCGCTTCACTAGTAGTAACACTCTATTCTAAGGGCCTATAGGAGACAGACATGTAGGGACAATTTTTTTGAGAACAATCAATTAACCTAATATGCATGTCTTTGGAATATGGGAGGAAACCAGAGACCCCGGAGTAAACCCATGTAGCACAGGGGAGAACATGCAAACTTCACACAGAAAGGATCATACCCCTGCAAGCCTGGGGATTCGAACCTGGAACCTTCTAGCTATCAACTAGCAACAGTACTAACCATTGCACCACTGTGGTGCCCAAGTACGCTGCACCGTGCTGCCATCGGTAGTCCAATGACCTCTGAGAAACCACTGAAAATGTCATGTCATTGTGACTACTGGTATTTGCACAAAATTTGAAACAATTTTGTGCAGTATTTCATGTCAGCAGTAGGTACTGGTGTGATGGTTTTGTGATTATTGATATGCAGACGTGTTCAGAGTGGGATTAGTATGATTTGTGCAACGTTTGGTCCAAATCAGACAAGGATTGTCTGAGCTGTAATTGTCATGTTTTGCATTGCGAGGAAGCCATTGAAGCATGCTGGTCATCGTGGAAACAGTTCTGTACTATGTACATACTGTATACTGTCAATGTGCTCTAGTCATTCCTTCATGTCATTTTTTCTGCTGGTGAGAGAAAAAGAAAGAAAACAGTTTTCAGCAATTCTTCCTTTAATCAATAGGGGCGCTAAAACTTTGATTTATTATTTTCATATAGACACGTTCGGGGCAGGACCAATACTGGTCGTAGAAAATTTGGTGCAAATCGTCCAAAGTTTGTCCAATTTACAAGGGTCCGATGTTGTAACCACTAGGCGGCACTCAAACTTTTGTTACTTTTATATAGGAGCATTCAGGGTCGGACTATTATCCATTATCGAAAATTTGGTGACAATCAGATGAAGTTTGTCCAAGATACAATTTTCCAGTGTTTCATGGTGAGGAGTCAACCTTCGCCATGTCGCCATGGCAACACTTCCCTGTCAGTTATGTGTTGCCCACCCATATAGGACTATATATGACAGTCACCTCAACCATTGTTCAAGATTTCATGACTCCAGGTCGTTCCTAATCCTGCAACCAAGTTCAAGAATTGAATGGCAAGGAGGGCGTGTCCATGGTAGCACATGTGACGTCATGCTAAAGTTGATGTGCAAATATGATCAGTGCTTTGGTCTGATGAATCTCAGAAAATTTCACATCATTCTGGCCAGTGGCGTGTGAGTAATAAATAAAACAGTTTTCAGCAATTCTTTCATTAACCAGTAGGTGGCGCTATATCTTTTGTCAGGTATTTTGATGTAGACGTGTTCCGGGTGGGAATATTTTCCATCATGGAAACTTTGGTGCACATCGGACAAGTTTTGCCTGAGTTATAGTTGCTTGATTTTGTAAGTCAAACTTCACCATGGTGCCATGGCAACACTTCCCTGTCAGTTATGTGTGGTCCACCCATATAGGACTATATATGACAATCATGTCAAAGTATGTTCCAAATTTCATGACTCTGGGACCTTCCCACCCCTCCCCATAAGCTCACGGATTGAATAGCGAGGAGGGCGTGTCCATGGTAACGCGTGTGACATCATGCTAAAGTTGATATGCAGTTATGATTATCCCTTTGGTCTGATGAATCTCATAAAATTTCATGTCATTCTGGCCAGCAGCACGTGAATAATAAATAAAAGAGTTTTCAGCAATTCTTCATTTAACCACCCGGGGGCTCTATAACTTGTGTTTCTTATTTTTAATACATGTGTTTGCAGCGGGACTAATATCAAATGTGCAAAATTATGTGAAAATCGTACAATGTTTGTCCAATTTACAAGTGTCTGTTGCTTTAACCACAAAGTGGCGCAACAACTTTTGTTTATTATTTTTACATAGACATGTTTGGGGCAGGAGTCATATCCATTGTCGAAAATTTGGTGGAAATCAGATGAAGTTTGTCCACTTTGCAAGTTTTTGATATTCCATGGCGAAGAGTCAGCATACTCCATGTCGCCATGGCAACACTTACCTATCAGTTATGTGTTGTCCACCCATATAGGACTATATATTACAGTCACCTCAACTTATGTTCCAGATTTCATGACTCCAGGTCATTCCTAATACTGTAAAAAAGATCAAGGATTGAATGGCGAGGAGGGCATGTCCATGGTAACACGTGTGATGTCATGCGAAAGTTCATGTGCAGTTGTGATCATCCCTGTGGTGTGATTAATCTCAGAACATTTCACGTCAGTCTGGCAAGTGACGGGTGAGTAATAAATAAAACAGTTTTCAGCACTTCTTTCATTAGCCACTATGTGGCGCGATATCTTTTGTCAGGTATTTTAATGTTGACGTGTTTGGGGCGGGACTATTTTCCATCATGGAAAATTTGGGGGACATCAGACAATTTTTGCCCGAGTGACAGCTGTTTGAAGTTGTAAGGGGAGGAGTCAAACTTTGCCATGGCGCTCTGGCCACACCCTTTGAAATTTTGACTTAATTTATACAATTTTTAATGGCCAATGCCTATAGATGCCACCATGTAAAAATGAGCTCAATTGGAGCAGATCCCTAGGACTAGTTCGTTCAAATGCGAAATGTGACTTTTTTCTGAATTGGAGGTTGGGCGACTTTGAGGCAAGATGGCAGCCTTCCTGTTGGTGGTGGGTATGGGCCACAATTATGTTTTTTGCATGTCTTGAGGTGATGCACACCTCACCCAAATTTTATGTCTGTACGGCAAAGTTTATGGTCTCCAGTCTCCATAGACCTTGTACGTTTGGCCCCACCCACAAAAATGAGGGGTGGGGAGGGGGCACATATTTTTTCCAGTTTATCGAATTTTTCGCTGGGTCTGAGGGGTCTGCCAAAAAAAAAAATCACGCTTTGGTTAACGTTCAGAGGGTGAAAAATTCATTCGTTTAGGCGGAAGAATTTCTTCGAGCTGAGCAATTACAATAGGGCTTTCGCCAACAGACGTTGTCAGTGGCTCAGGCCCTAATAATAAAGAAACAGAGCAGATATAATAGGGCTTTCACCAACTGATGTTGTCAGTGGCTCAGGCCCTAATAACAGTGAAAAGCCAGGTACATTATTGGAGGTCAACCAGCAGTATGAATCAAATAACAGCAGAACAAAAATGGGGTTTAGAGACACAAAGTCCCTCCTTAATTGTAAGCTATATTAAAAAGGAAGGATCGCCCAAAGATGCTGGGAGAGGCTCCAGCCCCCCCGCGACCCAAAAAGGATTAAGTGGAAGAAGATGGATGGATGGATGGATTTTACCCTGTTCTTAAAAACAGAGACCGAGTGTGACTCCCGGACCCAGAGTGGTAACTGTTTCCAAAGAGAAGGAGCTTGGTAGCAGAAGGCTCTGCCTCCCAATGTACTTTTGGAGATTCTGGGCACCACAAGTAGTCCAGCATTTTGGGAGTGTAATGCTCTATGAGGATGGTAAGGTAATATCAGATCCTTTATATATAGGGGGGCCTGATTATTAAGAGCTTTGAAAGTGAGACGAAGGATTTTAAACTTGATTCTAAATTCTATGGAAAGCCAGTGACGGGAGGACAGAACCGGAGAGATATGATCTCTTTTTCTAGAACCAGTTAAAACTCTAGCAGCAGCATTTTGAATCAACTGAAGATTTTTTAAGGATATTTTAGGACAACCAGATAATAGCGAATTACAATAATCTAATCGAGAGCTGACAAAGGCGTGAATCAGTTTCTCAGCATCATTCAGAGACAAGATGCTCCTAATCTTGGCAATATTGCGCAGATGATAGAAGGCAGTCTTAGAAACACATGTAATATGTGAATTAAAGGACAGATCTTGATCAAAAATAACTCCAAGGTTCCTCACAGAACTATTCAGAGTGAGAGTGGTGGCATCTAAATTAAGGGCATGATTTGGGAAGGAATTTCTAAGATGTTTTGGGCCAACAAGAATGACTTCAGTCTTATCTGAGTTTAATAGTAGAAAATCACAAGTCATCCAAGCTTTGATGTCCTTAAGACAGGCATCTAACTTGGCTAATTGATTACAATCATCAGGCTTCACTGACAGGTATAATTGTGTGTCGTCTGCATAACAGTGAAAATGTATACAGTGCTTTCTAATGATATTGCCTAACGGAAGCATATATAAACTAAAAAGATTAAGGCCTTACACAGATCCCTGTGGAACTCTGTGACTGAGCTTAGAGTTGGAAGAAAATTCATCATTGATGTGGACAAACTGAAATCTATCGGACAAGTAAGATCTAAACCACTGCAACGGAGTTCCATTTAGTCCAACATAGTGTTCTAATCTATCAAGTAGAATGGCATGATCGGTAGTGTCAAAGGCTGCACTAAGATCTAAAAGAACAAGAACAGAAACAAGTCCATTATCAGATGTGATCAGGAGGTCGTTAGTGACCTTCACTAAGGCAGTTTCAGTGCTGTGATGAACTCTGAACCCAGATTGAAACTCCACAAACAAACCAACTCCCTGCAAGTGGTCAAACAATTGCGCAGCAACAACTCTTTCCAAGATTTTTGAAATGAAAGGCAAATTAGAGATTGGTCGATAGTTGGCCAAAACTCCCGGATCAAGCATTGTTTTTTTGAGTAAGGGTTTAATTACAGCAACTTTAAAAGCTAGTGGTACATAATCCAGAGTAAAAGAAGAATTAATTATAAGAAGAATGCTGCTACCAATAATTGGGAAGATAATTTTAAATAACCTGGTAGGAATAGGGTCCAAAAGGCAACATGAAAGCTTAGATGAGGAAATTATTTTATCCAACTCTAAAGGGCCTTTTCCATTAGCCCCGCTTAGCCCGACACAGGACAGCTCAGCACGCTTTGTAAGTCTTTCCACTAGCCCCAACACGGTTTAACAGCCGTGATTTTCGTCCCCACTCAAGGGCAGGATACAAGCGTGCTGAGTCGTGCCGTGTTGTTACGTTAAAAGACTGGTCGCCGCTGATTGGTCAGGTCGTAACGTCACGAAAGCGACCGTCTTCTGATGAATCTACCCACGACCGCCATTTACAATATTTCACGGACTAACTCGGTCACGGAGTAAATACGATATTAATACAGACAGCGTTGTAGGTTTTGCGGAACTCTACACCGTGGTCCAGAGGTGTGGAGTTTTCTCTGCTTGGTGCCAGATCCACAGTGAGAGGAGTGATCCGGACCGATACAGATGGCTGCCCAGCATAGAACCGGACTATGGACAAGCTGAAGATGAACGTGAGAGAACCATCGATGGTGAGTGATTTGTAATAATGTGCATCTGTTTGCTTATTTATCCTGTTGGTGGTAAGCTCACTTTTTTTGAACCATACAGCGCTGTTCTGTGCTGGCTAACGATTTTTAGCTAGTAGCTAGCTAGTACTAACTGCTGATTCGCGCTTGTTTTCTCCTAAATATTCGCTTGTGAGAGCAAAACGATGAAATATGTTAATCCTGGTTAAAGTCCTGGTTTGTGTTTTGTATTGCACTTTGGTGCTGCGCATTAAATTGTGTGTAATTTAATGCTAGAATGTGTTTCCACATGCCAGGGGTTAGCCTCCCTGTTTATATTGTGATACTGGTGAAATGGACCACAGGAGCCGAAATCTCATCCATCCATCCATCCATCCATCTTCTACCGCTTTTCCGGAGGTCCGGGTCATGGAGGCAGCAGTTCAAGCAGAAAAGCCCAGACTTCCCTCTCCCCAGCCACCTGCTCCAGCTCTTCAGAGGGGATACCAAGGCAATCCCAGACCAGCTGGGAGACATAGTCTCTCCACCGAGTCCTGGGTCTGCCCCGGGGTCTCCTCCCAGTGGGACGTGCCTGAAACACCTCAAGTGGGAGGCGTCCGGGAGCCGAAATCAGAATCAGAATCAGAATCAGAATCAGAATCAGGTTTATTGCCATTGTTCATGTAGTACACAAACTAGGAATTTGTCTCGGTACAATGCTGCAACATTAAACATGATAAGATAAGAGAAATAAACTATACATGTAATAAAGTGTAGGATAAGATTAAGTGATACTGGTCAACAGTTAAAATATATATTAGCCAGCAGCAGATACTGTGGAGAACTATATAGTGCAGTCGGTAATGCAGGAAGAAAACAGTGATGATTGACATGAGTCTGGTTGAGCTGCTGTACATGGTGCACGAGAGTCACTTAGTGTTCAGCAGTCTAATGGCAGAGGGGAAGAAGCTGTTCATGTGACGGGAGGTTTTAGTCTGGATGGACCGAAGTCTTCTACCAGAGGGGAGGGGGGCAAACAGTACGTGACCAGGGTGTGAGGGATCGGCTATGATCCGGCCAGCACGCCTCCGGGTCCTGGAGATGTACAGATCCTGGAGAGATGGGAGCTTGCAGCCGATCACCTTCTCAGCAGTGCGCACGACGCGCTGCAGCCTTAGTCTGTCCCTGGCAGTGGCTCCTGCGTACCACACGGTTATGGAGGTGGTGAGGATGGACTCGATGATGGCTGTGTAGAACTGCACTAACATCTTGGTGGGTAGCTTGAGCTTCCTCAGCTGCCGCAGGAAGAACATCCTCTGCTGGGCTTTTTTGATGAGTGAGCTGATGGTCAGCTCCCATTTGAGGTCCCTGGTGATGGTAGTGCCTAGGAAGCGGAAGGAATCAGCAGTGGTGATGGGAGAGCCTGAGAGGGTGAGGGGGGGCAGAGGAGTAGTGACTTTCCTGAAGTCTACAATCATCTCCACTGTCTTCAGAGCGTTCAGCTGCAGGTTGTTATTGCTGCACCAGGACGCCAGCTGGGCCACCTCTCTCCTGTAGGCGGACTCGTCGCCGTTGGAGATGAGCCCGATGAGGGTGGTGTCGTCCGCAAACTTGATCAACTTGACAGACTGGTGGCTGGAGGTGCAGGAGTTGGTGTAAAGGGAGAAGAGTAGGGGGGAAAGTACACAGCCCTGGGGTGATCCGGTGCTGATGCTAGTATAGTCTGAGACAGTCTTTCCCAGCCGCACATGCTGCCTCCGGTCCGTCAGGAAGTCGATGATCCACCTGCAGAGGGAGTCAGGCACGTTGAGCAGGGACAGCTTGTCCCGGAGCAGAGCGGGGCGGATGGTGTTGAATGCGGAGCTGAAGTCCACAAACAGGATCCTGGCGTAGGTTCCCGGGGAGTCCAGGTGCTGCAGGATGGAGTGGAGGGCCAGGTTGACTGCATCGTCTACAGACCTGTTGGCTCGGTAGGCAAACTGCAGCGGGTCCAGGAGAGGGGTGGTGATGGACTTGAGGTGGGACAGGACCAGGCGCTCAAATCTCGTCATATTAAAATTGCTTTTTCAAACCAGTGATTTAAAAAGTCATTCATATAATTTTCTAAAGCGTCAGAATAGACCCACACACCTATTCTGTGGATCCTGCAGTGCTTGTCAGGGAAACAAAGCATTTTTGTCACATCCCGGTTGCACATGCACGGTGACGCAGTGGTTAGCACTGTGGCAGCACAGTTTTACCCTCGGCCGGGGGATCGCGGAGATCGTAGGTTCGATCCCTGCCCCCAGCCAACAGTGATCTGTGTGGAGTTTGCATGTTCTCCCCGCGTTTGCGTGGGTTTACTCCGGGATTTCTCCGGTTTCCTCCCACATGCCAAAAACATGCAGGTTAGGGAGTTAAGGGGCACTTGCGCACGCAGCGACCGGCAGCTGGTGGTTTGTCACCAGAATGCAAAACAAATCTACCTACGGGTACAAAATAAGTAATAAAAAAAAAATCCCACCACTGACTTTCACAGGTGTATTTCCCTAATACAGGTACATCTCCAAAAATTAGAATGTCATGAAAAACCAATATTTTTTGTCACTCATTTCAGAAAGTGAAATCCGTATATTATATGGATTCATTACACAGACAGTGATATATTTCAAGCGTTTATTTATTTCAATTTTGATGATTATGGCTTACAGCCCCTGAAAACCCCAAATTCAATTTGGCAAAAAATTAGAATATTACATAAAATTAACTTTAAAAAATAGTTTTTAAATATAAATGTTGGCCGCTGAGGTGTTGGTTAATATGGGCTGTAGCCGTAATCATCAATATTAAAATAAACACTTGTAATATATCACTGTCCCTGTAATGAATCTATATATGGGTTTCACTTTCTGAAATGAGTGACAAAAATGTTGAATTTTTTCATGGTATTCTAATTTTTGAGATGTGCCTGTATAAGTGTTGAACTTGCTTGAAACTAACCACCATCCATTTCTGTCGTTCATCTAGGCAAGAGGAAATCAGCCAGCCCACAACGGACCTCGCCACTGTGGAAAGTACTGAAATCCTTTGCTTTTATAAGTAAAGTGTCAAAACCAAAGTAGCACAATTTCCACTTAATATAAAAGGGACTGAACTGAGATTTATTTGATTGTGTGAATATGGCACATCAACTGTAAAATAAACCGCTTGTTAATGTATTTATTTTTTTGTCAGATCACTTGTGTGATCCTTTGTGAGTTATGTTCATAACTGTATGTTTTGGCGAATGTGAGATGTTCAGTCGTCAAGATAATTTACTTTATATGTGTAGTTTATAGTCTATCGCCAATAAACTCATGCAGTAACAGGACACATTACAAATATTTGAGACCCATTGTAGTGCTTCCTTTTATATTTTAGCAATGCTAGTACAAAACACCACCCACACATGAAGCCAGGGCAAGAAGAGACACTTTTACAGACAAGGCAAACTTTTATTGATAAAAACTTCATATTTTGACCGAGCGACTCCACACTCGGTGATGCACACCGAGTGTTAAAGTACTAGATTCCATTCAAGTGAATGTATTAATTCATTCTGATTGCTGAGGCCACAGTAAAAACAGATGATTTTAAATGTAACGCAGCCCTTGTAAAATCTACCGAAGCGCAGCTACATGAAAATTGTGGTTAAATACAACAACGAAGTACTTTATTGTCACATTGGAATTGTAATCCCTCCTGTTTTGTTTTTCTTTTGAATTCTTGGATGAAATATGTTGGGCAATATAAGCTGCAGCTTCAGCCATCACCCATTTCAGATAACTTATGTTGAACTGTATAATCAAAGGAGTTATTGTTTAATTTGACCTTGTTAGATTTTTTCCCCTTTGTTATATTATTCTGTTTTCTTTTAATCTTTACTTTTAATCAATCCAAAATAAAGATTCATTCATTAATTCACATTCCACCACTGGCTTTTAGCAACAAGTGTATTTCCCAAATATGTTTTAAACTTGCTTTAATTAACCACCACCCTTTTGTCTAGGCAAGAGGGAAACTGTCACCCCGACTGGACCTTGCCTCACTATTTACAGAGATGCAGGCTGAAGATCTGCTGAACCAGGACCAGTACGAGGGGCCGATCCAGTTGTTTCTCAGTGAGGCAGCGTGGCTGGCGTGTGTGACCATTCCAGTTTTTTTTTTACAGTTTGAATTTTGCACATTCTGAATAATCTGGAATTTGCTGCTGATTGTAATAAACAATTTAGTGACTTATGTGTTTGCATCATGATTTTCTATTTTGTCTGTTAAGACACCGGTGGGAAAAGAGTAAACTGTACAAAGGATTTATTGGTGACCTTGAAAATAATGGCTCATTTTTAAGAAAAAAGTAACCAAAACAATTATTTTATTAACTGAAAACTGTATTGTTGGATGTGCCAGTGCAGAAGACCCTGCATACTTCAGTGACAGTACCAGTATATGGAGGAATTCTGGGTCATATTAGCATCTGCTCTTCATCATAATGGGTTTGGGCGGGGGTGTCTACTCATGTGCCATGGAGAGCCAAGACCCTGCAGGCTTTACCTCCAACCAGTGTGTTCAACAGAAGATTCCACTGAACTTCTTCCACTGACTGATCAGTGAGAACACCTGCTGAAGAGACTGGGTAGAAGAGAGAACCTGCAGGGTCTTGGCCCCCCATGACACATGATTGGAAGACCCCGGATTAGGTTTAATGGGATTTAACATTTTAACACAAACTGCTTTATGGTTCATAATTCTGTTGACACACTTACACCAAACCAAAAGTGATTTCTCAAACTGCTGGATTATTCTTAGCTTTTCCAATCTTTCAGTATTTAATTTATGCCACATGGTGGTAACCTTCACATATAAAAAAAGAGACATCTGCAAAAACTTCAGAGGTTTATTGTCAGTGCAATTCCCAGTGCAATACTACATGAATGCATGTCTAGTACATTGTTGATGCAGAGAATATATATTTCTACAGTACATGTATCTAGTAAATCAAGTATTTTCCATGTAACCTTGTGACTGCATTATTTTAATTGCTTTTAATCCTAGATCAAGTTTGTTTTGGCCTAAAATGCATGATAACTGTCAAATATATCTTATTATACCTAACTCAGTACTGTTTACTTTTTGAATATATATTTTGTGGCTAATATAGTTATTAACATGGCAATCAAGTTGTGTCAGCTGATCATTTTTTTCTATAACACCACCTCAGACTCAGTTCTGCAGAAGCAGGTACGTTCATGATGTCTCAACAGTCTCTCCATGATTTTCAAGCAGATCAGAGCAATTTGTTGTACAGGAAATAAACGTTTCTACAGACATTCTTAAGCTCTATAACCACTGATCGTTTGTGGAGCTGTGCTGACATCAGTGACAGGCTGATGACATCCGTGACAGGCTGTGCTGAATGCCCAGACCAACTGAAGCAGTAATTTCCCCACAACAGAGCCATCTGAAACACACACAGCGTACATATTTTAGCACCTAACAGCGATAACTTGCAGACATTACAGTGTAGTACGACGTACTTATAGCAAACTAGCATTAGCAACATTAGCTTACCGTCATATATGACCTAGTTTGTATCCTCACGTCTTTGGCTCTCCCAGAAGCTGCAGAACTATTCCAGAGTGTTTCATCTCGCTGCCTGTACCCTTGTCTGGCGGTCCTTTTTTGGCATTTACGGTGAAAAAAGCCACAGACCGAGGAGTGGCCTTATACAGCCGCATGTGTTTATGTTTTGTTTGGGTCGCGTGTTTTACGTCACGGGAGTGTGGCGCCGCCTCGCTGTTATAGACATCCCACCCACCCCAGCTTAACAAGGTTGTAATGGAGACAAAAGCGAGCCGAACCGTGTCGAAGTGAATCGAGACGTGCCGAAGTGTGCTGGGCTAGTGGAAAAGTGCCTTAAGAGGTCGATTGGAGTAAACTTATCTAAACAGCTATCAATTGAGGGAGTTGTAGTAGCTAATGTACTTGAGTTTATGGTAGGAAAAATCTGACTGATTTAATCTCTAATAGATAAAATTTTATGATTGAAGAAGTTCAGAAAGTCCTGACTAGAAAGCTCAGGGGGGATGCAAGGATTGACCGAGTCCTGGCTTTTTGTAAGCCTGGCTATAGTGTTGAAGAGAAACCTGGGGTTATTCTTGTTCGCTTCTATTTGTCATGGTTCGAGCGCCAATCGCGTCCGCGTTCGAGCCATGCATCATCTTCACCTACTTTGACAGCGGTGTGTACCTTTTGGCTCCCCGAGCCTTTATTGTGACAGCGCTCGGAGGGGCTTCCGGCTGTCAGGTTTGACAGCTGCGCTGCATTTCATCTCATCAGCGGTCCTCCATTTAAGAGGGCAGCTGGGGATGGAAAAACGTGGCAGTCTCGTCAAAGATCACTCCATTGTCTGACGCATCGAGCATCCCTTGGCTCAGACGTCAAAACTTATCCATTGTCAGACGTGAGCGAGCATCCCTCGGTTCGTACGCTGACCATTCTACTGCTATGACCGTAAGTGTGCTTCTTTATTGCCCTATGGTCATCTGTGTGTAGTTGTAGTATGTTTTAGCCCACAGTGGCTCATTAGTTTTGTGTTTCTTTTCTGTTCGACAATAAACTGTGCAAACTCACCGGTGTCTTGTGGCGTCTTATGGTGGCTCGTGAGGGCCACCGCATGACAGTAGACTGCCTCCAGACTGAGACGCCAGTCCCGGTGAGTTTTGCCTAACTGGACGTTTGTTTTCCCTGTCTGGGTACCTGCACCCTGGGAGGTCATGTCGTCATTCAGGGCCCGCATTCGGAGCCTGGGCTACGAGCTAGCGGAGGCCCTGGACTACGTAGATGGAACGCTCTTCTCCGCTACCCTCTACGACACTCCCAGTAATATACGCCTGCCCCTGGGCTATGCTGAGGACATCCTTAATCGCATTCCTCGCTACTTCAACCACCCAGAAGTCACGACGAGGAGGGCTGACATCGCTTCACAACGCGAGATACTCTGTGGGCTGGAAGGAAACCCCGGCAGGAAGCCGAAGAGGAGGCATCCTCGCTCCTCGTTTCGGGATCCCGTTCCTGTCTCCGATCCGGTCCAGGAGTTCGCACCATCCAGGGGTCATCCCCGAACAAACATGACGTCAGTCGGGAATCCCCCAGAGAGGTTGCAATCTCCATCTGGGACTGAGTGGCTGCAGCTTGCTCCGCCAGCCACCCCACGCAAATCATTAAGCACGTGACGGCGGCTGTCAGGCTGGTTGAGAGGAATCCCGAGCTGAGTGACTATCCGGAGTACGCTGACTTGCTCACCTCCATTTCCGCACAAGAGTGGCGTTTTCCGGACCTCACCATCGCCTCGACATCAGCCAGTAAACGTCGGCGTCACACTCCAAGCGAACCTCAGCGAGAACCCCGTCTGGATCCGTTTCCGGGTTGTCGGAGGAACTCTGCCTCCCAGCCATCCACTCCTTCTGCGTCACGACAGGAGGGAATTCCCGCAGCCTCTTCCCCCGGGTCACCTGTTCCCGCTGTCCCGTCAGCTCATCGTGCCCGGATCGTCTCGGCTGTCGTCCCCTCCTCCTCGACGTCGTCTCCGGCTGCTGAGAGAGTTTTGAGTCCTGCCCCGGTGAAGCCCGTTAGTGGACCATCGTGAGCGGCTCCTCCTCGTCTTCCCAGGGGGCCCTCCATCACCATCCAGCGGGGAAAGGGAGGAACAACATCCGCTACAGCAGGCACCATCTATCCTCTGGGAGACAGGCAAGTGCAAGTTCATTCTTCTCCTCATAGTTGTGATTTGCCTTGTCTGACTCCTGGGGGTGGAGTTCGGGGTTTGCAGTCCCCTGAGCTCCCACCACCTGCTGTAGCTTCTGTCATTAAACCTGCTGCCTCTGTGTCTCCCTCCGCTGAGCGGTCCATGACGACAGGCCTACGTCGCCGGACGAGGAGGGGGCCTGCGATTCTGGTGAGCCTGGTTCCAGCCCTGCAGCCACGTCATGGGCAGAGGAGGAGAGCGGACTGCAGCGTGGAGCCTGCGCCGACGATGAAGCATCCCCGGGTCTCCACAGATGAGCAGTTCGAGCCAGCGGGTCGAGGGTCCCCTGCCACCACGCCGTGCGGGTCGTCGGCATGGACGTTAGCGCCGGAGGGTCCTCAGACTACAGAAACCATCATGCCGGCTGCGGAACCCGCTGTGGACGAGTGGGAGACTGACGACGATCTTCTTTGTTCTGAGCCTGGATCAGCGAAGTCCTGGACGGCGACAGAACCCGCTGTGCAGGCAAGTGCTCTACTTTGTTTTTCTTCTTTCTAATTTGGAGCATTTCTGCCTGCCTCTCGGGGAGACGAGCCAGGGGCAGCCGTCCACTGCACCCGAGCTTCTGATCCTGGTTCTTTCCTTTATCCTGAGCCTTCTTCCAGAGTCACCAGTGTGGAGCCAATCTCAGTCGCTGTGCTGGAGGTTCCAGGTTCAGGGTTGGAGGTCGTCACTGGTGCTGCGCCGACCCAATCGGGGTCCAACGCGGGTGCAGCCGAGACCCAATCGGGGTCCAACACGGGTGCAGCCGAGACCCAATTGGGGTCCAACGTGGGTGCAGCCACGACCCAATCAGGGTCCAACACGGGTGCAGCCGAGACCCAATCAAGGTCCAACGCAAGTGCAGCATCGGTATGGGTCAAGTTCGGTGAAGGAGCTGCAGACCCTTTGCCACCTGGCATTGTGTGGGCTTATCGTCTTCATCTTCATCATCCCCCTCATCATCGTCACCATCCCAGCCCATTGCCACCGGGGGCCGCTGGGGACTTCTACGTTCGGCCCGGCTCTTCCACATCTTTCCCCCCACCAGGGAGGCCGTCGCCTATTGTTTCCCCATGGTTCTGGTGGCTGAGGGATGTGGGTCGGCTGCCAGAGGAACTGTTTCGCTGGTTCGGCGCCCTGGGTCGGCCACCTAACCTACTGTTTTTTCAACTGGGCGACCTGGTTCGGCCGCCGGAGGTTCTGACTTTCCAGGCCTGGGACTGGGGTAGGCCGCCTGAACATTTCCTTTTCCCCTTAATCACCCTTTGGCCATTGGACACAGGGAGACCGCCGGAACTGTTCCCGTTTTTTGGACTCTGCCTGCCGTCATCCTCATGTGTTGCGTGGTCCCATTGAGGTATAAGATCATTTGGTAGTAGTTCTGCTCAGTGTATTTGTCCTTGTTAGCATGTTTTTTTCCCCCTCTCCAGTCTGAGGGATGAAACTGTCATGGGTGGCTCTCACGAGCCACCATAAGACGCCACACAATCACCAGTGAGTTCAGTGAGAGTTTTATTTACGGTGAAAAGGTACAACACAGGCTGCTGAGACAATGACACTTAGTCTTAACACAACAGGAGGCATAGGGCTATACAGCTCACTACAGGTCCAGAGGAGGAGACGGTCAGCACAGACAGGCAAGGTTGGTGAAATAATAATTACACCGGCTGCTAAGGCAGAGACACACAGAGATCAATTCTCACCGGGAGGGGCAAGGCTACACAGCACACTCACCGGTCCAGGGGAACGACGGTCAAACCAAATGCAGACGTGGTAAGAATTAATCCAAAGCTTCCGTAGCGTGACGGAGTGCGAACAGACACTGCTGTGAGGATGTGGTCGCCAGCGAGGGTAAAAATAGTCCTAGCACTAACGACCACAAATGCAGCACAGCTGTGCGGAAGCCTCCCCGAGCACTATCACAATAAGAGCTCGGAGAGCTAGAATAATAATGCCGCTGTCAAACCCTGACAAGAATAACCCGAGCAGTGCGAGCACCAAGACCTAGTGCTCGGGTCATGACAGTAGCACCCCCTCACGGGCTCTGAACGTCTAGTAACACCTGCCCCCCCCCCCCCAACCACAGGGTGAGTGGATTGAGGAACAGGCAAGGAGGGAGCCAAACAAAACCTAACACCCTAAACAGGAAAAGAAACGAATACATCACTTGACATATCCATCCTATTTCCCCCCAGAACAATGACGAAAGAAGAAAAAACAAAACAAGACATGACTACAAAACGAGGAGAACACAATCATACAAAGCAAAAAACACTTGACCCTGAAAATTTTCCCGAGACCACAGACAACCCGTCTAACCCCAGTGTACATAACCTGGCCCAAAAAATAAACCCTCAACACACAGTAACTATAGAAACAAAACAAGAAATAAAAGCAAACACATAACCATGGCAAAAAGGAAAGAAATACATGACGGTAACTAAGGACACAGAAACAAGAAATAAATACAAACACATGGTAACTATGGGAACAAAACAAGACGTAAATACAAACATGAAGACTATGAGCAAGAAATGCATACTAACACATGGTAACTATGAAAGAAAAACAAGAAATACGTGCTAACACACCGTGACTATGGAAAAAACAAACACACACGAAGCCAGAAATACATGTAAACACCTGGAAACTATGAACGAGAACACCATACTATGGCCCCTCAAGAAGAAGAGGGGAACAAAACAAAAAGCAAAACACGGCCATAGCCCCTCAAAGGAAGAGGGGAGGACAAAACAAAAAAAAACAAAACCCAGACTAAGGACTACAACCCCACATGAGGCAAACAAAATAGCTTTACATAACTTAACCAGACTATGGATGGCAAAACACACATGAGGCAATCAAAAATTGCTCCACATAACTTGACATAACCAGACTATGGGCTGAAAATACACAAGGCAATCAAAAATTGCTTTACATAACTTGACATAACCAGACACCATATGGGCCAAAACAAAAGATGATCGGCGGAGATCCAACGCCCCCCAGGCAGAGCTCCGGCGACCTCCCTGCCTCCGATGGCCCACGGATAGTCCCACAAGCAGTACATGATCAGGCGGCCTGCCCCAGTCCCAGGCCCCCAGAAATAAGTCCTCTGGTGGCCGAACCAGGCCACCCAGTAGCAACCACAGTTTATCGGGCGACCAACCCAAGACGCCGAACGCACAAAGCAGTTCCTCGGGTGGCCGACCTGCATCCCACAACCACCAGGACCGTGGAGGAATTGCATGCCGCCGCCCGCCTAATGAAGACCAGACATGCGAGCGCCAGTCTGCCAGACAAACACCTCCGACGGCCCCCAGCTGGTGGCTCCTGAGAGGGGAACAACCAAGAACTTGGACCTCTTGGACCTCCTGTGACATTGGGTCACAGCCGCACCTGCACTGGACCCCCACTGGCCCTCGTCGGACCCCGATTGGGTCGCAGCCTCACCTGCCCACTGGACCTCGTCGGACCCCGATTGGGTCGCAGCTGCACCTGCACTGGACCCCCACTGGACCTCGTCGGACCCCGATTGGGTCATATCAGCACCCGCGTCGGACCCCGACTGGGTCACATCTGCACCTGCATCGGATCCCGACTGGGTCACATCTGCACCCGCGTCGGACCCCAACCGGGTCAGGACGGACCCCGACTGGGTCACCGCTGCACCCGCAACGGACCCCGACTGGGTCTCCTCGGCCCACGCGTCGGACCCCGACTGGGTCACCTCGGCCCATGCGTCGGACCCCGACTGGGTCGGCACTGCACCGGCGACGACCTCCATCCCCGAACCTGGGACCTCCAGTCCCGTGACCTTGACAGATTCCAGACTGGTAACACTGTGGAGAGGCTCAGAGAACAGGAGAGGACCGGAATCAGTCTCACCGGCAGCGCCAGAGCCCAGCAAGACGAGCTCGGGCGCAGCAGACGGCTGCCCTTCGCTCGCCTCCCCATGAGGCAGGCAAAAATGCTCTAACACACCATAAAGTAAAACAAGGAAGAGCACTTGCCTGCACTCGGGCTCTGGAGCCGTCCAGGACTCCGTCGATCCAGGTTCAGATAGACGCTCGTCATCGGGCTCCCACTCGGCTGCGTCGGGTTCCACAGCCAGCCTGATGGTCTCTGCAGCTGGATCCTCTCGCACTGACGTCCACGCCAATAACCCGTATGGCATGGGGGCAGGGGACCCTTGACCTGCTGACTCGGGCTGCATCTCTGAGGAAACCTGGGGACGCTTGCTCGTCGGCTCTGGCTCCTCACCGCAGTCCGTTCTCCTTCTCTGTCCAACACAAGGCTGCAGGGCCGGGATATCTCCCAGAGCCGCAGGCCTCCCCCTCGTCCGACGGCGTGGGACTGACGCCGAGGACCGCTCAGCAGGAGGAAACACAGAGGCAGCAGGTTCAGTATAATTGGCTTCAGCTGGAGAAGGAAACTTGGGGAGCAGCGAACCCCGAGCTTCACCCCCAGGAGTCAGACAAGGCAGATCACTATAATGACTAGGAAAGTGAAATTGAACTTGCCTGTCTCCCGAAGGTAAGATGGTGCCAGCTGAAGAGGACATTGCTCCTTCCCTCGCTCGCTGGATGGTAACATAGGACCCATGGACGGAGCTCACCAGCGCAGGACTCAGATCACTCTCAGCAGCTGGCTGATTGAGTGGGTCATTCCGGCGACCCGGAACTGGATCCGGAGCAGGAGCTTGCTGAAGACGTGCTCGGCCGCGGCGCCGACGCCTCCGCCGGCCCCCAGATGGTGCGAACTCCAGGACTGGATCAAGGACGGGATCAGGATCCGTAGGCCAAGAGCAGGAGTGCCTCTTCTCCTGCTTCACGCCGCGTTCCTCCTCCAGCATCAGGAATATCTCGCGTTGCGCGGCGATATCTTCCCTCCTCGCGTCGACTTCCGGGTGGTCGGCGTAGCGGGGAGAGAGATGACGAAGAACGTCTTCAGCAGTGTCTAGGTACCAATGTATGCCGTGATGGTAGTCCAGCAGGGAAGCAGAGATGAGCATCTCATCTACGACTTCCAGGACGCCTGTCAGCTCATGGCACGGGCTCCCAGCGTGGCCCCTCCGCGACGGCATTCCTCCTACACACACAGTACCCAGACAGAAACAGCAACTGTCCAAAAAACTCAAACTCACTGGTGAATTGCGTCTCGGGTTGGCGTCACCGTAAACGCTGTTTGGCAGCAGTGTACTGTCATGGGTGGCTCTCGCGAGCCACCATAAGATGCCACACAGTCACCAGTGAGTTCAGTGAGAGTTTTATTTACGGTGAAAAGGTACAACACAGGCTGCTGAGACAATGACACTTAGTCTTAACACAACAGGAGTCATAGGGCTATACAGCTCACTACAGGTCCAGAGGAGGAGACGGTCAGCACAGACAGGCAAGGTTGGTGAAATAATAATTACACCGGCTGCTAAGGCAGAGACACACAGAGATCAATTCTTACCGGGAGGGGCAAGGCTACACAGCACACTCACCGGTCCAGGGGAACGACGGTCAAACCAAATGCAGACGTGGTAGGAATTCATCCAAAGCTTCCGTAGCATGACGGAATGCGAACAGACACTGCTGCGAGGATGTGGTTGCCAGCGAGGGTAAAAATAGTCCTAGCACTAACGACCACAAATGCAGCACAGCTGTTCAGGGTTTGACAGCTGAGCGGAAGCCTCCCCGAGCACTATCACAATAAGAGCTCGGAGAGCTAGAATAATAACGCCGCTGTCAAACCCTGACAAGAATAACCCGAGCACCAAGACCTAGTGCTTGGGTCATGACAGAAACGTGCCTAACTTGTGTTTTTTTTTACCGTTCTGTGTCTTTACTGTGCGTTACGGAGTATTGTGGTTTCTGTTAACCTTACTTGGTAATTGCCTCATTTGTGCCCTGTTCCAAGTATCATTTGTGCATTATGGAGTATTGTGTTTCTGTTAACCATACCCAGTAATTGCCTCATTTGTGCCCTGTTTAGGTATCCTTTGTGCATTATGGAGTATTGTGTTTTTCTTTTAAACCTTACTCTGTAATTATCACACGTGTTCCCGGTCATCATTATGGTGTTTCCTCTTTTGCTGGTTCACTCCCTCCAGGCCTGTGTCATTGGGCGCTCGGAGCTCACCCTTGGGGGGGAGGTACTGTCATGGTTCGAGTGCCGATCTCGTCCGCACTCAAGCCATGCATCATTTTCACCTCCTTTGACAGCGATGTGTACCTTTTGGCTCCCCGAGCCTTTATTGTGACAGCGCTCGGAGGGGCTTCCGGCTGTCAGGTTTGACAGCTGCGCTGCATTTCGTCTCATCAGCGGTCCTCCATTTAAGAGGGCAGCTGGGGACGGAAAAACGCGGCAGTCTCGTCAAAGATCTCTCCATTGTCTGACGCATCGAGCATCCCTCAGCTCAGACGTCAAAACTTATCCATTGTCAGACGTGAGCGAGCATCCCTCGGTTTGTACGCTGACCATTCTACTGCTATGACCGTAAGTGTGCTTCCTTATTGCCCTATGGTCGTCTGTGTGTAGTTGTAGTATGTTTTAGCCCACTGTGGCTCATTATTTTGTGTCTCTTTTCTGTTCGACAATAAACTGTGCAAACTCACTGGTGTCTTGTGGCGTCTTATGGTGGCTCGCGAGGGCCACCGCATGACACTATTAATGCAGAATAATAGCTTGATCTAGCTTTTCTAAGAGATTTTTTATAGATTAAGAAATGATTTCTCCACGCTAAATAGAATTCATCTAAATTAGTAGAACGCC
The DNA here is from genome assembly GCA_020510985.1 of Pholidichthys leucotaenia. Taxonomy (NCBI): domain Eukaryota; kingdom Metazoa; phylum Chordata; class Actinopteri; order Cichliformes; family Pholidichthyidae; genus Pholidichthys; species Pholidichthys leucotaenia. Next base: position 115,418,400 of record CM035849.1, on the reverse strand, counting down.
ATTTCCTTTCCAATTGATGAGTCTTCTGTTTTAAGCCATGAGTTTCTGAGTTAAACTAAGGGGTTAGAAATCTCTGGTTAGACTTTTTCTTTTTTAAAGGTGCTACCAAATCTAGAGTCCGATGCAGAGAGGCTGTAACACTATCAACCATGCTATCAATTACGAATGAAGCAGACTCTCCATCTTTTATTTCTGTTGTTTCTGTTGTGTTGACCCATGGTATAGAGGAGACAATCTGCAAAAATTTGGTAACAATGTCATCAGAAAGACATCTGCTGTTGTAGTATTTTTCTTCAGGAAACAAGTAATCAGAGATAATGAAATCAAAAGTTAACAGACTATGGTCAGACAGTACAGGATTATGAAGAGACACTACCAGATTTTCTATATCTATACCATAAGTCAAAACAAGGTCCAGTGTATGGTGGAGATAATGGGTAGAATTTTTTACTTTCTGGGAAAACCCCATTGAGTCTAAGATTGAAGTGAATGCCTTATTAAGACAGTCACTATCTACATCAACATGTATATTAAAGTCCCCTACAATAATTATTCTATCAGATTTCAGCACTAAATCCGCTAAATATTTGGCAAATTCAGAAAGAAACTCTGAATAGGCCGAGGGAAGATGATAAACTATGGCAAAGAGAATTGGGTTCAAGCCAAGATAGCCAACATGCCCCACACTAAGGACCAAACCTTCAAAGGAATTAAAAACATGATTTTTGCTTAACATTAACTAGTAATTTATAATGGAAAATTGCCGCCACTCCACTTCCACGACCAGAACCTGTGGGGTTATGACAGTTTAAATAACCAGAGGGAGTTGATTCATTTAAACCAACATAGTCATCTTGCCCAAGCCAAGTCTCTGTGAGGGATAATAAATCGATCTGATGATCGATTAATAGATCGTGAACAAGAAGAGACTTAGGAGTTAGAGACCTAATATTTAATAAACCACATTTAATTTTTAAATTCTGGGGAGGAACAAAGGCCAATTTATTAAATTTAGGGACTTGAGGTTGGATTTGAATTTTACCAAAATTTTGTTTAATCAATTTGGGATGTTTATGCATTCTATTTTTATTAACTTTTTTATTAACTTTGGGGGGAGCAGAAAAAGGTTCTCTAAGGGAGAAGAGAGGGGCGAAGTTGAGGGGTGATGGATGAGGAGGAGCTGCAGAAGTCCGTGTATTTTTCAAGTCGTGTTGTATTTGTCCTGGGTTACAATATTTACGGCAACGGGAGACAGACACAATCTCTGTAGAATTATAAATCGAAGGCTGATCCAAATGGTGAAGATTATTTGAATTATTGGGATTAATACCAGAAGTGGAAACAGAACCAAAATGTGCAGGTTGGCAAACCCTGAAGCTTCAGAGTGAGTAAACACACCAAGTTTCAGTCACTGCGCCAAAAAACACTGAATGGAATAGAACACATTGTCTCTTAAAATGCGTGCACGTGCAAGTCTATTTGGGTGGATGCCATCAGGCCTCATAAGTGATGAGCAGTTCCAAAACAAAGTTAAAATTGTCTACAAAACCAATGTTAAAAATAGGACAAGTAAAACACAGCCAAGTTTTAAGATTAAGAGTTCTGCTAAAATAATTGCAGCCTTGTCTGAGAGGTGCCAAAGGCCCAGAGATAAACGCACGTCTGCCACAGTTCACAAGAGTGGACAGAAGGCTCCTGAAGTCACTCTTTAAAATCTCCGATGCTTCATCTGGGATGTTATGGCATCCAACATGTACAACGACAGTTTCAGCGTGGGGGAATTCATTTAGCAGGTCAGGGATAAGAGCCTCAATGTCAGAGACTCTAGCCCCAGGAAAAAATCGAGTGATACAGTACCTGCTTCTGACGTTCCTCATAATCGAGTCACCAATTACCAGCGTCGTCTGGGGGGGTTTTGTCAGTGGATTCTGACGTGGAGAGTAATTTTGAAGAGGGTGATGTTGTTGTTGCGAAGGTGGGGTGATGTGCTCTCTTCTATCTGGAGCTGGTGTGCAAGTTGACACACCCACAGTGGTCTTAGTCCGGGGTTTGAGGACCTGAGCCGCCGCTGAAGAGGAGAGAGGATGAGGGGCATCCACGGGCGGACGGCCAGCGTCCAAGTGGGGAAAATCCTCCAAAGAAGGAATGTCAAATCTATTTTCCAAGGACACGGGAACAGAAGAGGCGTGGCCCTGTCTGGTCAATCGACGATGATTGCTAGCTGGTCAAACCAAGGTCCAGAGTGCGCATTGAGGATGAGAGGAACCAACCGGGGCTTTGGATTTAGCCCCAAGACGAAGCTAGTGATTGTTGCTGTGGTCATGGACATCTGCAGAGGCTGGAGCAGGGTTAGAGGTGGATGGAGATGCGCTGAGCTCACCCAGGTAAGTAGCCATCTCTGCCAGCCGCGAGTCGGTTGCCGGAGCTCGAGAATAATGGTGTCGAGGTGGTCTTCAGCCTCCCGAATCTTATAAAGGTTGGAGAGTCTCACTTCCAACTCAGAGACCTTACTGAGGAGAGATACACAGCAGGTACACATCGGAGATGGAGCCATGGCGTTCCAGGCGAAGAGGTGGATAGCCAGCCAGCTAGCCAAAAACAGCTAAAATAGCTAAAAACAAGTTAGCTGAAAGTTAGCTAAAAACAGCTAAAAGGCTAAAAACAGGCTAGCAGGTAGCCTAGCCCGGTAAAAACAGCCCAGCCGGGGGTCCGACCTACCCGCGCGTCCGAATGGGCTTTTAGGCGAGGCCAGTACCGAGCTAACACCAAACAAAAACTAATATCAACAAACAGAGATAAAAAAATTAAAAACAAAATCAATAAAAACAAACAAAAGTGGAGAAAATAGCACTCCGATGCGACTCTGACGCGACGAAGCGCTAACATACGCCATACCATAAAGAATCATAAAGAATTTATGATTCTTTTTTTCTCCCTAAATTTGTATTTTCCTTTTTCAAACTGGTTAACGTTTACATAAATCTAATACCGTTTTCCTCATCTTTTTTCTTTTCTGGGACAAATTTTTTGACCTTTTCCATTAAAATCTGCTGCCTTTTCTGATAAATTTGCAACACACACACACACACACACACACACACACACACACACACACAGCGAGACACAGAGAGCACCTAGCTCTCACTGTTTTTCCAAGTTCTGGCTTGTGTACAGTATATTCCATACAATTTAACTCTAAATACATCCAGGCTGAAGTTTTCTTCTCCCTCTGTAGGTCCATATGTTTGGGTGCTGGAGATGTTCTGAAAGTTGAGCAAAGTTCAACAATGAACAAGGCAGCAGTGCCCTTCTAATTGGCATCATTTAGCAAATCTATATCAGCCAGAAATATATACATTTCCTGGAAGTTATTTTCATCAGCTGATGGCATGCTGTATTAAAGAGCAGACTAAGCATTTAACATACTTTTCTTTAGAATTTCAAATACAAATTTCAGAAAAGGTAAGCGATTGAATGTCTATAGATTACAGAGGTTTATCAGTTTATGGCTGCAATTTGATTTTAAGTGGTTATTAGACCTGTTGCCATATACAGTATATGCAGCCTTATACTGTGATTGTCCAGGCAAATCAGCATGCATAGTGTTCACAGTTGGAGAAAATAAAGAGATGCAGACAACAAATGGTTTCTACTTTTACACAATACTGCAGTGTAGCAGCAACGCTAGCGGAGCTAATGCTACACTACAATAACTGTCTTTATGCCCATTACTGCACATGCAATAGCCATTAATTGTACATCAATATAAATGTAAAAAGTGTGAAAACGTTCAACAGTTTGCGTTTGATTTTCACATTTTACGCGTTAACAACAGTAGGATTTGACAAGGCTAACTAGCTAACATTAGCCTTATTCTGGAGACAGACAGCTAACACAACTCCAGCATTAACTAGACTTGTGGAGAAGCCAAAAGAATCAACAACTTTAATTATTACAACAACACTACGATGCTCTGATAATGCTTACCTATTCAGGAACAGTAGACGAATGAACGTCAGGGAGTGCCCTTGTTTTGTGAGGCCTTAGGCCTGCGTTTACGGCTGTGGAATGTCTGGAATGTCTGGTATCTCATAATGACTTTAAAGCTCATAATTATGACATTTTTATCTCATCATTATGACTTTAAATCTCATAATTATGACCTTCTATCTCGTTATTATGACTTTTTATCTCATAATATGACTTTAAATCTCATAATTATGACTTGTATCTCATAATTATGACATTAAATCTCATGATTATGACAGAAAAAGTCATTATTATGATTTTAAATCTCATTATTATGACATACTATGTGAGAGTTTTTTTTCCAAGTGTCGGAAACGGGCTTCCATACCATTCACTCCCCCGCCATTTTTGCAGCACGGTGGGGTGTCATCACGGGTGAAATAGCTGTTTATGTTTGCAATTTTTCTGATAAAAGGGATATTGTGTCTGCTGTGGCACATGAGGTTTTGTGTTGATCTCCTTAAAAGTGGCAGATGTTTGCTTCTCTTACCTTTTATTTGATTGATTTTATTGACTGTGGTTTCTACTCGTGCAGAGTTTTATATTGTCTTGTTGTTGTGGTGATCCCGAGCGCGGGTCTGCTCCATGCTCGAGTCACTTATTATTTTCCCTTTTTGTCCCTTTTTTCTGGGCTTGTTTTGAGGGTGTGTATTGGTGCTTTTATTTTGACAGCGCCGCAGTAGCACTTCTGCCTGTCAGCCGGCCTGCAGCCTGTCACAGCTGTTCACCCTTTATTCATTATCTGTCTCACTTGTGTGTAATTAGTTTATGCTCTATTTAAGATCGCTGCTGAGAATTAGTCCTGGCTGCAATCTCACACCCACTCAGGCTGGAGTCCCCACGTCCGACTCCAGTCTCTTTGCAGTGTTAGGTTTCGCCCTCGCTGTATTATATATAAGTGATTCTTGATTCTTTGTATTTGCTCAGTTATTTTGACTGTTTGTGGTTGAGTGTTATAGCTTGTGTTTTGCCCATTGAGGCACATTATTTTGTACTTTCTTTAATAAAACAACAAAACTCACTGCTGGCCTTTGGCATCTTATCTTTGTCCTGCCAAGGGCAATCATAACAGTAGATCGCAGCCAAACAAGGTGCCAGCCTCAGTGAGTTTTGTTTTTGGCTCTGAATATTTTCCTTCACCTGGTGCCAGCGTTTGTTTTTCGGGGGAGTTTATGGCATCATTTACCACCTGGTCTCCTATGAGCCTGGGGTTTGAGCTCGTCCAAGCTCTTATGGAGATAGATGACCTCCTGGCCATAGCTCGCAATCGTTCCCCCCCAAGATGCACTGTGGTACCTGGGCCTCATGGAGGCGGCTGCTAAACGTCATCCTTGCTTTGTCGAGCACGCTGAGGGTAGGGAGAGGATGGCTGAGCTTTCGGCACTCCAACAGAGGAACCGACAGCTGGACAAGAGATACTCCAGGAAGCCTAAGAGGGGGTCAACGGGGAAGAACTCTCGTTCCTCGGCTCGTGAGGAGGTTCCTGCTACGGTTCCAGCTCCCGGGGTTCCATTGCCGAAGAGCCGTCTTCCAGCGCAGAGGAGGAGGAGGGGAGCTGGGGGTCCCAGTGAAGATGAACTTTGGCCAGTTGATTTCATCGGGGACCGTATTGCTGAAGCTCTCTCTTCTGTTGGCCCGGGCAATATTCTGAAAAGTGTGGTGGCTGCTGTTAGGATGGTGGAGGCACATCCCAGGTTAAATAATTATCTTGAGTTCGCCGAGCTGCTGGCCACAGTTTCAGCACAGCAGCAACGTTTCCCTAACCTAAATTCAACCTTGTCTCCACCCAGAAGACGTTGCTGCCCTGTACAGAACCCATCTCCTCCCCGGGACACAGCTGTTCCAAAGTGGAGGGAGTTTAATAATCGGGTCAATGCACCGCAAGGTCCCCGTTTGGATCCAGCTATGGGCTGCTGGAAAGATTCCCCTGTGTCCCAGCCAGCTGTTTTTTCTTCGCCACGGAAGTGAGGTATAACAGCAGCTTCAGCCTCTGGGTCATCGTTGTCAGCTGTTCCGCCAGCTCCCCTACCCTGGACTGCCTCTACTGCTCCTCCCTCCTCTACGGCGCTTCCTCCAGCTGCTCCGAGCCCAGTGACTTCTTCTCCGGCTGCCTCCATTGTTGATCCGCTAGGAGTGGCTTCTTCTTGTCTTCCTGAGGGGACCACCTTCATCTCTGTAACGGGGGAGGGAAGAACAGAGCCTGCTGCAGCAGTGACCACCGTACCCCAGGAGAACAGGCAAGTGATTTTTCATTCTCACTCGCTAACTGATGAATTACCTTGTCTGATTCCTGGGGGTGAGGCTCAGGTCATGCAGTCCCCTGAGCTCTCACCACCTGCTGCAGCCATAAATATGCAACCTTCTTCCTTTGTGTCTCCTCCTATATTCCCCGAGTGTCCGCCGGTGCCAGGACTGAACTGCCGGAGGGAGGAAGGGCCTGCGGCCCTGGTGAACCTAGTTCCAACCCCGCAGTCGCAATATGGGCAGAGGAGGAGGTCAGCCTGCCAATTGGAGACTGTGCCGACGACGAAGAGTCCCCGGATCTCCACTGAGCAGAATCCTGTTCCAGATGGGAATGGATCTCCAGTCGCCACACAGAGCGAGCCATCTGCGTGGGCTGCAGCGCCGGGGGGGTCCAGAGACTGCTGAGACCATCATGCCTGCTGTTGGGGCTGCCGCAGAAGAGTTGGAGTTAGACCTCCAGGAGGCCGGGCCAAGAGGATCGCCATCCAGATTGACGGAGTCCTTGACGGTGGTGGAACTTGAACTCAGGCAAGTACTCTCCTTTGTTTTCATCATTTCTGTATTGGAGAGATCTTGTCTGGCTCTTGGAAGGGGGTGGTGCTGCCGTCAGCAGCATCTGAGCTCGCCTTGCCGGGTTCCTCTGCTGTCAGTGACCCTGGCCTTGTTCCTGTGGCCCTTGTTTCTGAGCCTTTTCTCAGGGTCACCGAGGAATGTCCTGCCATGTTAGAGGTCTCAGTGGGTTCCGGTCCGCTGCCCGAGGTCTTCGTGGGTCCAGCTCCTCAAGCTGAAGTCACCGTGGGTCCAGCTTCTCAAGCTGAGGTCACCATGGGTCCAGCTCCTCAAGCCGAGGTCACTGTGGGTCCAGCAACTCAAGCCGAGGTCATCGAGGGTGCGGCTGCGCCTCAAATCAAGGCCATTGAGGGTGTGGCTACACCTCAAGCTGAGGCCATCGAGGGTGCGGCTACGCCTCAAGCCGAGACCATCAAGGGTGCGGCTGCGCCTCAAGCCGAGGCCATCGAGGGTGCAGCTGCGCCTCAAGTCGAGGCCTTCGAGGGTGCGGCTGCGCCTCAAGCCGAGGCCATCGAGGGCGCGGCTACGCCTCAAGCTGAGGCCATCGAGAGTGCTGCTACGCCTCAAGCTGAGGCCATTGTGGGTGCTGCGCTGGGGCTGAAGGCTACTATGGGTCAGCTACAAACTACTGGTTCCTTCGTGGTTCGCTCCCTGCCAGGGATCCACGGGGGTTACCCGTCTCCTCTTCTGCTTTCTGGGGTAGGTGAGCGGGGCTCTGTGGTCCGCTGGCCCAGCGATGCGGGGAGGCCACCTGAGGGACCTTTTTGCCAGACTTGGTGGTTCTGGAGATCTGGTAGGATGCCCGACCTTTTCCTCGTGAAGGTTGGGTGGAGCTGGGACTCTGGGAGGCCACCAGAACAAGTCTCTCATTTGACTGATCACACATGTCTCTTAGTGTTTCTCTATTTCTGAGCTGTAGGCATGTATTATTCAGTTATCTTGTTCGGGTTCATGCATTTATGTTCATGTTGACATTTCCAAAGGGAAAAAAAGAAGAAAAAGAAGAAGAGAGAAGTTCTCATTTTGAACCTGTTGTGTTGCAATTTGTTATATTTTTGTGTTTTAGTTCATTGCTAATTTTTTGCATGGACTTTTCTTAAAGAAAAGGAAGAGTAAATTAATCTATTTTTGTCTACCATATAAAAATCTCAGTTTTCTGACAGGAATTAATGAGAATTTAAACTGCAAAAGTTATTTGGTTCTGGTTCTGTGTGACAGTAATAATCAGTGGAGATGTTAAGAAGAATGCTTCACACGCATTCTTTATGCAGTGTGTTGACACCTTAGGTCCTAAAGCACATGAGAAAACAGATTGTGTGTTTAATTGATACTCAAGGATGTAAATTTTTAGCTCATTCCGTTAAAGGTAAAATGAGCTGATGCTATTTTGCTGTGTCTGTTTGCAAGTGTGCTTTTCTCAAGATTCACTACTCCTAGGCAATTGCTTTGTTGCTCACCAAAACGTATTTGGGTTGCACTTAAGGTTAAAGATGACAAGAATATGTTGTTTCATTTTTCGGTAGGTCTATTTTATGTAGATCTAGAGAACGCAAAGTAAAGACACGTGGTGACTTGAAAGTATGTTATTAATGTATTGTACTATCCCCAAACTTCAAGAGGTGCAAAAGAGTGGAAAATAGGAATTCCCATTTGCAGTTTATGGATATTTTGGCATATGTCTTAGTATCTTGCTGTTAAGCTTTTTGAGGTCATTTTTTTCATTTCAGTGTCACTCCCTCCAGGCCTGGGTTCCCCCTCCGCCCTCCCGAGGCTGGTTTTGGTAGTTCTCCTGGTTGCGGAGGGGTTCCTCTTTCCTAGATGTTATGAATGGGATGCCTGGAATCCATCCCTTAAAGTGGGGGCAATGTGGTGATCCCGAGCGCGGGTCTGCTCCACGCTTGAGTCACTTATTATTTTCTCTTTTTGTCCCTTTTTTCTGGGCTTGTTTTGAGGGTGTGTATTGGTGCTTTTATTTTGACAGCGCCGCGGCAGCACTTGTGCCTGTCAGCCGGCCAGCGGCCTGTCACAGCTGTTCACCCTTTATTCATTATCTGTCTCACCTGTGTGTAATTAGTTTATGCTCTATTTAAGATCGCTGCTGAGAATTAGTCCTGGCTGCAATCTCACACCCACTCAGGCTGGAGTCCCCACGTCCAGCTCCTGTCTCTTTCCAGCGCTAGGTTTCGCCCTCCCTGTATTATATGTAAGTGACTTTTGATTCTTTGTATCTGCTCAGTTATTTTGACCCTTTGTGGTCGAGTGTTATAGTTTGTCTTTTGCCCATCGAGGCACATTAATTTTTTACTTTTTTTAAATTTGTACTTTCTTTAATAAAACAACAAAACTCACTGCTGGCTTTTGGCGTCTTATCTTTGTCCTGCCAAGGGCAATCATAACAGTTGGTTTTACATTGTTTTTGTGCTAGTATCCTGCTTTTTTCTTTTATGTTTTTATGTGTGTCCTTGCTGTACAGCACTTTGTGTAGCGAGTGTTGCTTTTTAAAGTGCTTTATAAATAAAGTTGATTGATTGATTGATTGATTTGCTATGGGAGAAAGAGAAAGCTCCATACTTTTGAGGATTTTCTGGAGAATATTCTGCATAGTTTTTGTCATTTTGGATATGATGAGAGCTTTAATATACCTGCAGGTGAAGACAGCAAGCATATTTGTCCACTCCCATGTTCATAACAGTATGACAAACTTGAATAATTACCGATTTAAGGTACACTGTATCTGTATGGAAAAACACGTGATTAATGTGTTATTAATTGCAATTAACTCAACATTCCAAAAGATTAATCGCAAATAAAAATTCTAATGGTCCAACACCACCAGTGTTGGGCAAGTTACTAAAAAATAGTAACTAGTTACAGTTACTAGTTACTTCTTTTCAAAAGTAACTGAGTTACTTTTGAGTTACTGAATGGTTAAAGTAACTAGCTACTTGGAAAACAACTTTCACGTTACTTGCATGCTTAAATCATCTTGCACACATAGCAAGATCAAGGGCCCCTTGTTCTCATCAGAAAAAAGAAGAAAAAAAAACTGATGAGAAAAAAGTCAAATCTTACAGAGAAAAAATGTCTCAGATTTACATAAACTATTGTAATCAGTAGAAAGTCAGAAATTTACTAGAAATAAAGCTATAAATTCACAGAGAAAATTTTGGACCCCCTGGTGGGCTGTTTTTGGCCCAAGAGCCCTCTGTTTGACACCGCTGGACCAGCCCATTAAAACGCATATTTAGAGGATTTTCTTCCATGAAATAGTTGCATATCACAGCATGTAACGGAGTGAGATAAAATAAAACAGAAAGCACAGATAAATGAAAGTTCACCACTTACAAGAAGCTGTTCTTTACTGCAACAAACTGAGTCACTTTTTCTCTGTGGGTAAGAAAACTTGCACACAATTACTTACACAACTTTCACATTGACACAACTGCGGACAAATGCGAGTTTCTTGCTCAAAAAACACTCATGTTTAACCACAGAGGTAGGACCTGTTGGGGGGCTACTCACTGATGGGACAACAGGTGATCAGGGCTCCATATGAGAAGTCACCACGGCATTTCTTCCTACCACGGGACAGGAAACCAACCTGGTGGAGACTGACCCGGGGGAGATACGGGGGAGGAGACTGACGGAGACTGACGGCTGCGCCAGCTATGGTAGAGTCAATTTATTTGCGCTAAAATATCTATCCATATTAATAAAACAAGTAATGGGAGTAACACATCTGATCAAAATTCAGTAACTGTAACGTATTACTAAATTTTTAAACGGTAATTTTGTTACAGAGCACGTTACTGCAAAAGTAGTGGCGTTACAGTAACGTGTTACTCCCAACACTGAACATGACTAATATATATATAATATTAATATTATATATATATATATATATATATATATATATATATATATATATACAGTATATACGTATATATATATATTGTGGTGGACACACATTGTGACCTGCTTGGGGACTCACATTTTAGACCAGAACAAAGGCAGAGCTTCCTTGGTGATTACAGGAAGCTGCAAGAGTGTTAGCTTTGGTATGCAAGGCTTGAGACTGTGGGGGTATAATTAAAGGATTAAAGAGGGGATGCATTGTAGACAGTGGTGGTGATATCATGGAGAGAGGATGCATTGTTACTGTCATTATAATGCAACGTGGTATGTGATACATGTGACTTGTGAACTGTAAGAGTCCTGGTATTTAAGGACGAGAGTTCCCTGTGTGGCTCTCTTTTCTGCTTCGAGATGTTGGAGATGTGAATAAAGCTGACTTGAGAGAGAACTCTGTCTCGTCATTCACACATTTCCACTATATATATATATATATATACAGTATATATATATATATATATATATATATATATATATCGTGGAGAGTGCAAATAAAGGAACCAGACCTGCACGACAGACGAGCTTTATTTCTCTCTCTCACTTCATTCATACACAGAAAAAGACTTTTTTCAATACACCAGGGCCTCTCCTTTTATATCACTCCATTCCTTCCCCCTGTTGCCTGAAATCTTGCATCACAATACATTCACACATTACAATACGTACTGTCCTCCATTAAATCCCACACGCTCTGCCGGCAGAGGGAATATTCCCCTCCCCTCTGCTTCCAGTCTGACATGATTATCCCAGCGTGGGTTCCCTACAATATATGGGGAAAAACTTATGAAGAAAACTTATGAAGAAACTTATGAAACTTATGAAAACTTATGAAGAAAACTTATGAAGAGGCGAGACTATGCATTGAAAACATCACTAACCTCCAAACTACAAAATGATCACCTTGTGTACAAAAGTTTAAGAAATAAAGTGGTACATGAGCTGCGAAAATCAAAAATATCTTATTACAATAAACTGATAGATCATGCAAAGGGTAACAACAGTTCCCTATGGAGGCATTTAAATAACTTAACTAATAAAAAAAACGATCAGAAGGGGGTAAAGGAACTTAGAATCAATGGCAAGACCGTCAGTGACAAGGCTACTTTGGCAAATGAATTTAATTCATACTTTGTGGGCTCTGTGGAAGACTTAACAAAAATTTTTGTGCTGCCAAATGTGCTCAACAACACAAATTCCATACTTCCAACAGATACTTTTCACATCGATGAGGTAAATGAGAAGTTAATTGCTGGTATTGTTAAAACACTGTCAAACTCAAAAACTAATGATATCTACAATATGAGCACCTCCTTTCTCAAAATGCACAGCAAAATATTAATCAAACCACTGACTCATCTCATTAATCTCTCCATTAGGTCTAGTACATTTCCATCTGGCTGGAAAAAAGCTGTCGTCATACCAGTTCATAAATCAGGCAGTAAAGACGATATATGCAATTACCGCCCAATCTCTATTTTACCAGTCCTATCTAAGGTTCTTGAAAAAGTTGTAGCTACACAGCTGATAGACTACTTACAAGACAGTCAACTTCTTCATCCACATCAATTTGGTTTTAGACCAGGATACTCAACAGAAACAGCAAATTGTTGCCTTATTGAAAACGTCAAACAGTCCTTGGACAGGGGTAATGTGGTAGGAGCTGTTTTTCTAGATCTCAAAAAGGCTTTCGATACTGTAAACCACAGTTTGCTTTTATCCAAAATGGTATCTTTTAACTTCTCCCCAGATACATTAGAATGGTTTGCATCTTATCTCCAGAATAGAGAACAGTGTGTAAAAGTTCACCAGGATAAATCCTCATTTTTAAACAACCGCATGGGTATCCCACAAGGGTCCATTCTTGGTCCTTTACTTTTTAGCATTTTTATTAATGACTTGCCGTTACACTGCTCAGCTGCAACATGCCAACTTTATGCAGATGATGCAGTTATTTACACAGCTGCCAAGACTCCAGCACAGGCTGCAGATGTACTGTCTACAAGTATGGTTGATGTCCAAGAGTGGCTCCTCAAGAACCATCTATTGCTGAACCTTCAGAAAACAGTCTCAATGTGCTTTTCAATCAAAAAATGTAACCTGCAACGTTTTAAAGTTAATATACATGATCATGACATCAGTTTAGCTACAGAATTCAAATACCTTGGCATTGTACTAGATCCTCAACTCAAATTTAATCTTCATATAAAGAAAATTTCAAAAACAGTAAGAAAAAATCTGAACTGCTTTAAATTAATTAGATATTACATACCTTACGAAGCAGCTGCACTGTATATGCATTCTATGGTTTTTTCTCATATATCATACTGTTTGACAGTCTGGGCTCAAGCAGCCCCTTCCACAATAAGACATATAGGTTCATTATATAATCAAACCCTAAAAATCTTGGACAAAAAGCCCATTAGGTGGCATCACTGTAATGTTTTAAAAAAATACAACCTATTGAGTTTTGAGAGCTTCATTGACCTCTGTTTTCTGAAATTAACGTTCAAATGTTTCCATAAATCAGCACCCGAGCCACTTGCTGGTTTCGTCCAAAAACAGGACAGCTGCAGAGCCACCAGGAGTTCTGTTAACAATAACTGTAAAATATTCCACCGCAGAACCACATTTGGACAAACAGCTTTCTCTATAAAGGGCAGTCACATCTGGAACACAATGCCAAATGTAATTAAAATAATAACGGACTTTAAAAATTCACTAAAAAGGTTAAAAACTGGCTGAAAAATAAACAAGAATGTACTCATGTATGAATTAATTGTCTGCAAAGTGAGAGTGAATGAAGGGAAAGAATAAATGTGTTTGTTTATAGTGAGTGACGAAGGGAGGGAGGCCTGAAATAGGCAAACGTGAGTTATGTTATATGTGTTAAATGTGAGTCAGGCTGTTATATTTGTGTATTTATAATATTTATAATATTTATGTTAGATGTGAGTCAGGCTGTTATATTTGTGTATTTATAATATTTATAATATTTATAATTGTGTATTTATAATCTTTCTGCATTGATGCATGTGGTTATTGTGTATTTTTTTTTTTTTCATCTTTACTTGATTCTTTTTTCTAAAGCCCATCCAGGGACAAGAGTTGCAAATTAGCTAATAGCTATACACTCTATGTGCAACACATCAGATTGATTGTCTTTGATTAATTGTCTATGTTTATTGCACTGTCCCTGTCAAATAAACTAATCTACTACTACTATATATATATATATATATATATATTATGGGGGATCCATGCTGTGATATTCATCTCAGACTGGAAGGAAAGGAGAGGCAGTAAATTCCTCTGCCAGAAGATCATGGAGATTAAGCAGCTGGGGGACAATAGGAATTGTGATGCGAGAATGTATTGCTGCACGACCCAAAGTCTTGGTTCCTCCACACCGAGGCCCAGTTCGTGCTCCGGGGAATAACGGCAGATGACACCAGATATTACTATGTGGTCGCAGTGCTGGACGCTCGCACGACTCAGCAAGTAGCAAGCCTGCTCCAACAGCCCCGAGCCCACGACAAATACGGGGCTTTCAAAGCCACGCTGACCAGGCACTACACGCTCTCGGACTGCGAGAGAGCAGAGAGGCTCCTGACGTGTTCCGAGTTAGGAGATGGGTCGGCGGTCAAACTGATGGAGAAGATGTTGGCGTTGATGGGGACGGACGACGGGCATTTTCTGCTTGCCCACCTTGACCTCCGGAACCTCCCAACGCTAGCCAGAGCAGTCCTTACCAACTTGGCATTGCTGGCCGCGCGTGACTACCGTGCGCTAGCCCAGGAGGCAGATTGGCTCATCCTCACCACCAGAGCCCTCACAGTGAACGCAGTGGCGTCGGAGCCCAGCGAGACGGCCAGCGGAAGCAAGGAGCCAGCGATGGTAGCGGCAGCGCGGGCTAGGAAGTGCCAGAGAGACACGCTCTGCTCCTACCACCGCCGTTTTGGAGAGGACGCATGCCGATGCATGCCACCGTGCCAATTCAAGCATTCGGGAAACGCCAAGACTGGCAGTCAGTAGCAGCTGCGACTGCCAGTGAAGAAAGCAAGCTGCTCTATGTGATGGACTCGCGCTCGGGGAGACGGTTCCTCGCGGACTCCGGCTCCCAAAAGAGCCTCATCCTGCCGTCCTACGCTGACCGGCTAGTGGGTGCTAGGGGCCCCGAGTTGACGGCCGCAAACGGCTCAGACATAAAGACTTTTGTTGAAAAGACACTGACTGTATCCCTACACGGCCGTACGTACCAGTGGACATTCGTCATAGCGGCATACAGTTTCTCAATCTTAGGCACTGATTTTTTGTGTGCACATGGACTACGAGTTGATGTTGCTAACAGACGCCTGGTTAATGCAATGTCTTTTGATTCCCTCCCCTGTACAGTTCGAGGAGCCGGGCCAACAATGCCAGCCAACGTCACAGCTCCAGGTGGTAAGTTCCACACACTGCTTACCCAGTTCCCAGCACTCACTGTCCCGATGTTTTTGGTGGCCATCACTAAACATGGGGTGGAGCATTTTATTAACACCACCGGGCCGCCCGTTTTTGCACGACCTTGATGCCTGGACACAGCTAAACTGGCCATAGCGCGCGAGGAGTTTGCCAACTTGGAAAGGCTGGGCATCATCAGGCGCTCAAACAGCCCATGGGCATCCCCACTACATATGGTCCCTAAGGCCGAGGGATCGTGGCGACCTTGCCGAGATTTCCACAGATTAAACAAGGCCACAGCGCACGACTGCTACCCGATCCCCCATATTCAGAATTTTTCCGTTCACCTCGCCGGGGCACGTATTTTTTCTAAGATAGACCTGGTCCGTGGTTACCACCAGGTCCCGGTGTGCGCGGAGGACATACCTAAAACGGCAGTAATAAGCCCGTTTGGTCTGTTTGAGTTTTTACGCATGCCTTTTGGATTAAAAGGCACGGCACAGACATTCCAACGCATGATGGATGTGGTGTTGCGCAATCTGCCTTTTGTGTTCGTGTTTGTGCTCGTCTACCTGGATGACATCCTGGTGGCCAGCGCGTCCGAGGACGAACACGTAACCCACCTCAGGATGGTTTTCCAGAGGTTAGAGGAGCACGGGTTAATGACCAACCCAGTGAAATGCCAGTTCGGCGTGACCGGGATCGATTTTTTGAGACACCGCATCTCACTGGAGGGAGCGATACCCTTGCCGGACAAGATGCGTGCAGTGGTGAATTTTCCCCGGGCTCAGATGGTCAGGGCGCTGCAGGAGTTTATGGGGATGGTAAACTTTTATAACCGTTTCCACCCCCATGCAGCCCAGCTCATGCAGCCATTGTACGCCGCACTCAAGAAATGGAAACCGGCGGACAGAGTCGACTGGACTCCTGAGCGGGAGCAGGCGTTCTCTGAGGTTAAAACAGCCGTGGCAAACGCTGCACTACTGGCGCACCCGGACCCGGCGGCTCGGATAGCGCTAACTACCGACGCCTCGGACGTGGCCATAGGGGCCGTTGTGGAGCGATGCGTCGCCGGTTCTTGGCAGCCACTCGTCTTTTTTAGCAGGTCTTTGCGCGACAGTGAGCGTAAATACAACGCGTTCGACAGAGAGTTACTGGCTCTCCACCTGGCCATACGCCACTTCCAGTTCTGGATGGAAGGGCGCAACTTCACTGCGTTTGTGGACCCCAAGCCGCTAACGTACACGATGGCCAAGGTTTCGGAACTATGGTCGAGCCGCAAGATCTCGGAGTTTATGACCAATATTCAGCATGTGGCCGGTAAACTTAATGTGGTGGCGGACTGCCTCTTGCACGCAGTAGTGGCCCCAGACTGCGTAGGGATAGATTTCACGGTCATGGCCGCGGAACAGACTGACGATGCGGACATGTGCGCACTCCAGTCTGGACCAATAGGGTTAAGGCTGGAGAGCAGGGTACTGCAAAACGGGGGGCCCCCCTAATCTGTGATGTCTCTACGGGACGCCCGCGCCCGGTGGTCAGACGCGCTTGGTGCCGCCGCGTTTTGAGTCTGTTCACTCCAGTTAGTCAGCCAAAATGGTAGGAACGAAGTTCGTCTGGCCGAGCCTGCGCAAACAGGTGAAAAAGTGGGCTGCAGCCTGCGTAGCATGCCAACGAACCAAAGTACACAGGCACACAAAGGCCCCTTTGGAGCCGTTCCATATCTTGGCTAAGAGGTTCAACCACGTTCACGTGGACCTCATGGGCCCCCTCCCGCCATCGCAGGGATTCACACACCTCCTGACAGTGGTGGACCACACCATACGATGGCCAGAAGCAGTTCCGCTAGCTTCCACCGCATCCGCAGACGTGGCACGCGCCTTTTTGACAACATAGGTGGCATGTTTTGGCACCCCTTCGGACATCACGTCTGATCGGGGCCCTCAGTTTGTTTCCGACCTCTGGTCCGCGATGGCCCGGAGCCTGGGCATCGCAATTCATCGCACAACCGTGTACAACCCACAGGCCAATGGGTTATGCGAGCGTTTCCATAAGTCACTGAAAGCAGTGCTCAGGGCTTTGCTTATGGATGCAAATTAGATGGACCAGTTGCCGTGGGTGCTATTAGGGTTGTGTTCCGCACCAAAAGAGGATTTGGAGGCTTCCCCAGCAGAGCTGGTTTCTTCTCAGCCACTGCGGCTCCCCGGGGAATTTTTACCAGATAACCCCGTGCCGAACACCCATCCGTCCCCACATTCACAACATAGCGCAGATGCAGGCACGCTACCTGGCCCGGCCCACCACTGTTTTCCACGCGCTTTTGTGCCAAAAACTTTGAGGAACGCAGCGTTCGTGTTTGTCAGGCACGATGCCCACCGGCCCCCATTGCGCCCACCCTACGATGGTAAATTTAAGGGCCTTTTCCATTAGCCCCGCTTAGCCCAGATTTGAAAACACGACTCGTCTCACAACGACTCGTTTCGGCCTCGACTGTGTTTCGACATTACTGCTGACACGCCTGCGGTGGGTGGGATTTCTTGAACAGCAAGGCGGCGCCACACTCTCGTGACGTGAAGCGCGCGACCCAAGCAAACATAACATGGCTGCTCTACAAGGCGACTCCTCGGTCTGTGGCTTTTTTCGCCGTAAATACCAAAAAGGACCGCCAGATAAGGGTACAGGCAGCGAGACGAAACACTCTGGAATAGTTCTGCAGCTTCTGGGAGAGCCGAAGACATGAGGATACAAACTAGGCCATATATGATGGTAAGCTAATGGTTGCTAATGCTAGTTTGCTGTAAGTACGTCGTGCTACACTGTAATGTCTGCAAGTTAGGTACTAAAATATGTATGCTGTGTGTGTGTGTTTCAGATGGCTCTGTTGTTGGGAAATTACCTCTTCAAACGGTCGGTCTGGCGTTCAGCACAGCCTCTCACTGATGTCAACAGCCTGTCACTGATGTCATCAGCCTGTCACTGATGTCAGCACAGCTTCACCAACGATCAGTGGTTATAGAGCTTATGAATGTCTGTAGAAAAGTTTATTTCCTGTACAACAAATTGCTCTGCTCTGCGTGAAAATCATGGAGAGACTGTTGAGACATCATGGACGTACACTACCGTTCAAAAGTTTGGGGTCACCCAGATAATTATTTTGTGTTTTCCATGAAAAGTCACACTTATTTACCACCATGAGTTGTAAAATGAATACAAAATATAGTCAAGACATTGACAAGGTTAGAAATGATGATTTGTATTTGAAATAATAATTTTTTCCTTCAAACTTTGCTTTCGTCAAAGAATCCTCCATTTGCAGCAATTACAGCATTGCAGACCTAACATGATTGCACAAGGGTTTTCTAATCATCCATTAGCCTTCTGACGCAATGAGCAAACACATTGTACCATTAGAACACTGGAGTGATAGTTGCTGAAAATGGGCCTCTATACACCTATCTAGATATTGCACCAAAAACCAGACATTTGCAGCTAGAATAGTCATTTACCACATTAGCAATGTATAGAGTGTATTTCTGATTAGTTTAAAGTTATCTTCATTGAAAAAAAGTGCTTTTCTTTCAAAAATAAGGAAATTTCTAAGTGACCCCAAACTTTTGAACGGTAGTGTACCTGCTTCTGCAGCAGAGTCTGAGGTGGTGTCATAGAAAAAAATGATCAGCTGACACAACTTGATCGCCAGGTTAATAACTATATTAGCCACAAAATATATATTCAAAAAGTAAACAGTACTGAGTTACGTATAATAAGATATATTTGACAGTTATGATGTATTTTAGGCCAAAACAAACTTGATCTAGGATTAAAGGCAATTAAAAATAATGCAGTCACAAGGTTACGTGGAAAATACTTGATTTACTAGATACATGTACTGTAGAAATATATATTCTCTGCATCAACAACGTACTATACATGCATTCATGTAGTATTGCACTGGGAATTGCACTGACAAAAAACCTGTGAAGTTTTTGCAGATGTCTCTTTTTTTATATGTGAAGGTTACCACCATGTGGCACAAATTAAATACTGAAAGATTGGAAAAGCTGTCTAAGAACAATCCAGCAGTTTGAGAAATCACTTTTGGTTTTGTGTAAATCTGTCAATAGAATTATGAACCATAAAGCAGTTTGTGTTAAAATGTTAAATCCCATTAAACCTAATCCGGGGGCTTCCAATCATGTGTCATGGGGGGCCAAGACCCTGCAGATTCTCTCTTCTACCCAGTCTCTTCAGCAGGTGTTCTCACTGATCAGCAGTCAGTGGAAGAAGTTCAGTGGAATCTGCTGTTGAAGACACTGGTTGGAGGTAAAGCCTGCAGGGTCTTGGCCCTCCATGGCACATGATTGGACACCCCTGCCCAAACCCATTATGATGAAGAGCAGATGCTAATATGACCCAGAATTCCTCCATATACATCCAACAATACAGTCTTCAGTTAATAAAATAATTGTTTTGGTTACTTTTTTCTTAAAAATGAGCCATTATTTTCAAGGTCACCGATAAATCCTTTGTACAGTTGACTCTTTTCCCACCGGTGTCTTAACAGACAAAATGGAAAATCATGATGCAAACACATAAGTCACTAAATTGTTTATTACAATCAGCAGCAAATTCCAGATTATTCAGAATGTGCAAAATTCAAACTATAAAAAAGAATAAAAAAAACTGGAATGGGTCACACACGGCTGCCACGCTCCCTCACTGAGAAACAACTGGATCGGCCCCTCGTACTGGTCCAGCAGATCTTCAGCCTGCATCTCTGTAAATAGTGAGGCAAGGTCCAGTTGTGGTGGACAGTTTCCCTCTTGCCTAGACAAAAGACAAATGGGTGGTGGTTAATTAAAGCAAGTGTAAAACATATTTGGGAAATACACTTGTTGCTAAAAGCCAGTGGTGGAACGTGAATTAATGAATGAATCTTTATTTCGGATTGATTAAAGGTAAAGATTAAAAGAAAATAGAATAATATAACAAAGGGGAAAAAATCGAACAAGGTCAAATTAAACAATAACTCCTCTGATTATACAGTTCAACATAGGTTATCTGAAATGGGTGATGGCTGAAGCCGCAGCTTATATTGCCCACCATATTCCATCCAAGAATTCAAAAGAAAAACAAAACAGGAGGGATTACAATTTGAATGTGACAATAAAGTACTTCGTTGTTGTATTTAACCACAATTTTCATGTAGCTGTGCTTCACTAGATTTTACAAGGGCTGGGTTACATTTAAAATCATCTGCTTTTACTGTGGCTTCAGCAATCAGAATGAATTAATACATTCACTTGAATGGAATATAGTACTTTAACTGATGGTGTGAATCACCGAGTGTGGAGTCGCTCAGTCAAAATATGAAGTTTTTATCAGTAAAAGTTTGTCTTGTCTGTAAAAGTGTCTCTTCTTGCCCTGGCTTCAAGTGTGGGCGGTGTTTTGTACTAGCATTGCTAAAATATAAAAGGAAGCACTACAATGGGTCTCAAATATTTGTAATGTGTCCTGTTACTGCATGAGTTTATTGATGATAGACTATAAACTACACATATAAAGTAAATTATATTGACGACTGAACATCTCACATTCGCCAAAACGTACAGTTATGAACATAACTCACAAAGGATCACACAAGTGATCTGACAAAAAAATAAATACATTAACAAGCAGTTTATTTAACAGTTGATGTGCCATATTCACACAATCAAATAAATCTCAGTTCAGTCCCTTTTATATTAAGTGGAAATTGTGCTACTTTGGTTTTGACACCTTACCTATAAAAGCAAAGGATTTCAGTACTTTCCACAGTGGCGAGGTAGGTTGTGGGGAGGCTTATTTCCTCCTGCCTAGACGAACGACAGAAATTGATGGTGGTTAGTTTCAAGCAAGTTCAATACATATACAGGTACATCTCAAAAATTAGAATACCATGAAAAAATTCAATATTTTTGTCACTAATTTCAGAAAGTGAAACCCATATATAGATTCATTACAGGGACAGTGATATATTGAAAGTGTTTATTTTAATATTGATGATTACGGCTACAGCCCATATTAACCAACACCTCAGCGGCCAACATTTATATTTAAAAACTATTTTTTAAAGTTAATTTTATGTAATATTCCAGTTTTTTGCATAATAGAATTTGGGGTTTTCAGGGGCTGTAAGCCGTAATCAGCAAAATTAAAATAAATAAATGCTTCAAATACTGTATATCACTGTCTGTGTAATGAATCTATGTAATATATGGATTTCTCTTTCTGAAATGAGTGACAAAAAATATAGAAGTTTTTCATGACATTCTAATTTTGGGAGATGTAACTGTTCAGTGGTGGGATGTGACAAAAATGCTTTGTTTCCCTGACAAGCACTGCAGGATCCACATAATAGGTGTGTGGGTCTATTCTGACGCTTTAGAAAATTATATGAATGACTTTATAAATCACTGGTTTGAAAAAGCAATTTTAACCCTCAAGCGACCAAGCTATTTTACGGACTGAAATGACCAAGTGGGGTCATTTATGACCCCATTGTGCTCTGTACAGGGATCCTTATTATAAATGGCTGGTTGGAGGTTTATCATACGAAAACTACTCCCTGTATTTAAGACAGGTATTTTATAATGATCTAATGTAAAATGTGTTTGCTAATAATACTTTTATTGCAAGAAATAACCAAAACGCAGACTGTAAGAACAACATTACATTTATTTAGACAGTCCTTGTCAGTTCACTCTTGGAAAAATATATTTTTGCCACACTAAATGAAAATGTACATTATAAAAATATGTTTGAGTAGAAATATTTTGACTTATGTTGAGCTAGCATCCTGCTAACATCAATAAAAATAATTAGCTGACTTGCCGACTAGGGAATATGCTAAAACTGGTAAAGAAGTCATCCTACTCAGAACACATTCAATCAACCTATGTAACTACCATGCCTGTGTTTAAAACAAAAAAACCACACAAACCTCTTGTTTGTATATGTGTAATATGATATAAAAAATCTTTAGGTTACTGAAATAACTGAAAATGATAACTGTCAAAATGAGAATCCCAGGTATGAAAACAAGTTCCCACAAAGCTTTGAAATTAGGTTCAGCGATGTACTATTAGTAATATTTCAAGCACAATCTTCACAAACCACTTGTTTGTGGCTATGTTCTGGGCACACTGGCTTGTTGCATGAAGCACATGCACGTGACACTTGCCTGTCAGTGTTGCGTGGGCAAAACGAACAGCGCTTGCGACTGCCAGGTACTGCAGCAACTGCGGGCTGCTCTACAGGGTTAGCAGGACCAACACCAATGCTCGCTATTGCTTCCCTAGTTGCTTTATGGAGATTTGGAACCTGTGACCTTTTCTCTACATGTGGCTTCACTAGTTCATACCCAAGCTCTCTGAGAAAGACACGACGCCTACGGGTGCCCTCTGAAGATTTCCAATCAGGGAAGTTTCCGTGCCAGATAATGAAGGCAGCGATTCCTGCAATGTCTACCATGTTGAAGAATAAGACCATTGGCCATCTGTTGATCTTGCGTCGAGAGGTGTGCATTGTTGCCAAGTGGTCAAGGTTGTCTACTCCGCTCTTTGTGTTATTATAATGCACGATGATGTCTGGCTTTCACTGATCACCACTAACACTGTTGTCATGGTGCATGGATGAGAGTGCCAAAACTGCCTTTCCTCTAGCTGGTACATAGGAAACAAGGGTAAGCTGGTCATGGAATCCGAACATTGAGCTGTGCTCCTCTTTCCTGTTGTTAGCTTTCATTTCATCTGGGACATGTGGTTTGTTTGACCTTATGGTGCCCACATAAGTAAGCCCATCATTCAAGAGCTCTTCAGCAAGGGGGATTGAGGTAAAGAAATTGTCAGCAGTGACATTTCTTCCACTTCTGCGCCATGGAGATGTAAGATCTTTGACAACTCTTGCCCCTTGGCCAACCTCTCGCTGTTCACCTGGTTGCCTACCTAGGTATATGTCTCCTTTCAAGGGGTAGCATGTTTCAGCATTGCAGTTCCACCAGATCTTTATGCCATACTTGGATGGTTTAGAAGGGATGTATTGCCTGAAACTGCACCTGCCTCTGAAAGCTACCAACTGTTCATCCACACAGAGATCAGTACCAGGGATGTAGTATTTGGGTAACTGTGCCACAAACATTGTCCAAATGTCTCTGAAAGCAGCAAGCTTATCTATGGCCTGCCTCTCTGCCCTGGTTGCTCTGTTGTCAAATCGCATGTATTTTAAAATGTCTCTGAACCTAGTTCTGGACATCGTGGCCTTGAAAACTGGTCTTCCATCTGCCAGAGACCAAAGAGAGGCTTGTGGTTCATGGTTGTTTTTGTACAAGCCTGCAATAATGCAAAGCCCAATAACTGCCTTGATCTCAGTACCATCAACTGGTTTCCATTGTTCCTTTTGGTTCTCATGGTGATTGTCATTCCAGTCTCTTATCTTTTGTCTAGCCTCTCTGTTAGTTTCCAGAGCAATAAGATCTACCATCTCAGGTGTAACGAAGAATGAAATCACTGACGGTATGTTATCACATTGCGCCGCATTAGTTATGCCTGGTGGATTCCGGATGATGTCTTGCATACGATGACGGCCTGCTGGAGGAGGATTTCTTTCCCAGATTGTTCCATTTTTTCCTGTGTATGGCCTACCCTGATCAGGCAGATCATTGTTTCCCACAGGCTGATCATCTGGTTGGGCTGCTTGTGGCACCGGGTTTTGGCCACGGCCTCTTCCACGGGCTCGCCCACGTGCTCGGCCATGACCTCTACCTCGAGCCTGTCCCCGACCTCTACCTGCCCCCCTTGCAGGCAAATCTTGATCACCAGCTTGAGGTGCTGCAGCTACTGGAAGGACTTCACCGTCAGATTCTATATCAGAATGGTCTGACATCTCAGAGATATGATCATCATTGTCCGATGCTGATTCGTCTCCATCAATGGAACTGTTTTCATCATCACTTTGGGCTTGAAGTATTAGTCTCAATGCTTCAGCAGCTGTAAATCTTGCTATCCTAGGTCTGTTAGCCATGGTTCACTGCAATACAATATAATGTACTGATTAGAAGTGGAACATTTGAGTAAAATTTATAAAACCAATGTTTAAAAACCAGTGCTTCTCTTTGGGGTCATAAATGACCCCACAAGAGTTTACGATGTCTACGCCACACCAATTGGTTGATCCCTGCAAAAAAAAACTATGAAAGTGTGTAGGATTAGTAGACTGACAAACTCATGCTAGGAAAGAAAATTCGGATAAAAAAATAAAGAGACGGCACATTAAATTATATGGCTGGGGTCGTAAATGACCCCACACGGTCGCTTGAAGGATGACAAGATTTCGGCTCCTGTGGTCCATTTCACCAGTATCACAATATAAACAGGGAGGCTAACCCCTGGCATGTGGAAACACATTCTAGCATTAAATTGCACACAATTTAATGCGCAGCACCAAAGTGCAATACAAAACACAAACCAGGACTTTAACCAGGATTAACATATTTCATCGTTTTGCTCTCACAAGCGAATATTTAGGAGAAAACAAGTGCGAATCAGCAGTTGGTACTAGCTAGCTACTAGCTAAAAATCGTTAGCCAGCACAGAACAGCGCTGTATGGCTCAAAAAAAGTGAGCTTACCACCAACAGGATAAATAAGCAAACAGATGCACATTATTACAAATCACTCACCATCGATGGTTCTCTCACGTTCGTCTTCAGCATGTCCATAGTCCGGTTTCTATGCTGGGCAGCCATCTGTATAGGTCCGGGTCACTCCTCACTGTGGATCTGCCACCAAGCAGAGAAAACTCCGCACCTCTTCGTTGGACCACGGTGTAGAGTTCCGCAAAACCTAAAACGTTGTCTGTATTAATATTGTATTTACTCCGTGACCGAGTTAGTCCGTGAAATATTGCAAATGGCGGTCATGTAGATTCATCAGAAGAGGTCGCTTTCGTGACATTAAGACCTGACCAATCAGAGGCGACCAGTCTGTTGACGTCACATCACGGCCCGACTCAGCTCGCTTGTACCCTGCCCTCGATCAGGCACGAAAATAGCACCTGCTAACCGGTGCTGGGGCTAATGGAAAATGCTCAAATGCAGGCTGAGTGGTGCCGTGTTGGGCTAAGTGGGGCTAATGGAAAAGGCCCTTTAGAGTGCTGGAACCAGGGGACAAACATTTTGTGTTAGACTTGGGGGGTCGCTGGGAGAAAATCTGTATAAACAGGCTTAAGCCCGCCTTTGTGGTGGCAGACGAGCAGGTGATGTTGGCTCAAGCTCCTCCGCGTGGAAGACCCCCACTGAGAACTCCCCAGGTAAACGACTCATCAGAGCAGTCACCCGAGCATGCTGAAGGTCCCCCCCCCATTGTCCACCCACAGACGGACACACCCCCAGGAACCCCTCACCGGAACAGCAGCGCTGCGGAGTCGAAGACCCCTCGTTACAGCAGATATGTGAGGAGGCTGAAGCCGAGAGGACGTGAGACTTAACGCTCAGTCTGAGACTGTGGGCGGGGGGGGGGGAGCGGTATGGGGGACCCATGCTGTGGTATTTATCTTAGACCGGAAGGAAGGGAGAGGGAGTAAATTCCTCTGCCGGAAGAGCATGGAGATTAAGCGGCTGGGGGACAATAGGAATTGTGATGCGGGAATGTATTGTGATGCAAGACCTCAGGCAGCAGGGGGTGTGAGTGTTGTAATATAAAGGAGAGACCCTGCAGCTTGAGGTCAATGTTTTCTGATTCTGAGAGATGTGAGAGAGTGAATAAAGTTTGTCTGCTTTGAATGCCTGGCCTGATTATTCCTCTCTCCACTATATATATATATATATATATATATATATACGTATATATACACTACCGTTCAAAAGTTTGGGGTCACTTAGAAATTGTCACGCCGCGCCGCTCATCAGCGGCGCCACCTGCACACACACCTGCACATCATCAGCGGCGAGGGATTTAAGCCGTCTCGCCCTGAGCTTCGGCCTGAAGCCGTCAGACTTCCCTACGCATCGCTGTGAGTTCCCTTTCATTCTCAGCTGATCATTCCGGTAAGAAGATCTTACCTTTTTTCTCCTCCAAGTCTGCTCCCCTGTGCACAGGTGGATTTCCCGGCGGCGGACTACTCCTTTCCATCGCCTGTTCCTCGCTGCTGCACCGGGCTCTCCAGGTGGCTGTCTACCGGACCTCGTCCCTTGCTGTGCCAGTCATCCATCCTGTCCAAGTAAGCTCCTCTCTCGCTTATATATCTCCTGTGTTGGTGTCTGCCCGTCACCCTTCTCCCTGTGCTTTTCCCATAGGGTTGTCCGGCTGTATGGCCTCCTGCCTCTGTGTCCGAAGCAGACGCCGCCACCAACACATTTACATCCCGCAGACACACATTCATACACTCCTGTTGTTAATAAACTATTTGAACTACTCTGAGCCTGTGTGTGTGCGTCTCCTGAGCCGTGCGTTATGTCAGTACGGCTTCAGCAGAGCGGCTCGGCAGACGGCGGGCTCGCACACCGGCTTACCACTCTCGAGGCTCGAGTGGGTCAGATTGCTTATCAGCAACAGGTGATTTTTAATCAGTTGATCATTATAAATAACCGATTGGACCGCTTGGACACCCAACAGCCGTTCCCCCCGGCTCGTCAGGGTGGCGCGGCTCCTGCTGCTCCAGCGGCCGTCCAGCAGGCTCCGGCGGCACCGACTCGGCTCACGCCCATTCCAACCCCCGCCCGCTTTAGCGGAAAGCTCGGCGGAGCGCGGGGGTTCATAATGCAATGTGAGTCCGTGTTTCACCGTGTGCCCGGAGACTTTCCCTCAGATCATAGCCGAATTGGTTATATCGGGAATCTCCTGGAGGGGCGAGCATTAACCTGGACCTACGCCGTAATGGCGAGGCCCAGTTATGCCACCCTCACATATGACCAATTCGTGAGACGCTTCCTGGAAGTCTTTGACCATTCTCGTACCGAGACGGTCCAGGTCGATCGGCTTCTCGCCCTCCAGCAGGGAGGCCGGTTGGCTGCAGACTACGCGGTCGACTTCCGGGTAGCGGTGGAGGAATTAGGCTGGGAGGAACGCTCCCTCTGTGGTCTTTTCCTCCGCAGTCTCAATGATGATCTGAGGGATGAACTGGCTGGGCGGGATATCCCTGAGACGCTAGCGGAGCTAACATCCCTAGCGATCAGTTTGGACAACAGGCTGCGCGAGCGCTCTTCGGGGCGGAAGTCGTCTTCTTCTCGCCCTCGTGGAGTCTCGCCGCGCCTGTTCCAAGCTTGCCCCCTGGCGACGCCGCCACCATCGTGCCCCGAGGAGTCAGAGCAGATGGTGACAGGTTGGACAAAGCTTTCCCCTGCGGAGAGACAACGCCGCCGTGAGTTGGATCTCTGCATGTATTGCGGAGATGACCAACACACGGTGAGGCTTTGCCCACGGAAAGCCAGTCGGCGGGGTCCGCGAGTCACTGTAGGGGGCCTCGCGGATGTCAATCGGTTAAGTCTCCTCACACAATTGAAACTGCCCATCCGTTTCTGTCACAACTCCACTGGGCATCTCACCCACGCACTGGTGGATTCGGGCGTGGAAGGCAGCTTTATTTCTCAAAGCCTGGCAACCCGTTTGGGCATCCGCTGTCAGGCACTAAGGAACCCTATCTCCCTGGTCAACCTCTCTCGTGCCTCCCTTGGGAGAGTTACACACCAGACCATCCCCGTCCCGGTTATTATCTCTGGAAACCACCGGGAGGAGATAACCTTTTACGTCCTGCCCAACTCTGTGTCGCCCGTCATCCTGGGGTATCCATGGCTACACCTCCACAACCCCGTTTTGGATTGGAAGTCCGCCGGGGTGTCGGCATGGAGTACGTTCTGCATGAGCACCTGTCTACAGTCCGCTGCCTGCTCTCCGTCCGCTTCTCCCTCACCTACGGACGCTGCGCCCCCGGACCTGTCCCTGGTGCCATTGGAATTTCACGACCTGGGTATGGTATTCAGCAAATCCAAGGCGATGTCTCTCCCTCCTCATAGGCCCTACGACTGTGCAATCAACCTCCGCCAGGGGGCACCCTTACCCTCTGGACGACTCTACAGTCTATCGACGCCGGAGAAGGAGACCATGAACTCTTACCTCAAGGAGTCGCTGAGTGCTGGGATAATCCGCCCGTCGTCATCACCTGTGGGGGCAGGATTCTTCTTCGTCGGTAAGAAGGACGGATCCCTCCGTCCTTGCATTGACTATCGTGCCCTTAACGACATTACGGAGAAGGATCGCTACACCCTGCCCCTCATGGACACCGCTTTCCACTCCCTCCAGGGGGCGACTTGGTTCACCAAGCTGGATCTACGCAGCGCATACCACCTCGTCTGGATCCGGGAGGGAGATGAGTGGAAGACAGCCTTCTGTACCCCGAACGGCCACTTCGAATACCTGGTGAAGCCGTTCGGGTTGACCAATGCTCCAGCCGTCTTTCAGCGCCTCATCAATGACGTCCTCCGGGATTTCATCGGCCTTTTTGTGTTCGTCTACCTGGATGACATACTCATCTTCTCCAAGTCCAGGGACGAGCACCAGGTCCACGTGAGGTGGGTCCTCCAAAGGCTGCTGGAGAACCGGTTGTATGTGAAGGCCGAGAAGTGCGAGTTTTATGCGAAGACAACATCCTTCCTCGGGTTCATCATCTCCCACGACCAGGTGCTTCCGGACCCAGAGAAGGTGAAGGCGGTGGTGGAATGGCCCACACCTGCGTCAAGAAAGCAGATGCAGCAGTTCGTTGGGTTTGCGAACTTCTACCGCCGCTTCGTCCCAAATTTTGGTACCATCGTCGGCCCGCTGACCCGCCTCACGTCCCCTAAGGTCCCGTTCCGGTGGACCGAAGAGGCCGCGGCTGCCTTTCAGGCGCTGAAGGCGGAGTTCTCCTCCTCCCGGGTCCTTAGCCAAGTCAACCCTGCGCTGCAGTGCATCGTGGAAGTGGACGCTTCGGACACTGGAGTGGGGGTGGTGCTATCCCAGCGGTCGCCAGACGACGGAATCAAACGGCCCTGCGCCTTCTTCTCCCGGCGCTTGTCCCCGGCGGAGAGGAATTACGACGTGGGTGACAGAGAGCTCCTTGCCATCAAGCTCGCGCTACAGGAATGGCGTCACTGGCTAGAGGGGGCGGACCTGCCGTTCGTGGTCCTGACGGACCACAAGAACTTGGAATACCTTAGATCTGCCAAGCGCCTGAACGCCCGCCAGGCGCGCTGGTCCTTGTTCTTCGCCAGGTTCCAATTTACCATCACCTTCAGGCCTGACTCCAAAAACGGCCTGCCCGATGCCCTCTCTAGGCAATTCGCCCCTGAGGAGTCGGAGGACATGGTCCACACCATCCTACCCAGGTCGTGCGTCGTGGGAGCAGTCACCTGGGACATTGAGAGCAAGATCCGGAAGGCGCAGGAAGTGGAACCTGACCCTGGCGGCGGACCGGAGGGGAGGCTGTTCGTGCCATCCACGGTTCGGGGGGAGGTCATCCACTGGTTGCACACATCCAAGCTCACCTGTCACCCTGGCTCCGCCCGGATGATTGACCTCCTCCAGCGGTCCTTCTGGTGGCCGGGCCTGCGGAGGGACGCTGCCCGCTACGCCCGGGCCTGTCCAGTGTGTGCCACCAACAAATCGGGTAATGCCCCTCCAGCGGGTTTGCTCCAGCCTCTGCCCGTCCCTGGCAGGCCCTGGTCGCATATCGCCCTGGATTTCGTCACCGGACTCCCAGTCTCGAACACCTACGACACCGTCCTGACCATCGTGAACCGCTTCTCCAAGGAGGCACACTTCGTCCCCCTACGAGGTCTCCCAACTGCCCTGGAGACAGCGGACCTCCTCATCCAGCACGTGGTCAGGCTGCATGGGATTCCGGTGGACATGGTCTCGGACCGAGGGCCCCAATTTTCTTCAGAAGTTTGGAGGTCGTTCTGCAACGCTTTAGGAGCCAAGGTGAGCCTCTCCTCCGGCCATCACCCCCAATCCAACGGGCAGTGTGAGCGGACCAATCAGGAGCTGGAGGCTGCGCTCCGCTGTGTAACGGCGTCCAAACCGACGTCCTGGAGTAACCACCTCGCCTGGGTTGAATACGCCCACAACACCGCTCGCTCTTCTGCTACAGGGATGTCCCCCTTTAAGGCGTCCCTGGGTTACGACCCCCCGCTGTTCCCGGCGCAGGAGAGTGAGGTAACTGTCCCCTCAGTACGGGCGCATATCAGGCAGTTCCGCTCCATCTGGGCGTCAGCGCGCAATGCGCTTTTACGCACGGCGGAGCGCAACAGAGCTGTGGCGGACCGGCACAGAAGACCTGCCCCAGCGTACAGAGTTGGTCAGCAAGTCTACGTGTCGACCCAGGACGTGATTTTAAAGGGCGAGAGGAGGAAGCTGGCACAGCGCTTTATGGGCCCATACCCCATCACCAGGATCATCAACCCGGTGGCTGTGCGTGTAGCTATTCCCCCCTCCCTCCGCATCCATCCCACCTTCCACGTGTCCAAGGTGAAGCTGGCAGTCTCCGACCCCCTTTGCCCTCCTCCTGCTGCGCAACCCGCGCCCCGGATGATTGATGGCCATCCGGCCTGGCCCGTCTCCTCCATCCTGGACTCCCGGCGCCGGGGTCGTGGGTTGCAGTACTTGGTGGACTGGGAGGGCTATGGGCCTGAACATCGGCAGTGGGTACCCTCGTTGTTTGTGTTGGACCCATCGCTCATCGCTGATTTCCACCGAGCGCACCCAGAGAAGCCATCGCCAGGAGGCGCTGCTAGAGGGGGGAGTACTGTCACGCCGTGCCGCTCATCAGCGGCGCCACCTGCACACACACCTGCACATCATCAGCGGCGAGGGATTTAAGCCGCCTCGCCCTGAGCTTCGGCCTGAAGCCGTCAGACTTCCCTACGCATCGCTGTGAGTTCCCTTTCATTCTCAGCTGATCATTCCGGTAAGAAGATCTTACCTTTTTTCTCCTCCAAGTCTGCTCCCCTGTGCACAGGTGGATTTCCCGGCGGCGGACTACTCCTTTCCATCGCCTGTTCCTCGCTGCTGCACCGGGCTCTCCAGGTGGCTGTCTACCAGACCTCGTCCCTTGCTGTGCCAGTCATCCATCCTGTCCAAGTAAGCTCCTCTCTCGCTTATATATCTCCTGTGTTGGTGTCTGCCCGTCACCCTTCTCCCTGTGCTTTTCCCATAGGGTTGTCCGGCTGTACGGCCTCCTGCCTCTGTGTCCGAAGCAGACGCCGCCACCAACACATTTACATCCCGCAGACACACATTCATACACTCCTGTTGTTAATAAACTATTTGAACTACTCTGAGCCTGTGTGTGTGCGTCTCCTGAGCCGTGCGTTATGTCAGAAATTTCCTTATTTTTGAAAGAAAAGCACTTTTTTTTCAATGAAGATAACTTTAAACTAATCAGAAATACACTCTATACATTGCTAATGTGGTAAATGACTATTCTAGCTGCAAATGTCTGGTTTTTGGTGCAATATCTAGATCGGTGTATAGAGGCCCATTTCCAGCAACTATCACTCCAGTGTTCTAATGGTACAATGTGTTTGCTCATTGCGTCAGAAGGCTAATGGATGATTAGAAAACCCTTGTGCAATCATGTTAGGTCTGCAATGCTGTAATTGCTGCAAATGGAGGATTCTTTGACGAAAGCAAAGTTTGAAGGAAAAAATTATTATTTCAAATACAAATCATTATTTCTAACCTTGTCAATGTCTTGATTATATTTTCTATTCATTTTACAACTCATGGTGGTAAATAAGTGTGACTTTTCATGGAAAACACAAAATAATTGTCTGGGTGACCCCAAACTTTTGAACGGTAGTGTATATATATATATATATATATATATAAAACACACACACACACACACACACACACATACAGTGGGGCAAAAAAGTATTTAGTCAGCCACCAATTGTGCAAGTTCTCCCACTTAAAAGATGAGAGACGTCTCCAATTTTCATCATAGGTATACCTCAACTATGAGAGACAAAATGAGAAAAAAAAAATCCAGAAAATCACATTGAAGGATTTTTAATGAATTAATTGGTAAATTCCTCAGTAAAATAAGTATTTGGTCACCTACAAACAAGCAAGATTTCTGGCTCTCACAGACCTGTAACTTCTTCTTTAAGAGGCTCCTCTGTCCTGCACTCGTTACCTGTATTAATGGCACCTGTTTGAACTCTTTATCAGTATAAAAGACACCTGTCCACAACCTCAAACAGTCAGACTCCAAACTCCACTATGGCCAAGACCAAAGAGCTGTCAAAGGACACCAGAAACAAAATTGTAGTCCTGCACCAGGCTGGGAAGACTGAATCTGCAATAGGTAAGCAGCTTGGTGTGAAGAAATCAACTGTGGGAGCAATTATTAGAAAATGGAAGACATACAAGACCACTGATAATCTCCCTCGATCTGGGGCTCCATGCAAGATCTCACCCCGTGGGGACAAAATTATCACGAGAACGGTGAGCAAAAATCCCAGAACCACATGGGGGGACCTAGTGAATGACCTGCAGAGAGCTGGGACCAAAGTAACAAAGGCTACATCAGAAACACACTATGCCGCCAGGGACTCAAATCCTGCAGTGCCAGATGTGTCCCCCTGCTTAAGCCAGTACATATCTAGGACCGTCTGAAGTTTGCTAGAGAGCATTTGGATGATCCAGAAGAGGATTGGGAGAATGTCATATGGTCAGATGAAACCAAAATAGAACTTTTTGGTAAAAACTCAACTTGTTGTGTTTGGAGGAGAAAGAACACCATACCTACTGTGAAGCATGGGAGTGGAAACATCATACTTTAGGGCTGTTTTTCTGCAAAGGGACCAGGACGACTGATCCGTGTAAAGGAAAGAATGAATGGGGCCATGTATCGTGAGATTTTGAGTGAAAACCTCCTTCCACCAGCAAGGGCATTGAAGATGAAACATGGCTGGGTCTTTCAGCATGACAATGATCTCAAACACACTGCCCGGGCAACGAAGGAGTGGCTTCGTAAGAAGCATTTCAAGGTCCTGGAGTGGCCTAGCCAGTCTCCAGATCTCAACCCCATAGAAAATCTTTTGAGGGAGTTGAAAGTCTGTGTTGCCCAGCGACAGCCCCAAAACATCACTGCTCTAGAGGAGATCTGCATGGAGGAATGGGCCAAAATACCAGCAACAGTGTATGAAAACCTTATGAAAACTTACAGAAAACGTTTGACCTCTGTCATTGCCAACAAAGGGTATATAACAAAGTATTGAGATGAACTTTTGTTGTTGACCAAATACTTATTTTACCGAGGAATTTACCAATTAATTCATTAAAAATCCTTCAATGTGATTTTCTGGATTTTCTTTTTTTCTCATTTTGTCTCTCATAGTTGAGGTATACCTATGATGAAAATTGGAGGCCTCTCTCATCTTTTAAGTGGGAGAACTTGCGCAACTGGTGGCTGACTAAATACTTTTTTTACCCCACTGTATATATAATATATATACTATAATAATATATATAATATATATACAGTCGTGAAAAAATTACGACACCCTGCATAAGCCTCTGTGTGTGTGTGTGTGTGTGTGTGTGTGTGTGTGTGTGTGTGTGTGTGTGTGTGTGTGTGTGTATTTTACCATATTTGGACATATGGATATTTAATATCAATGTTGAAAATAGTGGGAGATTCATGTAATACAACTAAACAATTAAAAAGGAATTAAAGACTTTTTTCAAATTTTCTGTAAAATGTAATAGTGAGGAATCAATTAGGACCCGCCCTCACATATTTTTAGGACACCACCACATTCATTCCCACTTAAATTGGCTAAAATAGATGTAAGAAAAAAATGCAAATAAAAACACAAACAAGGTTAAACATAGATATGTGAACATTTCTTAATAAAGAACTGAATATTTAATGGGGTGTAATTTTTTCACATGACTGTAAATGGGAGCTCTTGCACAGCGTGTGGCATACTGTAATATCACCATACATGTCATGGATGTGGGGACGCACACACGATGTGACATCATCATGCCGTGACTATATTAGGGGACTAACGGCAGGAGATGGTCTCTCTCTGGTGCTCTGCCTCTAGCCTGCCTTTGCCTGTACCTCACTCTAGTTAGCTACTGTTAGCTTGTTCCTGTATGTTCCACATGTTGCTAGCTTTATGGGGGACCCATGCTGTGGTATTCATCTCAGACTGAAAAACATGGAGATGCAGTAATTTCCTCTGACGGAAGAGCATGGGGATTAAAGTGACATAATTATCAGACCCAGGGTACACACGCTCAGGCTCAAGTGAATACAATTATCCTTTATTTATTCCCAGTGAGTGTGTGTATGCGTTGTATGTGCAGTGTATGAGGAGGTGAAGAATAGTGCTGATATCGTGACCGGGGGAGAGCAGAACGCCGTTCAGCCTGGCAACCCTATAATTGTCACGCCGCGCCACTCATCAGCGGCGCCACCTGCACGCACACCTGCACATCATCAGCAGCGAGGAATATAAGCCGCCTCGCCCTGAGCTTCGGCCTGAAGCCGTCAGACTTCGATACTCATCCCTGTGAGTGAATCCTCTACTTCAGCCAACATTTTGGTAAGAAGATCTTACCTCCTTTTCTCTCCAGTCTGCTCCCCTGTGCACAGGTGGATTTCCCGGCGACGGACAACGCCTCTCCATCGCCTGTTCCTTGCTGCTGCACCGAGCTCTCCAGGTGGCTGTCTTCCGGGTCTCGTCCCTTGTTGTGCCAGTCATCTATTCCATCCAAGTAAGCCTCTCTCTCGTCTTTATATCTCCTGTGTTGGTGTGTGCCCGTCACCCCTCTCCTTGTGCTTTTCCCATAGGGTTGCCCGGCTGTACGGTCTCCTGCCTCTGTGCCTGAAGCAGACGCCGCCACCAACACATCTACATCTCGCAGACAGGCACTCATTCACGCCTGTTGTTAATAAACTATTTGAACTACTCTGAGCCTGTGTGTGTGCGTCTCCTGAGCCGAACGTTATGTCAATAATGTTACAGAGCAGAGGAGTTAGCACAGTCCACCAATAACAGAGCGTGGTAATGACTGGGGCTTACTTTGCAGATGGACGCTGGATGCTCAGGTTGGCCCAGGGGCTGTGGCCAGGGAGACCGCATTCTCGGCCCACACCGGGATTGGGCAGGTGGCCCTGTTGGAGTGATGGAGGCTTGTACCGCTGCCAAGAGGAGAAGATTCCACCGCCGGAGGAATCCACCTGTGCACAGGGGAAGATGACTAACAAGGTAAGTAACAACAGGCTTACTTGAAGCGAGGAGACGATTCAGGTCCAGGATGAGGAGGCCAGGAAACTGGCTGCTGATGAGAGACATATTCTGTAGGCAGAATGACAGACGGCTCCGTGCTGGATCTCAGGCAGAGCAGGCTATAAAGCCCGTGGGAGATTGGGAGCAGGTGTGCGTGCAGCTGTAGCAGATGAGATGATGAGATGAGATTCAACTTTACTGTCATTACCCATGTATGAATACAAGGTAACGAAACGTGACTTGGCATTTGGGCACGCTCTGCAGAGCGCATCCAAGGTCGGGGCAGCCGCTAGGCGCCAGATGATGACCCAGAGGGAGCCATGGGAGCCATGATATAAAGGGCTGGGAGACAAAAGGAATTGTCATGCAGGAATGAATTGTAATGCAGAACCTCAGGCAGCAGGGACGTGTGAGTGTTGTGATATAAAAGAGAGTTCCTGCTACATGAGGTTAATGTTTTCTGATTCTGGAAGATGTGAAAGAGTGAATAAAGTTCATCTGCTCTGAACGCTCAGCCTGGTTATTCCTCTCTCCACACTGGTGACCCTTGACGAATAATGGAACACGAGGCGAACACCCCGGAGATCACCAGGACGGGAAGCCCCAGCAATGCATGCGCCGTTTCGATCCAACTACCAGACTTGTGGCTGCACGACCCGAAGTCTTGGTTCCTGCACACCGAGGCCCAGTTCTCGCTCTGGGGAATAACGGCAGATGACACCAGATATTACTACGTGATCGTAGCGCTGGACGCTCGCACGACTCAGCAAGTAGCGAGCCTGCTCCAACAGCCCCCAGCCCGTGACAAATACGGGGCTCTCAAAACCGCGCTGACCCGGCGCTACATGCTCTCGGACTGCGAGAGAGTAGAGAGGCTCCTGACGCGCTCCGAGTTAGGAGACGGGTCCGCGGTCGAATTGATGGAAAAGATGTTGGTGTTGATGGGCATGGACGACAGGCATTTTCTATTTGCCCACCTTTTCCTGCGTAACCTCCCAGCGGTGGCCAGAGCGGTCATGCCAACTCGCCATTGCTGGCTGCGTGTGACTACTGTGCGCTAGCCCAGGAGGCAGATCGGCTCATCCTCACCACCAGAGGCCTCACAGTGAACGCAGCGGCGTCAAAACCCAGCGAGACAGCCAGCGGAAGTGAGGAGCCAGCAATGGTAGCTGCATTTGGGGCCAGGAAGTGCCAGAGAGACACGCTCTGCTCCTACCACTGCCGTTTTGGAGAAGACGCACACTAATCAAATCAAATCAAATCAAATCAAATCAAATCAAACTTTATTGTCATATTGCTGTACATACAACTGTAGTGCAGGCAAGATGAAATTGCGTTTCTCTCGGCATCCATATAAGAAGCAGCGTGATTTAAGACACATTCCCACATAGCTCCCCCCCACCCCCACCCCTCATCCATTCACACATCCCTGAGACATACTTGGGGAAAAAAAAAGAATAACTAACTATAATATACAAAATGTCCGTAGGTGCAGTAGTGTGTATGAGAGATTCCGGGTCAACTGTTCAGCATCCTGACAGCTTGTGGAAGGAAGCTGTTGATCAGTCTGGTGGTTCTGCCTCTGATGCTCCGGAATCGTTTACCAGATGGAAGAAGTTCAAAGTGTTTATGCAGAGGGTGAGAACGGTCCTTGACAATGTTTAGAGCCCTGCTCCTACAATGGTTCTGAAAAAGTTCTTGGACAGAGGGGAGGGAGACTCCAATTACCCTCTCCGCCCCCTTGACTATCCTCTGCAGGGCTTTTTTTGTCTGACATACTGCAGCTGGAGTACCATGTAGCAATGCAGTACGTCAGAACACTCTCCACCACACCTCTGTAGAAGGTCCTGAGGATGCAGATGGGGAGAGAGGCCTATTTGAGTTTCCTCAAGAAGTGCAGTCTCTGTTGAGCCTGCTTCCTGATCTCCAAGGAATTCTTGCTCCAGGTCAGGTCCTGCGAGATCTGCACTCCGAGGAACTTGATGTTCTCTACTCTCTCCACTAAACGGCCGCCGATGCTGAGGGGGGCGTGCTCAGGCTGCGACCGCCAGAAGTCGATAATCATCTCCTTCGTTTTGTCCACGTTGAGCACCAGATTGTTCTCCCTGCACCAGCCCTCCAGGTGTCTCACTTCTTCCCTGTACATTGATTCCTCATCCCTCTGGATAAGTCCCACCACCGTGGTGTCATCTGCAAACTTAATAATCTGGTTCCCCTCGTGTCTGGATACAGTCATGTGTTAGAAGTGTAAACAACAGTGGACTGAGTACACAGCCTTGAGGGGATCCGGTACTCAGCGTGACAGACTTGGAAATGTTGTTTCCAACCCGGACAGACTGAGGTCTCTCAGTCAGAAAATCCAGGATCCAGAGACATGTGGCGGTGTTCAGACCGAGAAGGAGTAATTTCTCCATCAGTCTCTGGGGAATAATGGTGTTGAATGCTGAACTGAAATCAATGTACAGGAGTCTGGCGTAGGTGTCTTTCTGGTCCAGGTGGGTGATGACAGAGTGTAGGGTGGTGACTATAGCATCCTCCGTGGAGCGGTTTGAACGATATGCAAACTGGAGCGGGTCATGTAATGCAGGGAGGCAGGCTGTAATGTGTGGTTTGACAAGCCGCTCAAAACACTTCATCACAATTGGTGTCAGTGCAACAGGACGATAGTCATTCAAGCAGGACACCACTGGTTTCTTTGCCACCGGTACAATGATAGAGGTCTTGAAGCATCTGGGAAGGGAGATGTTATAAATGTCAGTCAGGACATCCGCCAACTCGCTCGCGCAGTCTCGGAGCACACGTCCCGGAATGTTGTCTGGACCTGCAGCTTTGCGTGGGTTGACTCTGGTTAGGGTCCTCCGTGTGTCCGCTGTGTTGATGGTAAAAGCTGGTCTGACCGATGGTGGGGGAGGGCCAGCCCTCCCTCTGATTGTCGAGTTTGATGCTTCAAAACGTGCAAAGAAGTCGTTAAGCCTGTCTGGAAGCGAAGCGTCGTCATCATCGACCCCCTGCCTAGGCTTAAAGCCCGTCAGTGTCCGAACTCCCTGCCACATCTGCTTGGTGTTCCTAGTGTCACAGAGGTGTTCCTGGATTTTCTCCACATAGGCGTGCTTTGCCGCCTTAATTCCCTTAGAAAGCGCAGACCTGGCTGAGCGGAGGGCAATCCTGTCCTTCTCTCTGAAGGCTGCATCTCTGGCTGTGAGCAGCGAGCGCACCTCTGCAGTCATCCAGGGCTTATGATTACCCCGCATAGTGATGGTCTTCACTGTAGTGAAATCCTCTGTGCAATTCACGATGTAGCTGGTGACCGAATCAGCATACTCCTCCACATCTGTCCTGTCTTCCTGGGAGGCTGCTATTTTGAAGACCTTCCAGTCTGTGTGCTGAAAACAGTCTTTCAGTGCAGGGGTTGTACTCTCTGGCCAAATCCTGATTTGTTTCACTGCTGGCCTGCTGCGCTTCAATAAAGGTTTGTAGGCAGGCACCAGCATCACGGATATGTGATCAGAACGGCCGAGATGGGGGTGGGGTATCGCTTTATATGCATCTGTGTTTGTGTACACTAAGTCCAACATATTCTCTCCTCTGGTCTTAAAGTCTACACATTGTTTAAACTTGGGGAGCACAGTCTTTAGGCTGGTGTGGTTAAAATCCCCCGCAACCACCACAAAACTGTCCGGGTGTGAAGTTTGGATTTCACTGATTGCATTGTGCAGTTCCCCGAGTGCCTTCTTAGCATTAGCTTTAGCGTTAGCGCTCGGCACTATGTAAACACCGACTACAAACACGTTGCTGAATTCCCTAGGCAGATAATAAGGCCAACAATTTACAATAAGGAACTCCGCCAACGGAGAGCAGTGTTTAGACACTAACGTGGCATTAACGCACCAGTTCTTGTTAACATAGATGCATAGCCCACCCCCCCGGCTCTTACCGGAGCTCGCCGTTTCCCTGTCGGCACGGAACATCGCCATATCTTCCAGTTGAATGGCCTCGTCAGGAATGTTGTCGTGGAGCCATGTCTCGGTGAAAACAAACACACAGCAGTCCCTCCACTCTCTCCGGGTTTCTCTCAGCAGACGCAGTTCGTCCACCTTGCTTTCGAGGGCGCGGACGTTTGAGAGAAGAAGCGACGGTACCGCTGGTCTGGAGGGGTTAGCCTTTAGCCTAGCATGGATCCCGGCCCTTTTTCCTCGCTTTTTCCTGCATTCCCTCCGCTTCCGCTTCCTCCTCTCACGGGTAGCTTCCAGCGGGGACTCCGCCAGAATTCCGTGCTGGCGTAGGATGTCCAAATCACAACCGATCGCCGCGATTCTTGCAGCGTGCAGTACCTTGATGTTTAATAAGGTCTCATGGTTGTAAGTTTTACAGAATGTACGTCTGGGATGATCACAACACTCAAAACTCTCACACTCGCTGATGCCAAGAGGGGCCGCTGCGTCCGAGCGCGCTGCCGCCATCTTATTTAATGGCGTGCCACCGTGATGCATGCCACTGTGCCAATTCAAGTGTTTGGGAAATGCCAGGACCGGCAGTCGGTAGCGGCTGCGACTGCCGGTGAAGAAAGCAAGCTGCTGTAGGTGACAGACTCACGCTCGGGAAGACGGTTCCTCGTGGACTCCAGCTCCCAAAAGAGC
This sequence comes from Pholidichthys leucotaenia, assembly GCA_020510985.1. NCBI lineage: Eukaryota > Metazoa > Chordata > Actinopteri > Cichliformes > Pholidichthyidae > Pholidichthys > Pholidichthys leucotaenia. The sequence continues at coordinate 115,378,249 of CM035849.1, read as the reverse complement.
CTCATCCTGCCGTCCTATGCCGACCGGCTAGCGGGAACTAGTGGCCCCGAGCTGACGGCCGCAAACGGCTCAGACATTAAGACTTTTGGTGAGAGGACACTGACTGTATCCCTGCACAGCCGTACGTACCAGTGGACATCCGTCATAGCGGCATGGAAATCTGTGGCGGCGCCTTGCATGGCAGCGGCCCTCTGATTCTACACATGGGGTGTGTGTGATTAACACTGTAGATAGGAAAAGCACAATTTCGTTCTACAGTACATAATTGGTTGTACGGTTGAATGACAATAAAGGGTGATTTAATTTTAATTTTTTCTAAGATAGACATGGTCTGTGGTTACCACCAGGTCCCGGTGTGCGTGGAGGACATACCTAAAACAGCAGTAATAACTCCGTTTGGTCTGTTTGAGTTTTTAAGCGTGCCTTAAGGGCTAAAAGGCGCGGCACAGACATTCCAACGCATGATGGATGCGGTGTTGCGCGATCTGCCATTTGTGTTCATCTACATGGATGACATCCTGGTGGTCAGCGCATCCGAGGATGAACACGTAACCCACCTCAGGACAGTTTTCCAGAGGTTAGAGGAGCACGGGTTAATAATAAACATGGTAAAATGCCAGTTCGGTGTGACGGGGATCAATTTTTTGGGACACCGCATCTCACCGGAGGGAGCGATACCCTTGCCAGACAAGGTGCACGCAGTGGTGAATTTTTCCTGGTCTCAGACGGTCAGGATGCTGCAGGAGTTTTGGGGGATTGTTAACTTTTATAACCATTTCCTCCCCCGAGCAGACCAGCTCATGCAGCCGTTGAACGCCGTGCTCAAGAAACAGAAACCGGCGGACAGAGCCGACTGGACTCCTGAGCGGGAGCAGGCGTTCTCTGATGTTAAAACAGCCCTGGCAAACGCCGCACTACTGGTGCACCCGGACCCGGTGGCTCGGATAGCGCTAACTACCGACGCCTCGGACGTGGCCATAGGGGCCGTCGTGGAGCAATGCGTTGCTGGTTCTTAGCAGCCGCTCGCCTTTTTTAGCAGGGCTTTGTGCAACAGTGAGTGTAAATACAGCGGGTTCGACAGAGAGTTACTGGCTCTCCACCTGGCCATACGCCACTTCTAGTTCTGGCTGGAAGGGTGTACCTTCACTGCGTTTGTGGACTCAAGCAGCTAACGTACGCGATGGCCAAGGTTTCAGAACCATGGTCGGGCTGGCAGCAGAGACAGCTGGCCGCGATCTCGGAGTTTACGACTGACATTCAGCATGTGGCCGTTAAACTCAGCGTGGTGGTGGACTGCCTCTTGCATGCATTAGTGGCCCCAGTCTACGTAGGGATAGATTACACGGCGATGGCCACGGAGCAGATCGGCGATGCGGACGTGTGCACGCTCCAGTCTGGACCAATAGGGTTAAGGCTGGACAGCAGGGTACTGCAAGACCGGGGGCCCCCCCTAATCTATTACATCTCCACAGGACACCCGTGCCCGGTGGTCCCACGGGCTTGGCGCGCGCCGCGTTTTTTCGTCCGTTCACTCCCTGGCGCACCCAGGAGTGCGCGCATCAGTCAAAATGGTGGGAGCGAAGTTCGTCTGGCCGAGCCTGCGCAAACAGGTGAAAGAGTGGGCTGCAGCCTGCGTAGCATGCCAACGAGCCAAAGTGCACAGGCACACAAAGGCCCCCTTGGAGCCGTTCCATATCCCGGCTAAGAGGTTCAACCACGTTCATGTGGACCTTGTGGGCCCCCTCCCACCATCGCAGGGGTTCACGCACCTCCTGACAGTGGTGGACCGCACCACATGATGGCCAGAAGCAGTCCTGCTAGCTTCCACCGCGTCCGCAGAAGTGGCAGGCGCTTTTTTGACAACATGGGTGGCACGTTTTGGCACCCCTTCGGACATCATGTCCAATCGGGCCCTCAGTTTGTTTCCGACCTCTGGTCCATGATGGCCCGGAGCCTGGGGGTCTCAATTCATCGTACAACCGCGTACAACCCACAGGCCAATGGGTTATGCGAGTGTTTCCATAGGTCACTGAAAGCAGCGCTAAGGGCTTCGCTTACGGATGCAAGAGGATGAAAGAGGATTTGGCAGCTTCCCCAGCAGAGCTGGTTTTTTCTCAGCCCCTGTGGCTCCCCGGGGAATTTTTATCACATAACCCCGCGCCGAACACCCATCCGTCCCCAAGTTCACGGCATAGCGCAGATGCAGGGACGCTACCTGGTCCAGCCCACCACTGTTTTCCCTGCGCTTTTATGCCAAAAACCTTGAAGGACGTGGCGTTCGTGTTTGCCAGGGACGATGCCCACCGGCCCCCATTGCGTCCACCCTACAATGGCCCGTTTAGAGTGCTGGAACCAGGGGACAAACATTTTATGTTAGACTTGGGGGGGTCGCCAGGAGAGAATCTGTATAGACAGGCTTAAGCCCGCCTTTGTGGTGGCAGACGAGCAGGTGGTGTTGGCCCGAGCTCCTCGGCGCGGAAGATCCCCCTAGAACTCCCCAGGTAAACGATTCATCAGAGCAGTCACACGAGCATGCTGAATGTCCCCCCCCCATTGTCCACCCACAGATGGACACACCCCCAGGAGCCCCCCACCGGCACAGCAGCACCACGGAGCTGAAGACCCTTGGTTACAGCAGCTATGGGTGGAGGCTGAAGCCGAGAGGACGTGAGGGTTAACACTCAGTCTGAGACTCTGGGGGGGGGGGTATGGGGGACCCATGCTGTGGTATTCATCTCAGACTGAAAGACATGGAGATGCAGTAATTTCCTCTGACGGAAGAGAATGGGGATTAAAGGGCTGGGGGACAAAAAGAATTGTCATGCGGGAATGAATTGTAATACAGGACCTCTGGTAGCAGGATATAAAAGACAGTCCCTGCTACATGAGGTTAATGTTTTCTGATTCTGAAAGATGTGAGAGAGTGAATAAAGTTTATCTGCTCTGAACGCTCGGCCTGGTTATTCCTCTCTCCACAACTTATTCATTAAAGCTAACCATCAACACTCAGAACGTGTCTGCTGGTCCCTGCTTCCAGACATAACTGTAATGAAGGGTTTTACTGTGAAGTACGGTGTGATGACGCTGTCTTCCGGGTGCGTTATCACACCGCCCTATAAATAGGGGCGTCCACCATTTGGGCCTTCTCTTGCTCGGACAACCCCACACAATGTAGCACCTGCTGTACTGCAACCTGTTAGATAATAAAGTACCGTTCCAGTGCAACCTCTCGTCCATCTCCTTTGTGCCAGGTTTGTGGACAGAGCATTTGGTGACTGAGATTTTAACACATGGAGGCATGCGTAACACCACTGTAGCCTTTCCTGGAACTTCCTGGGGAACCACCGGTCCCATGGCACCACTGGTTTGAAAGTTTTGAAAATTACATCATTGCATTGGACCTAGGGAAGCTGGATAAGGTGAGAACGAGAGCGCTGCTTATCCACAACCTCAGCATCAAAGGCCAGAGGATTCTACGGATGCTCGACGCAACGGACTCATACGAGGACGTCGTGGAGCTAATGGCTAACTACTTCCTGACAGCATGACGGTACGACAAATTTGGTTTCACTAGAGATGCCAGGGAGTTGGTGAGCCTATTCAACAGTTTGTCGCTGACCTAAGAAAGTTAGCCAGTGTGTGCCATTTTGGGCCTTTAGTGGACGAGATGGTGTGAGACCAACTGGCTGTGCACACATCTAGTACTGTAATATGGGCTAGGCTGCTAAAGGCACCCAATGACTTAGTGCTAGCTAGGGCAGTTGAGCTAGCTCTTCAGTTAGAGGCCGCGGATAAACTAGCTTTGGCGTTAAATTGGAGCCAATCTCAGAAGACACCAGAAGGGACGACGTTGGCGAATGCAGTGGACTCAGAGGATGAAGGGAGCATGGCGGATGACTACAAGGCATATGCAGTGAGCTGTAGCTCTGCTCCGAAGGACCCCGTCTGCGGGGGTTGTGGGTCCCCGATGCACCAGAGTAATGTGCGAGCATGCCCTGCAAGAGGGAAGTGGTGCAGTAAAAGTGGGTGCATGAATCATTTCACCAGAATGTGTCAGTCTTCAACATTCTGGAGCCCGCCGAGTAAGCCAGCCCACCCGCCTATGATGACCATCCACTCAGTGAGTGCCAAAGCCAGTGGGCTTTCCTACTGCATGGTGGAATTGGACGGTGTGGCTTTGCCATTAATACTCGACACGGCGGCGGTGTGGTCGGTGCTAAATTGGGCCATGGTAAAAAAGTTTTTCCTGCACCACAGGATCAGGAAGAACCCAGCGCCGCTGTATGGCTATGGTGGTGGTAGACAGTGCAATGTCGGGACTGTGGAGTTGACTGCTCGCTATAACACCGAAGCGGTGCACGACTTCTTGTTCCAGGTAACAACGCATGGTGACACCATTATGGGGTGTGACCTGTTGTACAGCCTGGGTTTCACCATTAAGGACAGTGCTGGACTCGAGTGGTCTGGATATGGACGGTGGAGATTGCCAGACCCAGTGGATGATGTTGTAGTGTGGGATGGGGTACCCGCTGGCGGTGCCAGAGCCAAAGCACACATTTCTGACTCTCAGAAGTACAGCTGCTCTGTGGAGGAACCGGACGACTCCAGCAAACCTCCGTCTTGAGGGAAGAAGCTGAAAGTTGCAGTGCAAAGGGTGGGAGTCATCATTTAAAATGGAGGTAGCCATCCTCTGTACTTGTCTGGTGTACAGGGATGTCAGGCTCAGCTGTGACTCACCAAGCAAACGACTGGACCATCTAACTACCTGATCCAAGGATTTCCTCTGTTTCAGTTTTATCTGACCAAACCATGACACTAAAGAAAAGGATAAAACTGACATATTGTTCGGCCCAGGAAACACGCACGCAGGCTCAGATAGATTTGAAAGCTTTATTTACAGCAATGTTAGTGTATGGATGCGTGGATGGGAGATATCAGTGTGATGTGGTGGAGGGTGCAGTCAGGACAGAGCAGTACGCTGTACGGCCAGGCAACCCTATAAGAGAGGAGAACAGGGATTAGCTGGGCAACCACACGGGAGAGTGAAGATGTACTGTGCTTACTTGTAGCGACGCGGTGGCTGGCGTGGCAAGTTCCAAGCCTGGGAGACAGCGTCCTGCTGTGCGTCCGTGATGATGCAGTGAGGTAGAGGAGCAGCGTGACGAGGGGGAGAGAGTCCGCCGCCAAGGAATCCACCTGTGCACAGGGGAAGTCTGAACGAGAGAAGGTAAGGCAATATTGACAGCTTACGTGTCAGACGAGTCGTCAGTAGGCCTGATGAGAAGGAAGCTGCTGAGTTGACAATGCAGGGAGACAGACAGCTCCAGGCCGCAGCTCAGGGCAGAATGGAATAAATAGCTGCGCCTAATGAGGAGCAGGTGTGCGCGCAGCTGAGGTGGAAGCCCGTGAACTGCGGGTGATGACAGTACCCCCCCCCCCCCCACCAGCGCCTCCTGGCGCTGGCTTACCTGGGTGTGTCCGGTGGAACTCCGCGATGAGGTCACAATCCAACACCCACGAAGAGCGCACCCAGGATCTCCACTCTGGACCATAACCTTCCCAATCCACCAGATATTGCAGCCCACGACCCCGATGTCGAGAGTCCAGGATGGCAGTAACACCCCACGCCGGGTCACCGTCGATCATCCTAGGTACAGGGGGGGGGGGGACCTAGGAGGAGGGCAGAGTGAATTGGAAAGGACAGGTTTGATCTTAGAGATGTGGAAAGTGGGACACACACGAAGGGAGTGGGGGAGGGCCAAATGCACAGCCACCAGGTTGATAATCTTGGAGATGGTGAAGGGGCCGAGGAACCTCGGTGCCAACTTCTTTTTCTCACCCTTTAGGCTGATGTCCTGGGAAGAGAGCCAAACCCGCTGACCCACCTGGTAGACAGGAGCCGGTCTTCTGTGGCGATTGGCGGTGGAGCTGTTGCGCGCCACTGTGCATAAAAGCGCGTCTCTGGTCTTCTTCCACATGCTCCGGCAGCGCCTGATGTGCGCCTGGATAGAGGGGACGGCCAGCTCACCCTCCTGCTCAGGGAAAACAGGGGGGTCGTACCCCAAGGACGCTTGAAAAGGTGACACCCCAGTAGCGGTGGACCGGGCCGAGTTATGGGCGTATTCCACCCAGGTCAGGTAGGAGCTCCAAGACGAAGGGTTGGACAATGTTACGCAGTGCAGAGCGGCCTCCAACTCCTGGTTCGTGCGCTCGCACTGCCCGTTGGACTGGGGGTGATAACCAGAAGAGAGACTGACCGTAGCCCCCAAGGTGCTGCAAAAGCTCCTCCAAACCTGGGAGACAAACTGCGGACCTCGGTCCGAGACCACGTCCAGCGGAATCCCATGCAGCCTGACGACATGCTGGACCAGGGGATCGGCCGTCTCACGTGCCGAAGGAAGACCCTGAAGAGGCACAAAATGAGCGGCCTTGGAGAACCTGTCCACAATGGTCAGAACCGTGTCATAGGTGTTAGAGACAGGGAGTCCAGTGACGAAATCAAGGGCGCTGTGTGACCAGGGCCTGCCCAGAACCGGCAGGGGCTGGAGTAGACCTGCAGGTGGAGAGTTCGGGGACTTGCCGGTAGCGCACTGGGGACAGTCCCGGACATAGTTGGTAACGTCCTTCTGAAGACCCGGCACCAAAACGAGCGTTGTAGCCAACTAACCAAACGGGTGATGCCTGGGTGACAGGAGAGTTTGGTGGTGTGGGCCCAGTGGATCACTTCACCCCGAACCACCGAAGGAACATAAAGCCTCGTCTCTGGCCCCTCGCCGGGATCCGGCTCCGCCTCCTGAGCCTTCAGAATCTTGTCCTTGATGGACCATGCGATTGCCCCTACGACACACGAATCGGGCAGGATGGTATGCTTGGACTTCTCTGGACCCTCTGGGGCGAATTGTCTGGACAGGGCGTCGGGCAACCCATTCTTCGAGCCTGGATGGTACGTGATGGTAAAGTTAAAACGAGTAAAGAATAGGGACCAGCTCGCCTGGCGGGCATTCAGGCGCCTCGCTGACCTCAAGTACTCGAGGTTCTTATGGTCCGTCCAGACCACAAAGGGCTGGGCTGCTCCCTCCAACCAGTGATGCCACTCCTGTAGGGCGAGTTTGACCGCGAAGAGCTCCCTGTCGCCGACGTCATAATTTCGCTCTGCCGCTGATAGCTTCCTGGAGAAGAAGGCGCAGGGCCGCTTGACACCATCCACCGGTGATCGCTGGGAGAGCACCGCACCCACCCCCGTGTCGGACGCGTTGACCTCCACCAGACACTGAAGTGCGGGGTCAACCTGGGCCAGGACCCGGGAGGACGAGAACTCCGCCTGGAGAGTCTTAAAGGCGGTAGCTGCTTCCTCAGACCACTGAAAGGGCACCTTCGATGACGTGAAGCGGGTCAGGGGGGAGACGGTGGCGCTGTAGTTGGGGACAAAGTGCCGGTAGAAATTAGCGAACCCAATGAATTGCTGCACCTGCTTCCTAGAGGGAGGTCAAGCTTAGTGAACCAGGTCGCCCCCTGGAGGGAGTGGAAAGCAGTGTCCATGAGCGGCAGGGTGTAGCGGTCCTTAATCGTGATGTCATTTAATGCTCTGAAGTCAATACAGGGACGTAGGGACCCATCCTTCTTGCCCACGAAGAAGAAGCCCGCGCCAAGCGGGGACGAGGAGGGCCGGATGATCCCAGCGCTGAGTGACTCCTTAATGTAAGTATCCATCGCCTCGCGTTCCGGTGCAGAGAGACTGTATAGGTGGCCAGATGGCAGGGAAGTCCCCGGGGGGATGTTAATTGCACAGTCATAGGGTCGATGCGGCAGAAGGGACAAGGCTCTGGACTTGCTAAATGCTGCCCCCAAGTCATGGAACTCCTGCGGCACCAGAGTCAGGTCCGGGAGCTCAGAGACCGGGGCCGACAGAGGGGAAGATGGAGCACAAGCCGCCGACTGGAGGCAGGTGCCCAGGCAGAAGGTACTCCAGGACAGGACGCTGCCGGTTCTCCAATCCAGGACAGGGTTATGCAGCCGCAGCCAGGGGTAACCCAGAATGACACAGTCCGACAAGGAGGGCAGGATGTAGAGGGTCAGATCCTCCCGGTGGTTGCCGGAGACGATGATGGGAACTGGCTTAGTGCGGTGTGTAACTGTGCCCAGAGAAGAGCGTGAGAGCGTCACCAAGTTCAGGGGGTTAGGCAGCAGTTGGCAAGGTATACCCAAACGGGTTGTCAGGCTCTTAGAAATAAAATTCTGTCCCAGAATCCAAAATAAAATTCTCTGCCCCAGAATCCACCAGTGCGTGAGTGGAATGCCCGGTGGAGTTGTGGCAGAAATGTATGGGCAGTGTGCAAGATGATAGGGGATTGGATTGGTTAGAGTTCGCGAGGCCCCCTATAGTGACTCACGGACTTCCCCGTTTGGCTTCACCGGGCACAGCTCCACGGGATGCCGGTCATCTCCACAGTACATGCAGAGACCCCATTCCCACCGGCGTTGTCTCTCCGCTAGAGGGAGCCTAGTGCGCCCAACGGCCATGTCCTCTGGCTCATCGGCGGACTCCGGAGCCGGTAATGCCAGGGGGCGCGACTGAGCTGGACGGAGGGAAGCTCCGCGCGAGCGGCTGACAGACTTCCGCTCCGCAGCCCGCTCACGCAGCCTGTTGTCCAGGCTAATCGTGAGCGAGATCAGCTCAGAGAGTCGCCCTGGGAGATCCCGACCAGCTAGTTCATCCCTCAGACCAGAATTAAGGCTACGGAGGAAAACGCTGCAGAGAGAAGCCTCTCCCCAGCCCACCTCCTCCGCTGCCACCCGGAAGTCGACCATGTATTCCCCCGTGGACCGGGCTCCCTGTTGGAGACTGAGGAGCCGGTCCGCGAGGACGCTGTCGAGTCGGGAATGATCAAAGACTTCTAAGAAGTCCCACACGAACCGGTCATGGGAGAGGTTTGCGTAGCTGGGCTTCGTCATTACAGCGTAAGCCCAAGCTAACGCTCGCCCCTCGAGAAGGTTAGCCATGTACCCGATTCGGCTATGGTCTGAGGGTAAATCCCCGGGAACGCGCAGAAACACTGACTCACACTGCAGGATAAACCCCTTTGCTCCACCGAGTTTCCCGTTGAAGCGAGCAGGAGTTGGGATAGGTGTGAGACGGGTAGGCGCTCCCGAGCTAGGCTGGCCAGCCGTGGAGGCAACCGGAGCCGCAACGCCAAGAGGACCCAGAGTGAAAGCCCGCGGTGGGTCCAGGCGGTCTAACCGATTGGTAATTGAGGTAAGTTGGTTCAAAATCACCTGCTGCTGATGAGCTATCATATCTACCCGAGCCTCGAGGGTGGAAAAACGGCGTGCGAGCCCGCTGTCCGCTGGGCCGCTTTGCTGGAGCCGTACTGACATATTGTTTGGCCCAGGAAACACGCACGCAGGCTCAGATAGATTTGAAAGCTTTATTTACAGCAATGTTAGTGTATGGATGCGTGTATGTGAGATATCAGTGTGATGTGGTGGAGGGTGCAGTCAGGACAGAGCAGTACGCCGTACGGCCAGGCAACCCTATAAGAGAGGAGAACAGGGATTAGCTGGGCAACCACACGGGAGAGTGAAGATGTACTGTGCTTACTTGTAGCGACGCGGTGGCTGGCGTGGCAAGTTCCAAGCCTGGGAGACAGCGTCCTGCTGTGCGTCCATGATGATGCAGTGAGGTAGAGGAGCAGCGTGACGAGGGGGAGAGAGTCCGCTGCCAAGGAATCCACCTGTGCACAGGGGAAGTCTGAACGAGAGAAGGTAAGGCAATATTGACAGCTTACGTGTCAGACAAGTCGCTGAGTTGACAATGCAGGGAGACAGACGGCTCCAGGCTGCAGCTCAGGGCAGAATGGAATAAAAAGCTGCGCCTAACGAGGAGCAGGTGTGCGCGCAGCTGAGGTGGAAGCCCGTGAACTGCGGGTGATGACAAAAACAGATTCAATAAAAGCACGATAAAACATTGTCATTATGATTCGGTCAATTTGGAAGCGTGCAAGTTTTCTCAAGCAATGCAAAATGTTGCTGACCCTTTTTGCACACCCTTTCACAGTTCTCTTCAAAGTTTAAATTACTATCAATAATTGTCCCAAGATATTTTTAGGATTGTACACATTCGGTGGTCTGGCCTTTTAGTACGGTGACTTTGTGCCTGGGAGTTTTCCTCCTAAAGTCAATAATCATGTCTTTAGTTTTTGTCGTATTCAGCTGCAGGTAGGAATCCTCACACCAGTGAACAAAATCATCAACTACTGGGCCGTGGCCACGCTCACCATCCTGGAGGAGACTGACAATAACTGAATCATCAGCATACTTTATAATGTGTCTGTTGTCATGTCTGCTCCGACACATGTTTGTGTACAGGATGAAGAGTAGTGGTGACAACACACACCCCTGAGGAGAGCCAGTAGAAGAGCACTTTAGGTCAGACAATGTACCATTGACCCTTACTCTCTGCGTCCTGTTGGTTAAGAAATCCAGAATCCAACCCACCAGATTATTGCTCAAATCAAATTGTTGCAGGAACCTTTCAACTAAGATACGAGGTTGGATTCTATTAAAGGCGGAGGAAAAGTCCACAAATAAAAGCCTGGCATGTGTCCCATTAAAATCCAGATGTTTAAAAAGCATGTTAAACAGAGTGACAGTGGCATCCTCCACTCCTCTGTGAGGCCTATAGGCAAACTGCAGAGGATCCAATGCATGCTCAGTCTGCTTTAGGATCTCACATCTGACCAGTTTTTCAAAAATTTTCATTAAAATTGAAGTCAAAGCAACTGGTCTAAAGTCGTTTACCGTTTTAGGACAGCTGGATTTTGGAACGGGAACAACCACGGCTTCTTTCCAGATCTTAGGCACATGTTGTGTCTGTAAGGACTTATTGAAAATGTGATGAAATATAGGACTCAGGTCATGTGCACAGGACTTTACCAAGTGCCCACATATATTATCAGGGCCCTGACTTTTGTTCACTTTTACAGCGCAGAACTCCCTTTTAACATCCTGCACCTCAATATTAAAGTGCTGACTGTCTTTGAGCTTCTGTTTCAAATCTTGGGTTTCTGTGCTAAAATCAAAAGAGTCAAAACGACCATAAAAACAATTAAGAGCATTAGCCAGCTCTTTGTCTGAATTAAAACCATCTAAAAACACACCATTACTGCGCTCTGTGCTCTGAAGGCCTGCGATAGTTTTCATACTGGCCCAGGCTGAACCAAGTTTCTTTGTTGCCATCTTGCTTTCCAATTCTGATTTATAATTCTGTTTTGCTCTTAAAATTTCGGGCTTCAGCTCTTTTGTGGCAACCTGTAGCTCAGAAACAGACCCCTGTTTAAAGGCAAGTGCTTTCCTCTGTAAGCAGGATTTAACTGATTTTGTAACCCATGGCTTGTTGTTGGGATATATTTTGACACGTTTATGTGGAACAATCTTATTTTTACAGAAAGCCATGTATGAGCATGTGACGTCCACCAAAGAGTCCAAATCATCCCCGCAGGCCAGTGTGAACATCTCCCAGTCTGTACAGTCAAAGCATTCCTGGAGGCTGTGCACTGAATCCTCTGTCCACACATCAATGTCTCTCATCTCCACCTTGCTTCTTCTGAGAACAGTTTTATATGTGGGCAGCAAATGTACACAGTTGTGATCTGAGGATCCTACAGGAGGAAGGGGGAGTGATTTATAGGCCCTCTCTATGGATCCATAGCACAGGTCCAATGTCTTTTTTCGCCTGGTTGGGCAGGAGACATACTGATAAAAGTTTTTAAGTGTCTTCTTTAAAGAAACATGGTTAAAATCCCCAAGAATGAAGTTTGGTGCCTCTGGAGAAATTGATTGCAGCCGCTGGTTCACATCAAAGATGGCACAGGAGTCGGTGAAGGTGCTCGGAGATCTGAACTCCTGTGTTTTGAAGATTGGCCCTTGTCCTGGGGGCCTGCCGCCTCCAGAGGCATGTCCGCCACGGGGCTGCCGCCCCTCCGGCAGACCCTCCCTTGCCATGTGAGACAGTGAGGAAGAGACAGAGGGCTCTTTAGGTAGGATCACGGCCGGTCTATCTTCAACCATATTTCACTGTCCCCCATTCTACCCACGTTCACCCAGTATGTCACATGCCACACTAGAGACAATAAAACACTGGACTTATTCTATGCAAATACTAAGGAGGCGTACACCTCGTCACCACTCCCCCCACTCGGGAGATCGGATCACAACTTGGTTCATCCCCTGCCGGTGTACAAACCCCTAGTACACAGACAACCTCCGGTCATGCTCACAGGAAGTTATGGTCTGAGGAGGCAATGGACACTCTACAGGACTGTTTTGAAACCACTGCCTTGGAGCAGCTCTGCGATCCACATGGTGAGGACATCGATGGCTTCACTCACAATATCACGGACTACATCAGCTTCTGTGTGGACAACACTGTACCCACCAAGACCATACGGTGTTGCTCGAACAACAAACCCTGGATCAATCCTGAGATAAAAACACTTCTGAGAGAGAAGAAGAGGATCTTCAGGTCGGGGAACAGGGAGATGCTGAAGTCCGTACAGAGGGAGCTGAGGAGGAAGATCAGAGAAGGCAAGGACAGCTTCAGGAAGAAGATGGAGGACAAGCTGCAACAGAGCGACATCGGCGGGGTCTGGAGAACCCTTAAAACCATCTCTGGGCTCCAGAATACCTCCCCCCAGGCCACGGGGGGCAGGGAGTGGGTGAACAATCTAAACCTGTTTTTTTTTTTAGGTTTGACCAACCGCCCTCCCCCTGACTGCACAACAACCACTGCTGCCTCTAAAGACATCGAGTCCTGCTGCCCACACCCCACACCACCAACACCCCCCCCACTCCCAGCACACAGCCCCCCAACTTGACCCTCACTAAGACCCAGGTGAGGATGGAGCTGTGGAAGATCAAGGCGAGGAAGGCCTCAGGACCGGACAGCATCAGCGCAAAGCTCCTCAAGTCCTGTGCAGACCAGCTGTGTGGGATTGTGGAGCACATCTTCAACCTGAGCCTGAAGCTGGGGGGGGGGTACCACAGTTTTGGAAAACATCTTGTGTGGTACCTGTACCAAAGACTTCCCACCCCAAAGACCTGAACAGCTACAAACCAGTGGCCCTGACGTCTCACATGATGAAAACCCTGTGAGACTGCTCCTTGCTCACTTCCGCCCCCTGGTGGGACCAGTGATGGATCCACTCCAGTTCGCCTACCAGCATGGCATTGGGGTGGAGGATGCAGTGATCTTCCTCCTTCACCGTTCTCTGTCCCACCTGGAGAAGCCCAGGAATGTGGTGAGGATCATGTTCTTTGACTTCTCCAGTGCTTTCAACACCATCCAACCGATGATCCTGAAGGACAAGCTGCTGTGCGCAGGGGTGGACCAGCACCTGTCATCATGGATCCTGGACTACCTCACTAACCGGCCACAGTTTGTGAGAACCTGGGACTATGTGTCCGACACAATCATCGGTAGCACGGGGGCCCCCCAGGGAACGGTTTTGGCTCCCTTCCTGTTCACCCTTTATACTGCGGACTTCTCACACAACACAACACACTGCCATCTACAGAAGTTCTCTGACGACTCTGCGATCGTCGGCCTCATCTCCAACGGAGATGAAGCTGAGTACAGAGGACTTATCCAGGACTTCGTGGACTGGTGCCATTGGAACTGCCTCCAGATCAACGCGAGGAAAACTAAGGAGCTGGTGGTGGACTGCCGCAGGCAAGGACAACCCCTCACAGCACCAGTAAACATCCAGGGAACAGACATTGAGATGGTGACATCCTACAAGTACCTGGGTGTTCATCTGAACAATAAACTAGACTGGTCACACAATACTGATGCACTCTACAAGAAGGGACAGCGCAGGCTGTTCCTATTGAGGAGACTCAGGTCTTTTTGTGTACAAGGGGTGCTGATGAAGACATTCTACGACACGGTGGTGGAATCAGCCATCACTTTTGGAGTGGTCTGCTGGGGCAGTGGCATTACAGCAGCCGATAGGAAGAGACTGAACAAACTGATCAAGAAAGCTAGTTCTGTCCTGGGGCAACGAATTGACTCAGTGGAGGAGATAGGAGAGAGAAGGACGGTGGCTATACTGTCATCTCTGCTGGAGTCCGAGTCCCACCCTATGCAGGACATACTGAACGCACTGAGGAGCTCATTTAGCAGCAGACTACATCATCCTAGGTGCGCAACCGAGGATGATGTTCGCAGGTCCTTCCTACCTACGGCTGTCAGACTGTATAACCTAAGCAGGGCTGCTCGCAGAGATAGCAAAAAAAAAACATGATGACCTAATAGTATTGAATGCAAAAGACGCAATAGACTTACACAATGGTCCCCTCCAGTATACAACTCGGACAATATTGGTCGCTACGGAGGGTGACAATATGTATGGGTACATATTCATACTATGTAGGATAACTAAGTAAACGGTTATGCTGTTTATTCCATCTAGCTACAATGCTCCGCACTGAGTGTATACAGTTAGGCTCAAAAATATTTGGACAGTGACACAAGTTTTGTTATTTTAGCTGTTTACAAAAACATATTCAGGATACAATTATATAATCAATATGGGCTTAAAGTGCAGACTCTCAGCTGTAATTTGAGAGTATTCACATCCAAATTGGAGCAAGGGTTTAGGAATTACAGCTCTTTAATACGTAGCCGCCTCTTTTTCAAGGGACCAAAAGTAATTGGACAATTGACTCAGAAGGCTGCAAAAAAAAAATAAATAAAAATAACAAGCGTGCATAGGCTCTTCCCTCGTTAACCTGTCATCAATTAAGCAGTTAAAAGGTCTGGAGTTGATTCCAGGTGTGGGGTTTGCATTTGGAAGCTGTTGCTGTGAACACACAACATGCGGTCAACGGAGCTCTTAATGGAGGTGAAACAGACCATCCTGAGGCTGAAAAAAAGAAGAAATCCATCAGAGAGATAGCAGAAATATTAGGAGTGGCCACATCAACAGTTTGGTACATTCTGAGAAACAAAAGAGTGCACTGGTGAGCTTGGGAACTCAAAAAGGCCTGGACGTCCACGGAAGACAACAGTTCTGGATGATCACAGAATCCTTTCCATGGTGAAGAACAACCCCTTCACAACATCCACTCAAGTGAAGAACACTCTCCAGGAAGTAGGTGTATCAGTATCTAAGTCTACCATAAAGAGAAGACTTCATGAGAGTAAATACAAAGGATTCACCACAAGGTGCAAACCATGAATCAGCCTCAAAAATAGAAAGGTCAGAATTGACTTTGCCAAAAAACACCTGAAGAAGCCAGCCCAGTTCTGGAACAGCATTCTTTGGACAGATGAGACTAAGATCAACCTGTACCAGAATGATGGGAAGAAGAAAGTTTGGAGAAGAATTGGAACAGCTCATGATCCAAAGCACTACATCTTCTGTAAAACATGGTGGAGGCAGTGTGATAGCATGGGCATTGATGGCTTCCAATGGCACTGGGTCACTTGTGTTTATTGATGATGTGACAAAAGACAGAAGTAGCCGGATGAATTCTGAAGTGTATAGGGATATACTTTCTGCTCAGATTCAGCCAAATGCAGCAAAGTTGATTGGACGGCGCTTCACCAGTGATCCAAAACATACTGCAAAAGCAACCCAGGAGTTCTTTAAAGCAACGAAGTGGAATATTCTGCAATGGCCGAGTCAATCACCAGATCTCAACCCAATCGAGCATGCATTTCACTTGCTCAAGACAAAACTTAAGACAGAAAGACCCACAAACAAGCAACAACTGAAGACAGCTGCAGTAAAGGCCTGGCAAAGCATCACAAAGGAGGAAACCCAGCGTTTGGTGATGTCCATGGGTTCCAGACTTCAGGCAGTCATTGCCTGCAAAGGATTCTCATCAAAATATTGAAAAGTAACATTTTACTTAGGGTTATGTTTATTTGTCCAATTACTTTTGAGCCCCTGAAATGAGGAGCGTTTGTATAAAAATAGCTACAATTCCTACATGTTTAATCATATATTTTTATTCAACCCCTTGAATTAAACCTTAAAGTCTACACTTCAATTCCGTTGTAGTTGTTTCATTTCAAATCCAATGTGGTGGCATGCAGAGCCGAAATCATGAAGATTGTGTCACTGCCCAAATATTTCTGGGCCTAACTGTATATTTATGTGTACATATGTATATTCGCTGCTCTTGTTTTCTTGTTTTTCTTGTCTTCTTGATTGTTGCTCCGAGTGTTGCTGTCCCTGTGCTGTTGCAATCCTGGAATTTCCCCATTGTGGGACTAATAAAGGCTTATCTTATCTTATCTTATCTTATCTTAAAAGTGGCAGAATAAACCACTTGGCCGTGCGGGCCGTGTGTCAGTCCACCCACCGGCCCAAGCTCTAGTGTTCATTGTTCGTGTTGTTGCTATTGTTGTTTAATGTGTTTGTTGGGGGTTTTATCTGCTAAATTTGTGTGAGTTTTAATTAGGCATGTTTTTCTACTTTATAAAGGGGAGGAGAATGTACCGAGGGGTTTTATTGTGAAGTGTGGTCTGCCTTCCAGGTGCGTCATCACACCGCCCTATAAATAGCAGCGTCCACCATTTGGGCCTTCTCTTGCCCGGATGACCCCACACTTTGTAGCACCTGCTGTAGTGCAACCTGTTAGATAGTAAAGTACCATTCCAGTGCAACCTCTCATCCATCTCCTTTTGTGCCAGATTTGTGGACATAACAATAAAAATTGGCGATGAGGAAAAACGTAATCTTCTGGAGGAAAATAAAAACATTTCCTGAATGTGGAAGCATGTTTGGCACTCCTACCACTGTTCCTCGCAACCTCAGGTGAGCCTCCCATCCCATAGCCTCGTTGGTTTGAATCGTTCCACACGTACGTATTGGCTATGGACCTAGCTATTGTTAGCAAGCTTCGACTACGTGCTTTGCTGATTCATAGCCTGGGCAGCAAGGGACAGCATGTGTTTAGAACGTTGGGACCGGTGGATACCTACGATGAATGTGTCGCCCTGCTAGCCAGACATTATGTGACGCCCGATAGTGTGCCCGATAATCCACTGAACCATGCAGGGTCTTACCGGCAGTCTACCCAGTTGCCCAGGTTCATATTGGTTCATATAATGATTACCTCCGCCAGGCCGAAAAGGCCAGGAGGAGGTAATGTTTTTGCCGGGGTTTGTCTGTGTGTTTGTTTGTCTGTCTGTCTGTCTGTCTGTCTGTTGGTTAGCAAGATAACTCAAAAAGTCTTGGACGGCTTTCAATGAAACTTTCAGGCGTTGTTGGAAATGGTACAAGGAAGAACTGATTAAATTTTGGGGATGATCCGCATCACCGTCTGCATACAGGAATTTTTTAAAGCATTTTTCCATACTGTGACATACGGCCATTTTCAACATGTGCGCAGGCGCAATGGAGGGCACTGGGCGTCGTGTCTGACCAACACAAACTCCGCGTTCTTCAACGTTTTAGGCACAAAAGCACGCGGAAAACACTGCTGGCCTGGGCCCGCGAGCGTGCCTGTTTTTGCGCCACGCTGCAAAACCTGACACGGCCACCTGTCCGCCGCCCGATTATTTGCCACAAATTCCCCGCCCAGCTATAGGCGCTGCGTAAAAACGACCTCTCTGCCGGGGAAGATTCTAAATTCGGTTTTGCCGCAGAGCGCAACCCCAATATAATATAAAACCCACGGCAACCTGTCTAACCAATCTGCATCCGTCAGTGGAGGAGATGGACACACCAACACTTCAGTTTATTACCTCCGCCAAGGAGGCAATGCTTTTACAACCGTAAAACGGGGCTATAAGGGACGGCGGGGTAATATGGGACACTTTTCTAAATGTAATTCTGCTTTTTTAATTTTGCTTCCGCCTAGATTTGATGAAGGATTCATGGATATTTGACAATAACAACACAACTCAGCGTCCTGCTCAAAATAAAAAAAGCAGAATTACATTTAAAACATTTCCCAGAAAAGTGTCCCTTATTAACCCGCCGTCCCTTACAGCCCCATTTTACACTACTGAACCACTAATCCTATCACTATCACATTGATTGTCATTCATTAATTGTCTGTTTATTGCACTGTCCATGTCAAATAAACAAATAATCACTGTGAATCCAATTGCTAGTCATATCTTTTCATGCTCAGGGAATCTGAAAACGTACACACAAACACTGTATGGGGGGAACTGTGCCGCTTGGCGGAGGTCTGCGCTCTCAGAGTGCTTTTCTAGTTTGGTAATGTTTTGGTGCATGGAACCTTAATTAATTCATGGTTTCAATTTAAGAGCTAATTATTATGCTATTAACATCATGCAATATACCACCTGCCGATAGCCAGGCCATGTATGTTTGTTAGCTAGTTCTGTGCTACATTACATAAAATGGTTCTGGTTATATTTGTGCTGTGTTAGCCGTATGCCTCAAAAGAGGTATCCAGCTAAGGTTAACGATCACCAGCAAGGTTCTGGTTTTTGCCGGGAAGGGGGGGGGGGGTTAAATGTGGCATACTGAAATGCCACCATACATGTTACGGATGTGGGGACGCACGCACCACATGATGACATCATGTCGTGACTGTATTAGGGGACTAAGGACAGAGCGCTTCGCTGTGCATTGGAGCCGTCAAAACACTAAACAATGTAGTTTTAATAGGAGCAGGAGAAATGCCACTGGATTTGAGAAGAGATAAACTTGCATTATCATACTGGGTCAAGCTGAAGGGAAGTGATGAAGCAAATATTTCAAAAACAACACTACAAGACTGCTGGGAATACTCTAATTTCCAGGGACATGGGTTTGGGTGGACAATTGAAAGAAGGACCAGAATGTACAGTGGGGCAAAAAAGTATTTAGTCAGCCACCAATTGTGCAAGTTCTCCCACTTAAAAGATGAGAGAGGTCTCCAATTTTCATCATAGGTATACCTCAACTATGAGAGACAAAATGAGAAAAAAAAAATTCCAGAAAATCACATTGAAGGATTTTTAATGAATTAATTGGTAAATTCCTTGGTAAAACAAGTATTTGGTCACCTACAAACAAGCAAGATTTCTGGCTTTCACAGACCTGTAACTACTTCTTTAAGAGGCTCCTCTGTCCTCCACTCGTTACCTGTATTAATGGCACCTGCTTGAACTCGTTATCAGTATAAAAGACATCTGTCCACAACCTCAAACAGTCAGACTCCAAACTCCACTATGGCCAAGACCAAAGAGCTGTCAAAGGACACCAGAAACAAAATTGTAGACCTGGACCAGGCTGGGAAGACTGAATCTGCAATAGGTAAGCAGCTTGGTGTGAAGAAATCAACTGTGGGAGCAATTATTAGAAAATGGAAGACATACAAGACCACTGATAATCTCCCTCGATCTGGGACTCCACGCAAGATCTCACCCCGTGGGGTCAAAATTATCACGAGAACGGTGAGCAAAAATCCCAGAACCACATGGGGGGACCTAGTGAATGACCTGCAGAGAGCTGGGACCAAAGTAACAAAGGCTACATCAGAAACACACTACGCCGCCAGGGACTCAAATCCTGCAGTGCCAGACGTGTCCCCCTGCTTAAGCCAGTACATGTCCAGGCCCGTCTGAAGTTTGCTAGAGAGCATTTGGATGATCCAGAAGAGGACTGGGAGAATGTCATATGGTCAGATGAAACCAAAATAGAACTTTTTGGTAAAAACTCAACTTGTCGTGTTTGGAGGAGAAAGAACACCATACCTACTGTGAAGCATGGGGGTGGAAACATCATACTTTAGGGCTGTTTTTCTGCAAAGGGACCAGGACGACTGATCCGTGTAAAGGAAAGAATGAATGGGGCCATGTATCGTGAGATTTTGAGTGAAAACCTCCTTCCATCAGCAAGGGCATTGAAGATGAATCGTGGCTGGGTCTTTCAGCATGACAATGATCTCAAACACACCACCCGGGCAACGAAGGAGTGGCTTTGTAAGAAGCATTTCAAGGTCCTGGAGTGGCCTAGCCAGTCTCCAGATCTCAACCCCATGGAAAATCTTTTGAGGGAGTTGAAAGTCTGTGTTGCCCAGCGACAGCCCCAAAACATCACTGCTCTAGAGGAGATCTGCATGGAGGAATGGGCCAAAATACCATCAACAGTGTGTGAAAACCTTGTGAAGACTTACAGAAAACGTTTGACCTCTGTCATTGCCAACAAAGGGTATATAACAAAGTACTGAGATGAACTTTTGTTATTGACCAAATACTTATTTTACTGAGGAATTTACCAATTAATTCATTAAAAATCCTTCAATGTGATTTTCTGAATTTTTTTTTTCTCATTTTGTCTCTCATAGTTGAGGTATACCTATGATGAAAATTGGAGACCTCTCTCATCTTTTAAGTGGGAGAACTTGCACAATTGGTGGCTGACTAAATACTTTTTTACCCCACTGTATGGGCTGCACTCTATTGATATAGCTAACACCAGTCCAGTGAGTAATGTTCCCCCTTGGCTGTTTCCGGGAATAGAAGTAGACACTAGTCTGCTATTGAGGAAAAAGGATTGGCATATGAGTGAAGTTGGTGTTAAAACAAGCATTTACCTCAGGAACAACTACTATAACTTCTTACAGCTCTATACTGACGGTTCAAAGAATAAAGAGGGCTCTGTTGGAGTTGGAGTATACATCCCAGAATTTAAAGTGACCATTGCAAAAAGACTCGTCAACAGTACATCCGTGTTTACAGCAGAGATGGCGGCAATAATTATTGCTTTGCTGTGGGTGGAGGAGGTCAGACCGGACCGGGTGGTGGTGTGCACGGACTCACTTGCAGCGCTAAAAACCATACAGACACTAAAATCTACAAGGGATGACCTGGTGATTGAGCTATATCACAGTTTATTTAGGGTACACAGGGGTGGTGGAGAAGTTCAGTTTTGCTGGGTTCCTGCACATGAAGGGTTGAAAGGGAATGACTGTGCAGACAAATTAGCAAGAAGTGCTCTTGGAAAAGAAATAACTATACCATTGTCTCTTGGAAAAGGTGAAGGGAAAGCAGTAATCAAGAAAAAAGGAACTGAGCTATGGCAAAAAAAGATGGGATGAAGATCATAAAGGTAGATCGTATTACAAAATACAAAAATCTACTGCAATAAAGAATTTCATAACAACCAAAAGGAAGGAAGACATCATTATGGCAAGACTCAGACTGGATCACACACATTTAAATGGCACTTTATTCACCATGGGGAAAAGCGAAAGTGACAAATGTAGAGAATGTGGAGTTAAAGAAAATGTCGAGTACATCTTATTACACTGTCACAAATATGGAAATGAAAGACAGATAATGGAAAATGAAGTTCAAGAAGCCGGTAGGGAATGGGATTTAACTGGGATTCTGGAAACAGATGTAAATGGAGAGGCAATAAGAATCACGAGGAGGGCTCTTTTCTCTTTTTTAAATAACACAGGATTAAGTCATAGAATTTAGGGGTCGGGCTCAGATGACATAATGTTATACACTCTTGTACAGTAGGTGGCGGTATGCACCTTTCAGTTGTTTGCTATTGATGGGATAAAGTGATCAATATAACCACATAACAGTTATTTGTGTGATTCAAAATATGTGTGTGATCAATATACCCAGAGAGCAAAAATCGATTGAATCAACATTGAGATATTGTCAGGCTTGAAGATTGAATCAACATTGATATCAGATATTGAAAAAAACATTGAAAGTGCTCGCTATGATCAACATTGAAATAACATTGAATTTTCAATCAATTCTGACAATGAATCAACCTTGATTCAACTATGATATGATCAACACTGAATGAATGTAGAACTGCATCAACACTGATTCAACTATATATATGCATTGCATTATACTGTATATTGAAACAATGTTATTATTAAAGGGCCATTTCAACACTTTCCAAACTTCCTCTCTATGTTTTTAATATACCTCATTAAAAAATAATCACTTTTTTATTTTTTAAATGAGGCATATTAAAACCATACAGATGAAGCTTAAAATGCTGAAAAATGCCGGTCCATTAAGTATGCTATATTGCAGTGGTTCTCAACCGTTTTATACAAAGACCCCACTTTACTGAAACATGCTTTGGGGGACCCCATACTTGATTATAATTGTGTCATAGGTGAATATTTGAAAAATGCGTTGTAAGCTTGTAGATTGGCTATTTCTTTTTTTTTTTTTTTTAAAGAAACCAAGGTTGAGAACAGCTGCTTAACTGCATCTCTATTAACAGAAAAACAATTAACTGACCATTATTCATTTAGTTGTTTATTAAAAGAAAGAGAAGAAATCCCCTGAAAATCCAGGGGACACAAACATATAAATGCAACAATATTGTCATACTCGGTGGAAATCAGGCAGTTCTTAAGAACTAATAGACTCAGTTCAATATGAACAGAAACAGAACATAACAGCTTAGCGCTGTCCTGCAACAATATTGGAAATCAGGCAGTCCTTAAGAACCAATAGACTCAGTTCAACATGTATAGAACATAACAGCTTAGCGCTGTCCTTTTAACTTTTTGACTTTCCTTTCCTTGGTACCCCGCCACTCCTCTCAGGTGCATAACGCAGCCACTTCTGCAGTGCATCCCTGTACTGCAATTCCGTCAACTTGCGGTCAAATTGACGAGCACTTGCTGAAACAAACAGAAAGAAAAAAAAGGTTATAAATTTGTAAAATTAAAAATAAGAAAAATGCAGTTCTGCAGCTGCAGTTCCATTCCAAAGTGACATAAATGTCCAGTGTGTCCTTTTTGGTGTACTAGATTTTCAGGCGGACCCTGAAAATCAACCCTATCTTCATATAAATGATCCACACTAATACTCATAACAAATGGCAGTTTATGCCTACTCTGTGTCTCAGAGGACGGACAGTTCTGAAACCTGCCTACCAGTGACATCACATCAATATAGGACTTCCAGCAGATGATCTCTTCAGAATAAGAGTACCTCTATAGATGTCTATAGGGGTGGAAGAGACAGTCCACCAGAAGTCTTGTATAGTCTTGTATAGGAACATAGGCCTGATTGACACAGCAGGAATGATTGTGCTGAGCGCTGCGCTCTGTGGATTTATCCATAAGGAGGCAAAAACTGTGAAAATAGTCGATCTACAAGCTCACAGTGCCTTCACATTACGAGCTTGTAGATCGTCTATTTTCACAATATTTATCTGTCAAACTAAATTTAATGCCTCAACACCACAATTCCAAGTGCTTGTCAGGGTGGGGGATCCCCAGTTCAATTATTATTTTAGGGGGTCTCCAGGTCAAATGTGATTATTTTGGGGGATCACTGCCTGAAATGGTTGAGAACTGCTGCATTAGAGGACCATTACATGAAGATAAACACTGGAAATAGGTGAAGTGCTTCTTTAAGAGTGGATGCATTTTCCTCCACATGGAATGAGCCATTTATCAAGCTCCTTCCATGGGGAGGAAAATGCATCCATTCTCATTTACTTCAGATAGAAATTTAAAATACTTATGAATTAAATTCAACATCACTTATCAAAACTGCCAAATCCGTTGTAAAGTAGCAATAAACTAGTATTTTGATGTGCAGACTCACCAAACATGCAGTCCTGCATTAATGTGTCCTTGAAGGCCCTCTTCAGTCCCTTTCCCGCCCAGTTGAAGATGCAGGCTAGACTGTTTGCCATGGTAGCAGATAGCATTCGCCGGATCATATTTTCAGAATTGGTCCCTCCAACTAATGCCAGGCGGGTAATCTTAACAGATTAGAGAGGAAATGCTTAGTTTGCTAAAGTGTACAGTGTGCCATGTAAAATGGACAGAGTACTGCATTTAAGACATCCTTATTACCCCTAAGGAAGAAATAAGACCATTATTGTTCAAAACTACCGGTAGTCAACAAACAATGCTATCAAACAAATTGACAAAACAAATGGTCAAATATTGACCAAGAAAGAAAGATCATTCCACATATGATCGCAAGGCGATATGAACTTGTAGATCGGCTATTTTCACAATATTTCTATGCCAAACACATCCAAGTGAAAAACTAATTTAATATCTCCACTCCTACAATTCCTGACAGTAAATTTAAAAAAATCTGAGTGTAAAAATGATTCACCATCTTTCAACGGACTGTTTCCTCCTTCAGTGCAGCTTCAGCCTCATCAAACTGCTCCTCATTGGCAAGTGGCAGAATGATGGGGAAGGGCTCTTCTCTCTGTGATTCAGGATCAGCTCCAGGAATATTCAAGGCGATTTCAGTCTTTATAAACTGAATGTCCCGTGACATTTGCTCCACCTTTATGAGTAGCTCTGTAAGCATCTTGGTGTTTTTGTTGGCAGCAATGTCTTGAAAGAAAAACAATTGGTTTTATATTAAATTTCAAGGATAGATTGACCATTTTCAATAATTTAGAATGACACTAAGCAACTCACTAATGTTTGTACTCCTAACTTAAAGTAACCGTTAAGCGCTTAAATGTTAAGCCTAACAAAGACAGTAAAATCACAAGGGACATGTTTCTCAATTCAGATGGCATCAGATAGGTTAAGAAGGTTAAGAAGTTGATCAGAAAATGATACTACCTTGCAACATTTGGCTGGGCTCCACTGCATAGAATTTTCCCTGTGGTGTTTCTGGAGCTGAACCTTTAAGAAACCAACGACCTGGCATCACAAATGGCATTGCACATTAGGTCATTGTGTATTGGGGGGTAAATGGGAATACAGGTATTTTTACCCAGGCCAGGTGATCTGAAGTCAGCTGATCTGGAGCCATTTGCATAGCTGGAACTGATGTCTAAAAGAAAGGACACACATCATTAATAATTACATTGAACATGATTTGTGGAATTCTGCACAAACAACATCTAAGGATGCCCAGATTGATTGAACAATGAATGGCATCATTTGAGATTGGCTGGCATGTATGGTGGTAAAAAAATACATTTAAAAAATGTGATGAAAATTTGTTAGTTAACTCACCTTTATAGCCTTGGGGGTGGTGATGGTGATTGCTAGCAAAGTCTAAAAAGAGGACAATCAAATTATTCAAGAGGATTTAATTTGGTGAGAAAGAAAAAAGCTTGGATACAATTTATCAAGACCGTGTATATGTTTTAAAGTTTGGATAGAGTGTCAGGAGCTACAAGTTCAAATATTTAAGTCCTTAATAGAGTTACAGTCCTGTATGTCAGGGCGCAATAGCAACATAGGCACAGCAACTGTTAAGTGATAGCTAATAAAATAATCACAAATCTACAAAAACGCTCTTGACAAGGGACAACGGACATACCATTCCTTACTTGTCCAGTATGGCGCCCTCCTGATATGGATTCTAATAAACCTAATTAGTCAAGTTAAAATAACTCATGATATCATGCCAATGCAAACAGCTCCTTGCAAAATAGTGAGACACTGAATAAGCGACTGTATTATGCACTCAACTAACATTTCCACCGATTTAATTTTTTTCCAGTCAGTGTAAGGTCTCCAGTGAGGTAAGACTAGTAATCCCCCATAGAGACAATACTGCCTCCTATCTAAACAGACTTCAGACACAATAAGAGTGGCTGAGGGCATCACATAGCTATATGTTGCCTATTTATCTACTTACCATCATTACAGAGGTCTGTTGACTCTAGCTCTGCCAAGTAGCTTCCACAACAGCCTAAAATGAGAGAACACAAAACATAAACTATGAATGCTATAACTCAGACAAAGCACATTTAAAATCTGTCCACCTTGAGGTATCAATGTGAAGTGGTTTATTTACCATTATTAAGCTTGTCAAATGACTGAACACCCTCCGAGCAGCTTACTCCAGAGGCTAAAAGAAGGGAACACAACACAGGAATAGTGCTGTAACTTTTCAACACATATCACATGACTGATATGTATGCATGTATTTATAGAGGAACTAAATGCTTGTAAATTAAAGTTCACATGCAATTGCATTTTGTTTCTGCCATTGTAATAAGTAATGACATACCACTGCTTCCATCTGGGGTTGGTACAGAGGGGTACTGGTTGGATTCTGGCAGCACTGTATTAACAAATAAATAGAATTATACATGGCAATACTTAGGTGTAGCAGTTGTCATAACTGTCAATGTACCTGGAAAATGAATAGTAGGTGGCTTGGCAAATTTTCTCTTAACACTGCTGGATTCTGGCTCCCCATCTGACTCCACGTACACAGGATTTGGCCTTGAAAATAAAAATTAAACATTCCCAGCAATTGAAAAAATATTAAATATAATTACATTAAATGAGCAAGCCTTGAGATAGACACTGTTCTTGGGTCATTGCCCGTTTTTGTAAAATGAGGCAATTTGGCGTACGAGTACACATAGACATGACACTAGTCTATCACAGGACAGACATCCAATCCAACCCTCGAAGCTGAGTGCTAAGCAGGGAGGGACGAGCTATGACTCGGCCAGAGATTGAACCCTGACCTCCTTATCTCAGGGTGGACACAAGGCAGCGGTGTCTAGGTGTAGGCTAATTTAATAAACACATTTGGTTAAGGAATACAACTGTACCTTTTTCTTCTTTTACGACGTACATCTTCTTCCTCCTCCGATTCCAAATCAGTGGTCGGACATCCAGTAGATACATACTTTTCTTCATGTTCAGAATCAGAATCAGAATCAGAATCAGGTTTATTGCCATTGTTCATGTAGTACACAAACTAGGAATTTGTCTCGGTACAATGCTGCAACATTAAACATGATAAGATAAGAGAAATAAACTATACATGTAATAAAGTGTAGGATAAGATTAAGTGATACTGGTCAACAGTTAAAATATATATTAGCCAGCAGCAGCTACTGTGGAGAACTATATAGTGCAGTCGGTAATGCAGGAAGAAAACAGTGATGATTGACATGAGTCTGGTTGAGCTGCTGTACATGGTGCACGAGAGTCACTTAGTGTTCAGCAGTCTAATGGCAGAGGGGAAGAAGCTGTTCATGTGACGGGAGGTTTTAGTCTGGATGGACCGAAGTCTTCTACCAGAGGGGAGGGGGGCAAACAGTACGTGACCAGGGTGTGAGGGATCGGCTATGATCCGGCCAGCACGCCTCCGGGTCCTGGAGATGTACAGATCCTGGAGAGATGGGAGCTTGCAGCCGATCACCTTCTCAGCAGTGCGCACGACGCGCTGCAGCCTTAGTCTGTCCCTGGCAGTGGCTCCTGCGTACCACACGGTTATGGAGGTGGTGAGGATGGACTCGATGATGGCTGTGTAGAACTGCACTAACATCTTGGTGGGTAGCTTGAGCTTCCTCAGCTGCCGCAGGAAGAACATCCTCTGCTGGGCTTTTTTGATGAGTGAGCTGATGGTCAGCTCCCATTTGAGGTCCCTGGTGATGGTAGTGCCTAGGAAGCGGAAGGAATCAGCAGTGGTGATGGGAGAGCCTGAGAGGGTGAGGGGGGGCAGAGGAGTAGTGACTTTCCTGAAGTCTACAATCATCTCCACTGTCTTCAGAGCGTTCAGCTGCAGGTTGTTATTGCTGCACCAGGACGCCAGCTGGGCCACCTCTCTCCTGTAGGCGGACTCGTCGCCGTTGGAGATGAGCCCGATGAGGGTGGTGTCGTCCGCAAACTTGATCAACTTGACAGACTGGTGGCTGGAGGTGCAGGAGTTGGTGTAAAGGGAGAAGAGTAGGGGAGAAAGTACACAGCCCTGGGGTGATCCGGTGCTGATGCTAGTATAGTCTGAGACAGTCTTTCCCAGCCGCACATGCTGCCTCCGGTCCGTCAGGAAGTCGATGATCCACCTGCAGAGGGAGTCAGGCACGTTGAGCAGGGACAGCTTGTCCCGGAGCAGAGCGGGGCGGATGGTGTTGAATGCGGAGCTGAAGTCCACAAACAGGATCCTGGCGTAGGTTCCCGGGGAGTCCAGGTGCTGCAGGATGGAGTGGAGGGCCAGGTTGACTGCATCGTCTACAGACCTGTTGGCTTGGTAGGCAAACTGCAGCGGGTCCAGGAGAGGGGTGGTGATGGACTTGAGGTGGGACAGGACCAGGCGCTCAAAGGACTTCATGACTACAGAGGTGAGCGCTACAGGTCTGTAGTCATTAAGTCCAGTGATCCGTGGCTTCTTGGGGACAGGGATGATGGTGGAGGATTTGAGGCAGGATGGCACGTGGCATAACTTAAGGGAGGTGTTAAAAATGTCTGTGAATACAGGAGCCAGCTGTTTCGCACAGAGTCTCATGTTGCTTGGCCTTTTCAAATGAATCTGCAAAAGAACAAGAAGAAAATACAGTATGCCATTTTTAAGAAGTATGATTACTACTTAAACAATATAATACAAACAGGGTTTTGAAAATGGCAGTCAGATTTTAATTCAAATACATTTCTGTTTAGTTACCAAACATATCTGATAATATAATGCCAAATATATCTTATACTGTACCCCAACACACCCACAATTAATGATTCTCCTTAGATACCAGAAAGGAGAACAAAATGGGGATCAAGGTTACCACTTTAATTAACCTGATTGACTAGTCCCATTTGTGGCTGTTATAAAAGTAATGCCATTCATTCTGTCACAAATGGGATTGACACCCCTAAATATGGAATAATTCACATCTGACAATAGTGATGCAGTGACTACTTACCACAAGTAATTAAGAGCTGAACATTCTCATATGTGGTCCATCCTTTATGGGGCATCATGTTTTCTTTAAGGGCCTTTGAATAATTTATGTTTTTTGGGGGCCAGAACAATGTACCTTCCTTTGGATTGTACCAGCTGGAAAGAACTGTTACAGTTCCACCATTTGGAAATAGTACAACAGTCCAAAGCACCACCTCACGTTCCATTCTGTGTACAATACATTAAATTTGAATAAAAAATGATGAAAAATAAAATTGAAAATACTCATGAATGAGATGTCAAACTTGCTATGCTACTGCATATGAACTATTGGAATAGCTATGAGGCTATTTCCCTCTGACTCTGGACACAGAACACATTTACGTTTAATACTGCTAAGTTTACTAACCCCGATATCATCACACAACTCTCTAACCTTATATGTATCTATGCATGAGGACTCACAGGGATAAGTGTAATATGCTTCTTAGTGTCTGAACGTTCTGTATATCACATAGACCTGATCTTCTTCTTGGACAATATTCTGCACTACTGCAATTGTATCTCCCACCTCAATACAATTATCCCCCTGCTTTGTAGACAAGGTAAAGTGACTACTGGAGACTTTTGTGTACTGTAGAGCAACACTGAAATGTCGAGGAAGTGGACCATCAGTATGGATGTTCTGTAAGACTGGTTTATCTGTTGCTAATGGAAGCTCAACATGTGGCATTTCTGACAACCTTTTGACTACCTGTTGTAGAGGTTGGTGTGGCTTGCGTAAAAGATGCTTTATTTGGCCAAGATAATTCTCAGAAGGGAATCCCGAAACAATATCTAAAGGTCCAAATTGTTTGTATTCATCTGCTAAATGTATAAGCTGGTGAACACTAAACACAATCTCATCCCTACCATACAGCTGTCCAAAGTGTTCCACAAAGGAAATCATCAATCTATGTGCAAATTTAACCATCTGGCCAGAAATTCCAGGTGACAAAAACAAATACATGGCCACTGAAAATAACATAAAATTGTCATAAAACTCACTGGGAAGGCAATCCTTCAGAACTACAGGACCCCAGTAGTCCTGTAGTAAGGATCGAAGCTCAGTAGCTTTCCAACGATCAAGTTCATTCAAACCTCTTGGCTTGCGATTGAATTCCAAAGGGGTGTGGGAACGTAACACCAGCAGTTTGCTTGATATACTGTTAACAGTTTGTGAAGGAAGCCGAGTGGCTAGATTGCCCTTTAACCACATATTCAACAGTTTTCTCATCAACCCAAGACAACAGAGGCGCATATAATCTATTGGGAATGAAGAAATCATCTTTACAATCCCTGTTAAAGGAGTGTCTGTTTTAAGTGATGTTCCTCATCAATCATATCACAATAACTTGAGTCAGTCCTCAGCCTGACATTTGTTTCAGGATATGTCATTTTGTTCCTCCACACACCCTCTTGATCACACTTGTCGCATCCTGAATACCCATTATGTGACTTAATATTCTTAACAAAGGCTCTGGCAGGAGCATCACACACAAATGAGGAAACCTCTACATTCAATGGCTTACTATTATGAATAATGCCATTAGCCAGTACATTTTTAAGGTCTCTAACAAACTGCTGCAGATACTCAACAACACACTTTGGTTTGCTTAAACCACAGAATATACCGACAATAAATGGTGACTTAGTGTAATCACATTTCAGGATTGCAAGTATAGGCCAGAATTGAAGCCTTGAACTCTTAAAGAGGGGGAGACCATCTATGTTGAACTGTAGAGTAAGAGTTTTGAGGTTCACTGGTAAACGCAGACATTTCAAACGAGAAAGTATTCCTCGCACCAACCCAAAATGATAGTACTCGCCACCTTGCATTTGAGTGGTTGCAACATGAGATTCTGTTCTAAGCAGAGTTCTTCCATCTTTAGGGAGCCTGGGGTGAAATAGCTTTAAGATGGAAAGCAGAGCAGACAAAGCAACCAGACTGATGGAGTAGGATGCTGCCCAATATCTTAGGCTCCTTATAAGCAGATCCTGACTAGGTTGATGCTCATCACTGTCAGAGTGAGAATCTGATTCATCTCCATCACTTCCAGCTACACTACCATCTATATGATCATTTTCAAAGTGTACATAATCTGACTCAACTTTATCATTGCCAGCCACACTGCCATCTATATGATCATTTTCCAAGTGTACATGGGAAGCTGGTGATGTATTTTTTTTTGTTACTTATTTGTACCCGTAGGTAGATTTGGTTTGCAGTCTGGTGACAAGCCTCCGGCTGCTGGTCGCTGCGTGCGCGAGCGCCCTAAACCTACATGTTTTTGGTATGCGGGAGGAAACTGGAGAAATCCCGGGGTAAACCCACGCAACACGGGGAGAACATGCAAACTCCACACAGCTCACTGTTGGTCGGGGGCTGGGATCGAACCCACGATCTCATGATCCCCGCGATCCCCTGGCCGAGGGTAAAACTGTGCTGCCACAGTGCTAAACCACTGCGCCACCGTGCAGCCCTATCTAGTATCTAGTTGGGAAACATGAGAGATTGTGAAGGGTGGTGCCCTATTCACACAGGGGTATAAATTTGCACTCTGATTATGCAGTTCCTCAAATTCCTTAAGGATATCTTTCTCTATCTCCCTTTCAGTTTTGATGACTCTACGTCTTTTGGCCCAATAAGAAGCCATCTTAGCTAGATAGAGAGGTAGTGCTGCTACAATTATATTACTTAGCCTTGTATATTGCTTGCAGTGAATCCCCTCAAGTCCTCTTGTACTGAAAAAAGAGGGAAACAAAGAAAAATAAAAAACAATGCATAAACTAACAATAACAATATACACTCAGAAAAATGATTGTGAGGGTTGTGTCAGGAAGGGCATCCGACATAAAAACCTCTGCCAAATCAACGTGCAAATCGGAGATCCTCTAATGAGGATGACTTGCTGTGGCGACCCCTAGTGGGAGTAGCCAACAGACAAAAAAAAAAAAAAAGTAAAAAAAAACCAAAACAAAACAAAACAAAAAAAAGCTCAGAAAAATGATTCATGGCACAGTTCAAATTTAGGTGTTCTAATTAACTTAATTTTATTTAAATTGTAATATTTTTAACATTTAGCCATTCAAATTCATTATTAAAATCATTAAATCAATATATATCTAATAGTTCTTAAATTGATTAAATGCTATCATTTAAAAGGTATTAAAATGTTTTGCATAATGTTCTTCTAAAAGTATTTGAGAAAGGAATGTATTTTGAACACACTGAGATTAATAAATACAATTGCATAAAACTGGTTTTATGTATTTAGAACACATTGGATTTATTGGAATTAATTGCATAAATCAAGGAATTACTCATTTCATTTATGCATGATTAATAAATATATTACATTCAGTTTATTTACTTGTTCCCATAAAAACTAAGTAATGTAATTGAATGGAAATGGGTTATGCAATCACAATACGTAAACCTTGAAAATAGGCCTAAATATTTTTCTGAGTGTATCTGTCTCACTGGTTGGTGCCTATGCCAAGATTCAGCAGTGTTGAACACCCAAGTGTGGACTTCACACGCAGTCCGTCAACTCAATGCATCAGGACGATATTTCCGTTTTTTCCCATGTAATGGGAGTGGATCAAACTTCCGACCACCAAACGCATGTGTGCATGCGCCATCATGCACGCAAATACGGATGCCGTTTCATATCGCTCTAGACCGGAACTACTACATGCAAAGCAAATCAGTGTTGGCAACTTGGCCAACTTTCTCGCTAAATCTGGTGACTTTCCAACTCCTCTGAGCAGTTTTCTTTCTCAAAAGCGACTAGCGACTAATCTGGAGACTTTTGCTGGTGTTATTGGAGAGTTTTCTGATGTTTTGGAGATTCTGACATGAAAGCACGTTATCACTCTGCAGTTACTGTCCTCACAGAGCAGCGGGTGCTGCCGTGAGCTGCTCCCCCGCCACAAAGCACTCACAGCCGTCCAGGTTCACAGTAGCCTCCCGCAGCACTGCCGCTAGCTTTCTTAGTTTACCATTATAAATAAACCAACTGCTTTACCGTAGTGCTTGTTTCAACAATGCTTATGTAACTATTAAAAATGCTAATAATATATAATTATATACACAGATAAATTAATGTTTTAATCGCGAGACTCACTAGCAAAATGGCGGGCATAACGTTAACTAGCATTTGCCCTTTTCACATTCCCCACAATGCAATGCGCAACCGGCAACATCCGGTAGTTTGTTTACACTGGCTCACATGCATACACGTCGAAATAAAGCCACAAATCAGGGTTCCAGATGCGTAGTACCTTTCTGTAGTAATCGCCAGGGTACAGACAAGGAACAGGGCATAAGAAGATCATACTATAGGTTTCCCAGCGGTGAAAAAAACGCAGATCTTCGGCGAATTTGGGAGAGCAAAATTTGGCGATTACTACAGAAAGGTACTACGCATCTGGAACCCTGATTTGTGGCTTTATTTCGACGTATCTTGAACAATGTCTCTGTGTATGCATGTGAGCCAGTGTAAACAAACTACCGGATGTTGCCGGTTGCGCATTGCATTGTGGGGAATGTGAAAAGGGCAAATGCTAGCTAATGTTAATGTATTATATGCATTGCTAATACAAGCAACAGACTCCGGACTAAGTTGGCACGGCAATAATTCACAAAGTTAACATTTACTCAAACGATGACAGCCATATAATGGTATCTGAACGGAATAATATATAATATTAGCAAAAGGACTTACCAGTTAACTATTATTAGCTGGCATGCTAGTGATTGATAATGCTATCAAATTAAAACCTCCAGACTATAGTTTACACGACACGGCAATAATACGCAAAGTTAGCATTTAGTCTAAAGATGACAGCCAGATGATGGCATCTGAATGGGCTAATGAATTATATTTCATAAGGACTTACCAGTTTGTCTCACACAGAGAATTCACTGCCATTCTGTGTCCCCGCTGCCATAAGACAAATGTTCATATAACTGCCACAAATGTTCAACCGCCAAGTTTGAACTAAAATCCAGTGAGAGCTCGCGCGAGATCACGTGAGACCAGCGGTGGTCTCGTGAGCTGCCTGCCGCGCCCCCCTCCCTCCCACCCACTCCCACACCCCCCCACCACCAGCGCCATTGAAACAATGTCAAATTAAATGTAGGGCATTTCAACATTGAAAAATCATCATCTATACGACATTGATTCAACAACAGTCTTTCAAACGTTGAAATGGTAACTGTAATTAAACATTGTATCAACATAGATTTTTCAACCTCAACCAAAAATAACCAATCTGACCAAAATCCAACATTGAATTAATGCCTTTTGCTATCTGGGTAACCACATAACAGTTATTTGTGTGATTCAAAATATGTGTGTGATCAATATAACCATATAATAGTTATTTGTGTGACTCAAAATGTTTGTATTCTGCTTATACTTAGGTACAATGACCAATATACCACAATGGAATGTATATATTGGCAGATGTGTGGTTTATTTCCTGCAAATGGAACAAATGGAGTGGACCTCTGTCTCAACACAGAGGGCAGTGAAACGCCTGGAGTTTATCAGGAGGTCTCAGCACAAAGGGCAATAAAACGCCTGGTGTTTGTGAGGAGGAAACACCGTTGTGATAAAGGATGGGAAATGGCTTTCATCTGGATACACCCGGAGCCAGGAGCAGACCCTTCAGATCCTCCCTGGTCTTGGCACCTGGACTGTTATTGCATGCTTTCTTCTTTGTTCATTTGTGTATAAATATTCTGGGTCAGGGCCAGCATAGTCAGTCAGACTTCATGAATTGACACAGTCTGTTGCTGTCAGGGCAAGAATGTTTGACCCAGCGCTGTAACCTACTATATTCAACTTGCTTGCTCAAGTAAATACGTGTTCCAATTAAACTAAATCTCTTCCTTTAAAAACGAATCTGGGTAAACCATCTACACACATAGACAAGTTTTGAACAGTAGACTTAGATGGTTTTCTACTGAGTTTTTTCATCCTAACACTATAAGATAAGATAAGGTAAGATAAGATAAGCCTTTATTAGTCCCACAACGGGGAAATTCCAGGATTGCAACAGCACAGGGATAGCAACACTCAGAGCAACAATCAGAAGGCAAGAAAAAAAAAAAACAAAAAACAAGCAAGCAAGAGCAGCTAATATACATATGTACATATTACTATAAAATATATATATACACACACACACACACAGACACACAGTGCAGAGCATTGTAGCTGGATGGAATAAATATGTAAATATATAAACACCCACAGTATGGAGCATTGCAGCTAGGTGGAATAAATATGCAAGTATATAAACACACACAGTGCGGAGCAATGTAGCTAGATGGAATAATATGTAGATATATAAAAACACAGTGCGGAGCATTGTAGCTAGATGGAATAAATATATAGATATATAAATATAAACACACCCAGTGCTGAGCATTGTAGCTAGATGGAATAAATATATAGATATATAAATATAAACACACCCAGTGCAGAGCATTGTAGCTAGATGGAATAAATATGTAAATATATAAACACACACAGTGCAGAGCATTGTTGCTAGGTGGGATGAAACAGCATAACCGTCTATTTAGTTATCCTACATGGTATGATTATGTGCCCATACATATTCTCACCCTCCATAGCGACCGGTATGTTCCTAGTTGTATGCCGGAGAGGACCATTGTGTAAGTCTATTGCATCTTTTGCATTAAAAAAAAAACAAAAAAACCCCCAAAAAACTATTAGTTTGTTACGTCTTTTTGCTATCTCTGCGAGCAGCCCTGCTTAGGTTGTACAGTCTGACAGCCGTTGGTAGGAAGGACCTACGAAACCTCTCGGTTGTGCACCTGGGATGATGTAGTCTGCTGCTAAATGAGCTCCTCAGTGCATCCAGTATGTCCTGCATAGGGTGGAACTCGGACTCCAGCAGAGATGACAGTTTAGCCACCGTCCTTCTCTCTCCTATCTCCTCCATCGGATCAAGGCGTTGCCCCAAGACAGAGCTAGCTTTCTTAATCAGTTTGTTCAGTCTCTTCCTATCGGCTGCAGTAATGCCACTGCCCCAGCAGACCACTCCAAAAGTGATGGCTGATGCCACCACCGTGTCATAGAATGACTTCAGCAGCGCCCCTTGTACACCAAAAGACCTGAGTCTCCTCAGCAGGAACAGCCTGCGCTGTCCCTTCTTGTAGAGTGCGTCAGTATTGTGTGACCAGTCTAGTTTATTGTTCAGATGAATACCCAGGTACTTGTAGGATGTCACCATCTCGATGTCTGTTCCCTGTATATTTACTGGTGCTGTGAGGGGCTGCCCACCAAGATGTTAGTGCAGTTCTACACAGCCATCATCGAGTCCATCCTCACCACCTCCATAACCGTGTGGTACGCAGGAGCCACTGCCAGGGACAGACTAAGGCTGCAGCGCGTCGTGCGCACTGCTGAGAAGGTGATCGGCTGCAAGCTCCCATCTCTCCAGGATCTGTACATCTCCAGGACCCGGAGGCGTGCTGGCCGGATCATAGCCGATCCCTCACACCCTGGTCACGTACTGTTTGCCCCCCTCCCCTCTGGTAGAAGACTTCGGTCCATCCAGACTAAAACCTCCCGTCACATGAACAGCTTCTTCCCCTCTGCCATTAGACTGCTGAACACTAAGTGACTCTCGTGCACCATGTACAGCAGCTCAACCAGACTCATGTCAATCATCACTGTTTTCTTCCTGCATTACCGACTGCACTATATAGTTCTCCACAGTATCTGCTGCTGGCTAATATATATTTTAACTGTTGACCAGTATCACTTAATCTTATCCTACACTTTATTACATGTATAGTTTATTTCTCTTATCTTATCATGTTTAATGTTGCAGCATTGTACCGAGACAAATTCCTAGTTTGTGTACTACATGAACAATGGCAATAAACCTGATTCTGATTCTGATTCTGATTCTGATTCTGATTCTGCCCATGCCTGCGGCAGTCCACCACCAGCTCCTTAGTTTTCCTCGCGTTGATCTGGAGGCAGTTCCGATGGCACCAGTCCACCAGTAACTGAGAGAAGAAGAAGAAGAAGAAGAAGAAGAAGAAGAAGAAGAAGAAGAAGAAGAAGAAGAAGAAGAAGAAGACAGTCTCTCTTTGGCATCCGCCTCTAGCCTGCCTTTGTCCGTACCTCACTCCAGTTAGCTACTGTTACCTTGTTCCTGTATGTTCTACATGTTGTTAGCTTATTCATTAAAGCTAACCTTCAACACACGGAACGCGTCCGCTAGTCCCTGCTTCCAGATATAACACAGCGCTTCATTCTAAATTAACTTGGGAAAAGCAGAGGATCTGTGTCAAGCATCTGTATTTATTTATCCTCATTGTCAGGTATGAAATAAGTGTTTATGGACTTGAAATGTGAAAAGTGTTTGCTAAGATGCTTTATATTATTGTGCTGACTGAAGTGTGTCTTTTTTAAAGCATTTTTTTCACTCTTTAGAAATTTGACTAATAAATTGTGATAACCATTATTTACAGTTAACCCTTTCGGTTGGCTTTAAATAGTTATAACCGTTAGTTAAGGTTCACCCTCTTAAGGTGCGTTCACACCAAATGCGAACAGGTGCATTTGCGCGTCCGCGTCCATGCGTTAGCTAGCTAGCTTGCTTCACTTTGAGATTCTGCTGTTACCGGAGTAAAAGTATCAGCATTGCAGAGTAAACTAGTTTGAAAATGAAACTCACTCACCGGGAGAGGAGGACCGGGAGCTCTTCAGCTGAATCAGGATTTCGGAGTTATTCAAGCACTGTTTCTGGCCATGGACATCCTAGCAAGCTAGCAACATAAACACCCATCATCTGTGAAGTTTTGGAGGCTTGAGACAACATTTTCAGGTGAGCCCCCGGTTGGATAATGTAAACATAAGCATGACGTTATTTTGGAAGTTTCCACAGCAGGTTGAACACAGCTGCAGAATTTTTAAAGGTAACTTCTCCTGTCTGCATGGAGTTCACGTCTGTTTGCGTGTTTACGTTGAGTTATAATGCAATTGTGCCACGCAAAAAATTTGCCCGTTTGCGTTTGGTGTGAATGCACCTTTACGGGTAGAAACCATTAACAGCCATCTTGTCATGATTTGCCCCTCGGGGCAGAGAAAGACAGACCCACACGACAACTGCAGTTTGTGGTATCTATTAACAAAAAACATACAAAGTTCCAAAAGTGCATCAAAGCAAAAATCCAAACACAGATTATAAAGAAAACTTACAGATCAAGTAGTGGATACTTCACCAGAACAGGGATGGGGTTCTGGTGGCGAGGAGAAAAGATCGTTAAGACTGCTGCAAGAATGAAATGAAAATGCAGTCCTTAAATAGGTCAAAACAAATAACTCAAGTTGTTCTGCCCACAGTAGGGTGTGTTTCATAAAAGGTTAAAAATGGATCATAATAAGTTAATTAATAAAATGTCATAATTCATCTGTAATAATTCATGCTAAAAAATGGTCGTTGGGTTAAAAGTAAGTTCTATACAGTCAGTATTGGTTTGGTTGTATTTTATTTTGAAGGCATAATCAGTGGTTGTAATGCTTTATGGGTAGGAGAAGCAGTAGTCAGAGAGAAAAAAAAAGAAAGAAAAAACCTGCCTGTGAATGTTCAAGATGCTCCTCCTGTGTGCTAAATCTTTTTCTACACCTTCGAAAGCAATGGCTGTGAGTTTAATAAGTGTTTTGTTAACTTTATAAGTTTTATAAGATGTGGTTTTGAGATCGTTTTGTAGATATGTTGTTACCAGGAATTAGCCTTATCCCAGGAGCTTACTAGCTTGCCTTACACCGA
Source organism: Pholidichthys leucotaenia (assembly GCA_020510985.1). Lineage (NCBI taxonomy): Eukaryota > Metazoa > Chordata > Actinopteri > Cichliformes > Pholidichthyidae > Pholidichthys > Pholidichthys leucotaenia. The sequence goes on along the minus strand of CM035849.1, from coordinate 115,339,791 downwards.
GAGTACTGTGTATTAGCATAGTAATGCTGCTACTAGCGATCTAATTAGCATATGAAAAGATAGCGAAAACAGTGTTGCTTGCCTTTAGTAGCAGCTAAGGTTAACTTCTGTGCAAGTTTTCTGGCGTTAGACATTTTTTGGTGCATTTATTTTTCACTTGACAAAGAGCTAATTTTATTTTCTGTTTATATTTTCAGTTTCACTCGGGCTTTTCATTGAGCTTTTCAAGCCACAATCGTAAAGAATTGTAAGCTGTCTAGAAGACTGTAATAAAGGAGCAAGACGCTCGTTTTCCTGGCTCATGAAAAATGAGTTTGGCTTGCTGTTGATCTGCGTTCACATACACAGTGTATACAACACGTAGTGATAACAGTACACTGTAGCACCTTGGGGGAGTCAGATTATTTAGCATCTCAGACAAGAGACAGTGGATAAGCATGGGAGAACAATGCTCAGGAGGTTCCTGGCGAGATAGCAGGAAGGAGTCAAGGACGTAGGGGGTTGAATGCAGTGTAATGCAAATGTCATGTTGTGTGTGGAGAAATGCCATGAAACTTGTGAAGAGAGATTTGGGTAAAAGAAGAGTGCCTGCAAAAATGTGTCAGTCTGTTCTGCGCTTGAGAGATGTGAAGTGTGTAACGGGAGATCGCGCAGCACTGCATCCATCATGCGCTGGAATGTCTGTGCCACTTCTTTTAACCCGACTGGCATGCGCAGGAACTCGAATAAACCGAACGGAGTTACCGCTGTTTTGGGTATGTCCTCCGCGCGCACTGGGACTTGGTGGTAACCGCGGACCAGGTCTATTTTAGAAAAAATGCGCGCTCCGGCGAGGTGAACGGAAAAATCCTGTATGTGGGGAATTGGGTAGCGGTCGTATGCTGTGGCGTTGTTCAATCTGCGGAAATCTCCGCAAGGTCACCGCAATCCCTCAGCCTTAGGGACCATGTGTAGCGGGGATGCCCATGGGCTGTTCGAACCCCTGATGATGCCCAACCTTTCCAGGTTGGTGAACTCCTCGCGCGCTATGGCCAGTTTAGCTGCGTCCAAGCGCCGAGGTCTTGCAAAAACGGGCGGCCCAGTGGTGGTGATAAAGTGCTCCACCCCGTGTTTAGCGATGGCTGCCAAAAACGTCGGGACCGTGAGTGCTGGGAACTGAGTGAGCAGTGTGTGGAACTTACCGCCTGTAGCTGTGATGTTGGCTTGTGCTGTTGGCCGGGTCACTCGAGCTGTACAGGGGAGAGAGTCAAAGGACAGTGCATTAACCAGGCGCCTGTTAGCAACATCAACCAGTAAACCATGTGCACACAGAAAATCAGCCCCCAGGATATGGTAATTCAGTGCTGCTACGACAAAAGTCCACTCATATGTACGGCCGTGAAGAGATAAGATCAGCGTCCTCTCATCAAAGGTCTTAATATCGGAGCCGTTTGCTGCCAACATCTCGGGGCCGCTAGGTCCTGCCAGCCGGTCGGCGTAGGTCGGCAGGATGAAGCTCTTCTGGGCTCCAGTGTCCACGAGGAAACACCTCCCCAAGGGTGCATCCGTCAGGTAGAGCAGCTTGTTGTCTTCACCGAGGGTCGCAGCTGCTACTGACCGCTTGAATTGGCATGGTGGCGCACATCTGCGTGCGATGTCTCCGAAGCGGCGGTGGTAGAAACAGAGTGTGTCTCTCTGGCGCTCCTTGGCTCCTGCTGCCGCTACCGTCGGTGGCTCCTCGCCTCCTCTCGTCGTCTTGCTGGGCTCCGCCGCTGCCGCGTTGACTGTGATCGCCCTGGTGGTGATGATGATCCGGTCTGCCTCCTGGGCTAGGGCACGGTAGTCCCGCGCGGCCAGCAACGGCGAATTGGCCAGAACCGCTCTCACCACTGTTGGAAGGTTCCGGAGGAAAAGGTGGGCAAACAGAAAGTGCCCGTCGTCCGTGCCCATTAATGCCAGCATCTTCTCAATCAGGTCTACGGCTGAACCATTTCCTAACTTGGCCCGCGTCAGGAGCCTCTCCGCTCTCTCACATTCCGAGAGTGTGTAGCGCTGGGTGAGCGCAGCCTTGAGCGCCTCATATTTGTTGCTGGCTGGAGGCTGATCGAGCAGGCTCGCTACCTGCTGGGCTGTGTGGGAGTCCAGCGCTGCGACCACATGGTAGAATCTGGTGTTGTCTGCCGTTACTCCCCGGAGGGCGAACTGGGCCTCGGTGCGGTGTAACCAAGAGCGCGGATTGTGCTGCCAGAAATCCGGTAGCTTGACTGAAACCGCACACACGTGGCTGGGGGTTCCAGTCCGGGCTGTCTGTGGGATGGCTGCTGCCTCGCTGGAGCTTCCTGACCGGGCCGGCTCCGGGGTTCTTGCCTCGTGTTCCATAATACGTCTTGGGTCACCAATGTGGAGTGTGTGACTGGCTAGGCCACTCCAGGACCTTGAAATGCTTCTTACGAAGCCACTCCTTCGTTGCCCGGGTGGTGTGTTTGGGACCATTGTCATGCTAAAAGACCCAGCCACGTTTCATCTTCAATGCCCTTGCTGACGGAAGGAGGTTTTCAGTCAAAATCTCACGATACATGGCCCCATTCATTCTTTCCTTTACACGGATCAGTCGTCCTGGTCCGTTTGCAGAAAAACAGCCCCAAAGCATGATGTTTCCCCATGCTTCACAGTAGGTATGGTGTTCTTTTTCCTCCAAACATGACAAGTTGAGTTTTTACCAAAAAGTTCTATTTTGGTTTCATCTGACCATTTGACATTCTCCCAATCCTCTTCTGGATCATCCAAATGCTCTCTAGCAAACATCAGACGGGCGTGGACATGTACTGGCTTAAACAGGGGGACATGTCAGGCACTGCAAGATTTGAGTCCCTGGTGGCGTAGTATGTTACTGATGGTAGCCTTTGTTTCTTTGGTCCCAGCTCTCTGCAGGTCATTCACTAGGTCCCCCCGTGTGGTTCTGGGATTTTTGCTCACCGCTCTTGTGATCATTTTGACCGCACGGGGTGAGATCTTGCGTGGAGCCCCAGATCGAGGGAGATTATCAGTGGTCTTGTATGTCTTCCATTTTCTAATAATTGCTCCCACAGTTGATTTCTTCACACCAAACTGCTTACCTATTGCAGATTCAGTCTTCCCAGCCTGGTGCAGGTCTACAATTTTGTTTCTGGTGTCCTTTGACAGCTCTTTGGTCTTGGCCATAGTGGAGTTTGGAGTCTGACTGTTTGAGGTTGTGGACAGGTGTCTTTTATACTGATAACGAGTTCAAACAGGTGCCATTAATACAGGTAACGAGTGGAGGACAGAGGAGCCTCTTAACCTCCTGCACTCCGGGATACCGAGGCCCCTCATGTCTCTGCGTCCTAGGGCGCACTGAAAAAAAAAAGCTGCAGGCACAGCCGCGAACAGAAAGCCAAAGGAGTGCTTTGATTGGTTTAGATTTGATTGACCTCTCATTCGACTAATAAGAGCCTTGAATTGGGTTTCTGAAACCTTGAAAAACCAATGACTGAAAACCTAGCAAGAAGGACCCGCCTACCAACGGCTGCGAATGCAGCGAGCCAATTGAAGCAGAGAAGTTCCACGATTGAAAGCGTGTGTCCCGTGCGTAAAATCTGTTTTGTGTAAGCCGCTGGGTGACACACACGTGTTCGCCAGTCTTTTTTTCTTACTACTGTTCTTATTTGTTTTGAAAAATCGTTCGCCAAAACCGCAATCATGGAAGCGCAAAACCGCAATAATGGAATTATGGTTTGACCGGGTCACGTGACCAGAACCACGAGTCCGTAACAAGCGGACCAGCGTCATGTTCGTCTGACAATGAGGAAGAGAAGTTTGCCAGCGACACTGCTGTTGTGGACAGGTAAGTGTTATAAGCTAAATTATTTTTTATCCCTGAAAATTGTAATCAAAATGACTTTTGACCGATTGGTAAATTACAAAATTACAACTGTGCATCATCTCAACATGACGGACCGGTCCGTGCGCCGTGTCCGGACCATGACTCCCCCCCCCCCCGCTACTCTTCTGTAGCGGATTGCAGATATTATTGCAGATATTTTAGTACAACTGTGCGTAGTAGACCGCGGCGCACCGTCCCCGCGGTCCGTCGTGTAGCGATGGGCGATGTCCGTCCTCTGTAGCGGGGGTGGGTGGGAGTTGTTATCTTCTACATTACAGATATTTTAGTATAATTTTTAGTGTACTGTAGGTTATTTTTTCTTGTAAAAAAAAGCCACACATTTTTTACATGGCATACTTCTTTGTGTGTGGGGGCTTGTTTGTTCATTCATTCATTCATGAATGAATAAACAACCCCCCCCCCACACACACACACACAAAACCCTGAGTGTCACCTTTCATTAGAGCCCAACATCAAGCTTCTATATTGAATCATTCAAAAGTTACAGACGTTTTTCCAAACTGTGCCATTTGGCACAATTTGGCACAGTTCAAAAACGCCTGGGAACAACCTGTGAAGAAAGCTGTGTAATATATTCATTTTTTGTGGTATTGTTACAAAATTTTGAGCTCAGCTGGATAACACTTGGTTCTACATTTCTGTTGCATTTTCCAGCCCGGATCTGACAGCTGTGTGTTATTTGCAAGCATTTGTATCCCAAAAAACACCCAGGCGAACTTTATTTTCTTCAAGTTCAGTATGTTTAGATGACTGTTACTCAGTGGCAGGAGCACTTAGAGAGATTATGACTGTTTTGCCAAAAAATTCAAAGTGTTTTCTTTTAAATGAGACCAACCCCATGAAGATGCTGCAAAGGGTTGAAGAACAGCTTTTGATTTACTTTGGGTATGTTATTTTTAGGCGTTTTTAGGGAAATTGACCAGAGTGCAAGGGGTTAAAGAAGTTGTTACAGGTCTGTGAGAGCCAGAAATCTTGCTTGTTTGTAGGTGACCAAATACTTATTTTACCAAGGAATTTACCAATTAATTCATTAAAAATCCGTCAATGTGATTTTCTGGATTTTTTTTTCCTCATTTTGTCTCTCATAGTTGAGGTATACCTGTGATGAAAATTGGAGACCTCTCTCACCTTTTAAGTGGGAGAACTTGCACAATTGGTGGCTGACTAAATACTTTTTTGCCCCACTGTATGTGGCTTGTGTGCTGTGTTTTTGTTTTTAAGCAATCAAGCAACCACTACAGTTATTTATTGTGCAGTTGTTTATTATTTATTTGGCTTGTTTTTAGTCATTACTTACAGTTGTTAATTGTTTAGTTCAGCGGTGTCCAATCATGTGCCATGGAGGGCCAAGACCCTGCAGGCTTTACCTCCAACCAGTGTCTTCAACAGCAGATTCCACTGAATTTCTTCCCCCGATTGTTGATAAGTGAAAACACCTGCTGAAGAGACTGAATAGAAGAGAAAACCTGCAGTGTCTTGGGCCTCTATGGCACATGAGTGGACACCCCTGGTTTAGTTGTTTATTTTTCAGTTGTTTAGTTGCTTATTTGTTTATCAGTTGTCATTTAGCTGTTTTTTTTATTTGTTTGTTTTCACCTTTTGCTGTCACACCTACTGCAAAATATTCTAACGCTGCTCCCTTTTTTGGAGTAGTCTGAATAAAGATCCCTGAATTTAGTATGTGTGTGGCATGAGTTTTATTTTACCACCCCGCCACATCTCCTTAAGATTAGACTTTTTTTACTCATCAGTTTTCTTTTTCTTCTTTTTTTTCTGGGGATAACAGGTAGTGTCGATGTAGATTAAATCCATCAGCAACTACCAATGACCTCATACAGCCCTGAACGGGTGTCCCAGTTCATAGGGGTAATTTTCAACCTCTATCAAGGATCAAGGGTATGAGCAGGCGAAGGGGTAGGGATTCAAATGAGAATTGGGACAGACCTCAAATCATACCTGTACTTTACTCTCATATTGCAAATATTTTTCTAGATAGTTTTACAGCATTTTGCTGCTGTTCACCAGTGTTTCTCTTGCTATTTTTATGTATGTATAAGGGTCATTTACATTTAAAATGATCAGGCCTTAATGGAAAGGACGGTGACTGGTGAGATGGAAATCGATCTCTCTTCTATCTCTTTCTCTATCTCAGGGGTCACCAACTGGCAGACTCCAGTCTAGATCCGGACCCTGAGAGTCCTCCATCTGGATCCCAAAGCTTTTTGATGCAATTTGGGGAAAAGGGAGACTGTTTTATTTTGGTGGGGAAAAAAGCAGAGAAGTTGAACTAAACTGCTGCATCGGTAACCGCCTGACAGATTATGGCACAAGCCCTTAGGTGCTCTCCTCCTGCTGCAGACTCCCCTCTTCACTGTCCCATGAATGCCACTCTCTGCAGACTCTGGGGATCCAACCACTCCAGAGAATCAGCGGGTTGCAAAATCAGGTTCACTGCGGGTGCCTCCCCCATCACACACACACACACACACACACACACACACACACACACACACAAGGCTGGCAGCCAGGACATCCACCCCGGACAGACTGGTTCAGGTCTGTACAGACAAAAAGAAGCACTGTTGTGAAACTGAATGTATTTACCTTCTTCCTCTATTCTGCCGAGAGTAGTCCATGCTGGGATGTAGAGGTGCTGGTTGCTGGCCCTTTTCGTAGCCTCTGATATCACTTAAAAACGCAGTTAAAAGTCCGTGTGTTACTGAACATGAAAAGTTCCACCTCCCCTCTTCCTGTAACCATGGAGTTACAGCTTCATCCACCCGGGACAGACTGGCTCAGGTCTGTTCCAACAAAAAGAAGCACTGTTGTGAAACTGAATGTATTTACCTTCTTCCTCTATTCTGCCGAGAGTAGTCCATGTTGGGATGCAGAGGTGAGGTTGCTGGTTATGCAGATCCTTTTTGTAGCTTCCGATATCACTTAAAAACTCAGTAAAAGCTCCGTGTGTTACTGAACATGAAAAGTTCCACCTCCCCTCCTTCTGTAACCATGGAGTTACAGCTCCATCCATAGTGTAACAGTTTACTGTTGAGATTAAAAAAATGTCGAGGAATTCTGACATGTGGAATTATATCTTGAGTCCTGGAATTATATTTTGTGTCTGCTTTTTTGTCCATCCATCCATCCATCTTCTACCGCTTTTCCGGAGGTCTGGGTCACGGAGGCAGAAGTTCAAGCAGAGAAGCTCAGACTTCCCTCTCCCCAGCCACCTGCTCCAGCTCTTCAGAAAGGATACCAAGGAGTTCTCAGACCAACTGGGAGACGTAGTCTCTCCAGCGAGTCCTGGGTCTGCCCCAGGGTATCCTCCCAGTGGGACGTGTCCAAAACACCTCAAGTGGGAGGCATCCAGGAGGCATCCTAATCAGATGCCCAAACCACGTCAACTGGCTCCTTTCAATGTGAAAGCAGGATTAATGTTGTTATAATGACCAATACAGGTTTCCTTCAAGAAGTGGAAAATGAGGGATTCTGTTGAAACCAAGCCACAGTCAGGTAGACCAACAAAAAATTCAGCCACAACTGCCAGGAAAATTGTTCAGGATGCAAATAAAAACCCTCAAATAACTTCAGCTGACATACAGGACTCTCTGAGAAAAGTGGTGTGGCTGTTTCAAGATGCACAATAAGGAGGCACTTCAAGAAAAATGGGCTGCATGGTCGAGTAGCCAGAAGGAAGCCATTACTACACCAGTGCCACAAAACAGCCCACTTATAATATGCCAAACAGCACAGAGACAAGCCTCAAAACTTCTGCAACAAAGTTATTTGGAGTGATAAGACCAAAATTGAACATTTTGGCCACAACCATAAATGCTACATTTGGAGAGGATTCAACAAAGCCTATGATGAAAAGTACACCATCCCTACTGTGAAACACAGAGGTGGATGGCTGATGTTTTGGGTATGTGTGAGTTACAAAGGCACAGGGAACTTGGTCAAAATTGATGACAAGATGAATGCAGCATGTTATCAGAAAGTACTGGAAGAAAATTTGCACTCATCAGCCCGGAAGCTGTGTATGGGATGCATTTGGACATTCCAACATGACAATGATCCAAAACACAAGGCCAAGTCAACCTCTCGTTGGCTACAGCAGAAAAAAGTGAAGGTTCTGGAGTGGCCATCTCAGTCTCCTGACCTCAATATCATTGAGCCACTTTGGGGAGATCTCAAACGTGCAGTTCATGAAAGGCAGCCCAAGAGTTTACAGGAATGGGAGGCTTTTTGCCAAGAAGAATGGGCAGTTTTACCATCTGAGAAAATAAAGTGTCTCATCCACAACTGCCACAGAAGACTTCAAGCTGTCATTGATGTTAAATGTCATGCAGAGTATCATGCTGTGTTTTGGACATATTGTTTAATCTTATGTGTGTGTTGATTGTTATACTTTTGCATGTTTATACTTTTGTTGTTTTTGATATTTATGATTATTTGGAGTGCAGTGTTTTTTGGTTTCTTTTTATACTTATATTTTGGTGACACATGGGGAGTGCATAATTGTATAGCATCTTAGGCAAGAACAAAGAGCAGAGTTTCCCTGGGAGATAACAGGGACGTGTGAAGGATGAATGCAGTGTGATCTTTTGTGTGTTAGAAACTTCTGGAAGGATGTTAAAGGATTAAGGAAGTGAATGCAATGTGACCTTTTGTGTGTGAGAAGCTTCTAGAAGAATGCCATGCTTTTTAAGAGGAGAGTCTCTGTGGAGTATTCATTCTGTCTATGCTTCTTGTGTGAGACGTGTAATAAAATGTCTGAGTCAAATCCGCCTCGTTATTTACACGCTCCACACTGGTGACCCAAGACGAATCATGGAACACAACGGAAGACCCCCGGAGCCAGCCTTGATGGGAACCCCCAGCCACGCATATGCTGTTGCGATCAAGCTACTGGATTTTTGGCAGCACAACCCGCGCTCCTGGTTCCACCTAGTCGAGGCGCAGTTCGCCCTCCGGGGGATATCGGCGGATGACACAAAATTCCACTACGTGGTCGCAGCGCTCGACGCCAGCACGGCTCAGCACGTAGAGAGCCTGCTCGATCAGCCACCAACCGACGACAAGTACGGTGTGCTGAAGGCTGCACTCATCCAGCACTTCACACTCTCGGATGGTGAGAGAGCAGAGAGACTCCTGACTCGGACCGGGTTGGGAGATGTGTCGGCCATAGACCTGATGGAGAAGATGCTGAGGTTAAACGGCACAGACGACGACCATTTCATTTTTACCCACCTCTTCCTCCGGAACCTTCCGTCAGCGGCAAGAGCAACCCTGGCCAATTCGCCGTTGCTGGCCAAGCGGGACTATCGTGCGCTAGCCCGTGAAGAAAACTGGATCATCGTCGCCAGCAGGGAGTTCTCGACCATTGCAGCAGTGACGGGGCTCGGCGCGACACCCGGAGGAGGCGAGGAGCCATCGACGGCAGCAGCAGAGCCACCGACGGCAGCAGCAGAGCCACCGACGGCAGCAGCAGCGTGTGCCAAGGAACGCGGGGGAGACACGCTTTGCTTCTACCACCGCCGCTTCGCAGAGAGGGCACGCAAATGTATACCACCGTGCCAATTCAAGCGACTCGGGAAACGCCAAGACCGGGAGTCGGTAGCAGCCGCGACCCTCGGGGAGGAGAACAAGCTGCTCTACTTGACGGACGCACGCTCGGGGAGGCATTTCCTCGTGGACACCGGCGCCCAGATGAGTTTCATCATGCCGTCCTATGCCGACCGGGTGGCAGGATCTAGCGGCCCTGAGATGGCAGCAGCAAACGGCTCGGAGATTAAGACTTTGGTGAGAGGACTCTACTCCTGTCTCTACACGGCCGTACATTTGAGTGGACTTTTGTCATAGCAGCATTGAATTTCAATATACTGGGGGCTGATTTTTTGTGCACACATGGTTTGTTGGTTGATGTCGCTAACAGGCGCCTAGTTAATTTTTTTTTTTGTTTTTTTTGTTACTTATTTGTACCCGTAGGTAGACTTGGTTTGCAGTCTGGTGACAAGCCACCGGCCGCTGGTCGCTGCGTGCGCGAGCGCCCTAAACCTACATGTTTTTGGTGTGCGGGAGGAAACCGGAGAAATCCCGGAGTAAACCCGCGCAACACGGGGAGAACATGCAAACTCCACACAGCTCACTGTTGGTCGGGGGCTGGGATCGAACCCACGATCTCATGATCCCCGCGGTCCCCCGGCCGAGGGTAAAACTGTGCTGCCACAGTGCTAAACCACTGCACCACCGTGCAGCCCACGTGCACTGTCCTTTGATTCTATCCCCTGTATAGCTCGAGCGTCCCGGCCAACAGCATAAGCCAACGTCACAGCTGCATGCGGTAAGTTCCACACACTGCTCACTCAGTTCCCAGCACTCACTGTCCCGACGTTTTCGGCAGCCATCGCTAAACACGGGGTGGAGCATTTTATCACCACCACCGGGCCGCCTGTTTTTGCAAGACCTCAGCGCTTGGACGCAGCTAAACTGGCCATAGCGCGTGAGGAGTTCACCAACCTGGAGAGGCTGGGCATCATTAGGCGCTCAAACAGCCCATGGGCTTCCCCGCTACACATGGTCCCTAAAGCTGAAGGTTCATGTCGACCTTGCAGGGATTTCCGCAGGTTGAACAATGCCACAGCGCACGACCGCTACCCAATTCCTCACATTCAGTATTTTTCCATTCACCTTGCAGGAGCGCGCGTTTTTTCTAAAATAGACCTGGTCCGCGGTTACCACCAAGTCCCAGTGCACGCTGAGGACATACCCAAAACAGCAGTAATAACTCCATTCGGTTTATTCGAGTTTTTGCGCATGCCTTTTGGGCTTAAAGGGGCTGCACAGACATTCCAACGCATGATGGATGCAGTGCTTCGCGATCTCCCTTTCGTGTTCGTCTACCTGGACGATATCTTAGTAGCCAGCGCGTCCGAAGACGAACATGAAACCCACCTCACGACGGTTTTCCGGAGGTTGGAAGAGCATGGGTTAATAATCAACCCAGCGAAATGTCAGTTTGGGGTGACGCGGATTGATTTTTTGGGGCACGCGCCTCTCCCGAAGGAGCGGTTCCGCTGCCTGACAAAGTGCGCGTGGTAGCAGATTTTCCCCGGCCGCAAACGGTCAAGGCGCTACAGGAATTTTTGGGAATGGTGAATTTTTATAACCGTTTCCTTCCCCGCGCAGCGCAGCTCATGCAACCACTGTACGCCGCGCTCAAAAAACAGAAACCCGCGGATAAGATCGAATGGTCCCCGGAGTGAGAGCGGGCATTCTCAGAAGTCAAAGCAGCCCTGGCAAACGCTGCGCTGCTGGCACATCCAGACCCAATGGCCCACATAGCGCTCACCACTGACGCGTCAGATGTGGCCATAGGGGCGGTCGTGGAGCAGCGCGTAGCCAGGGCTTGGCAGCCGCTCGCCTTTATCAGTAGGACTTTGCGCGACAGTGAACGTAAATACAGCGCGTTCGACAGGGAGTTGCTGGCTCTCCACTTGGCCATTCGCCACTTCCAGTTCTGGCTGGAAGGGCGCTGTTTCACCGCGTTCGTTGACCACAAGCCACTAACATTCGCGATGGCCAAGGTTTCAGAACCGTGGTCGGGCTGGCAGCAGAGACAGCTGACCGCGATCTCAGAGTTTACTACCGATATTCAGCATGTGTCGGGTAAACTGAATGTAGTGGCAGACTGCCTCTCGCGCGCTGTGGCTGCCCCGGTCTGCGTGGGCATAGATTACACAGCCGTGGCCGTGGAGCAGGTTAGTGACGTGGACGTGCGCGCGCTTCAGTCTGGACCAACAGGGTTAAGGCTGGAGAGCAGAGTGCTGCAAGACGGCATGCCCCCCCTAATCTGCAATGTCTCCACGGGGTGCCCGCGTCCCGTGGTCCCGGCCGCGTGGCGCCACCGTGTGTTTGACTCGATTCATTCTCGATTCACCCGGGAGTGCGCGCGTCGGTCAAAATGGTAGGAGAGAAATTTGTGTGGCCGAGCCTTTGTAAACAAGTGAAAGAGTGGGCAGCAGCCTGCATGGCGTGCCAACGAGCCAAAGTACACAGACACACGAAGACTCCCTTGGAGCCGTTTCGCATCCCGGCTAAGAGGTTCGACCATGTTCACGTGGACCTCGTGGGCCCCCTCCCGCCATCACAGGGGTGCACGCACCTTCTGACAATGGTGGACCGCACCACGCGATGGCCGGAAGTGGTTCCACTGGCGGCAACCACAGCCGAGGAGGTGGCTCGCACGTTTTTAACAGCATGGGTGGCGCGTTTTGGAGTCCCGTCGGATATTACGTCCGACAGAGGCCCTCAATTTGTTTCCGAACTCTGGTCAACAATGGCCCGCAGCCTGGGTGTCACAATTCACCGCACAACCGCGTACAATCCACAGGCTAATGGGTTATGTGAACATTTTCATAGGTCATTGAAAGCGGCTCTCAGGGCGTCACTGACGGATGCAAATTGGGTAGACAAGCTACCGTGGGTTTTATTGGGGTTACGTTCTGCGCCTAAAGAGGATCTGGAAGCTTCCCTGGCTGAACTCGTTTTTGCGCAGCCACTTCGGCTGCCCGGGGAGTTTCTTCCAGATAATCCCGCGCCGGGCAGCTCCTCGTCTCAGCTGTTGCAGCGTAGCATAGACACAAGCATGCTGCCGGGCTCTGCTCACCACAGTTTTCCGCGCGTTTTTGTGCCTAAAACTTTGAAAAACGCGGAATTCGTTTTTGTCAGACACGATGCCCATCGCCCTCCACTGCGCCCACCTTATGATGGACTGTTCAGAGTGCTGGAAACAGGGGACAAGCATTTTTTGCTAGATTTGGGGGGTAGGAGGGAGAAGACTGGCATAGACAGACTCAAACCCACTTTTGTGGTGGCGGACGAGCAAGTGCTGTTGGTGAGGGCCCCTCGGCGTGGAAGACCCCCACGGGGAGCTTCCCAGAGAAAAGATTCCCCAGAGCACCCACACGGACAGACTTTTACCCCTCAAACATCAGCCGCCCAGCATGACAGCGCCGCAGAGGCGGTGAATCCTGGTTACAGCAGATACGTGAGAAGACTGAAGCCCAAGCAGCATGTGGATTGATGTTTAATGATTTTACCACAGCATATGGACTGTCATTCTATTGTTCTATCCAAGACGCTCAGGGGGATCGTTTGGTGACACATGGGAAGTGCATAACTGTATAGCATCTTAGGCAAGAACAAAGAGCAGAGTTTCCCTGGGAGAAAACAGGGAGGTGTGAAGGATGAATGCAGTGTGATCTTTTGTGTGTTAGAAACTTCTGGAAGGATGTTAAAGGATTAAGGAAGTGAATGCAATGTGACCTTTTGTGTGGGAGAAGCTTCTAGAAGAATGCCATGCTTTTTAAGAGGAGAGTCTCTGTGGAGTATTCATTCTGTCTATGCTTCTTGTGTGAGACGTGTAATAAAATGTCTGAGTCAAATCCACCTCCTTATTTACACGCTCCACAATATGCATGTTTTTGAATGATTGAACACAGCTGGACACAATTAGTGGGGAACTCAGGCATTGACTGACAGCCTGAACCAGCCAATTGACTGCTACAGGCTGCCCACATGGCCCAATGGGAATATAGGGGTGGGGTTTCTCATTTCCTGTATAAGCAGGGAGAGCTCTGCATTGAGAGAATCCTTCTTCTCATGAACTGAGGCCCACAATCTTCCCGGTGGCTGGAGAGTCTGAAGTAGCTTCTGGACAGTCCCAGTGTGATGGGGTCAGAAGTGTATTGGAGGCCTTGGGTGCTCACCAAAGCTGTGAATTTTTTTTTTAATCCAATTCACTAATTGTTGTTAGAGGTTTGAGTAGAACTCAGTAGAACTCTTTCGTCTGTGTTCTAAGAACACAGACGAAAGAGAGGTCATTGAAATTGTTAAATCGTTCAAAAGTAAAACAAATACTGACTGTGATGGTATCGACATGCTACTAGTCAAAACTGTTATCGAATGCATAGTAAAACCACTGACGTATATCTGCAACCTGTCTCTCCAATCAGGTATATTTCCCAATGCAATGAAAATAGCTAAAGTAATTCTGATATACAAGACGGGCGACAGAGGGGAACTCTCAAACTATAGACCAATTTCACTATTACCACAATTTTCTAAGATACTTGAAAAAATATTCTATGAGAGAATTGACAACTTCATACTGAAGAATGATTTATTATGTGAGCAGCAATATGGGTTCAGACACAAGATGACAACTGCATATGCCCTAATGGAATTTACAGAAAAAATATCAACAGCCATTGAAAATAAAGAGTATTCAGTTGGAGTATTCCTAGATCTTAAAAAAGCATTTGATACAGTAGATCATAATTTATTATTAAAGAAACTACAAAATTCTGGTATTAGAGGTGTAGCACTGTCCTGGTTAAGTAGTGACTTAAAGAATGGATATCAGTATGTATGTGTTAGCAACAAAAACTCAGAGTTGCTGAAGGTCACCTGTGGAGTCCCACAGGGTTCAGTTTTGGGACCATTATTATTCAATATGTATATAAACGATATATGTAAAGTCTCAGAAAAAATGGACTTAATATTGTTTGCCGATGACACTAATCTGCTATGCAGTGGAAACAATTTGGAACAACTTCTGGATACACTCGGGAAGGAATTAGGAAAGCTTAAACTGTGGTTTGATTCAAACAAATTAACGCTCAATTTAAGTAAGACAAAATTTATAGTCTTTAACAACCATCACAACAATCCAGTACCCAAACTCAGTGTAAATGGTGTAGAGATTGAAAGGGTATCTGAAACCAAATTCCTTGGAGTAATAATTGATAACAAACTGTGTTGGAAGTCACATATTAATTATATTAAAGGTAAAGTCTCCAAATCAATTGCAATATTACACAGAGTGAAATATTTGCTGAATCAACCCACACTATACACCTTGTATCATTCATTAATACTCCCATACATGACATATTGTAATGAAGTATGGGGAAATACATATAAAACAAACATATATCCACTCTTTATGCTTCAAAAGAGAGCTATTAGAATAATAAACAAAGCAGCTTACAGGGAACCAACAAACCCACTTTTTCTTAAACAAAAAACTCTCAAGTTGAAAGATCTGGTTGACTTTAAAACCGCAATAATAATGTTCAAAGTGAAGAATTTATCACTACCTGCAAATATCCAAAAGTTGTTCCAAACAAGGGAGAAACGATATCACTTCAGAGGAACATGTATATTTCAAAAGCCTACAGTGAGAACAACCACCAAGCAACACTGTATTTCAGTGCAAGGAGTCAGATTATGGAACGATTATGGACCTGAATTAAAATCATGTACAACGCTTGGACAATTTAAACAAAAACTAAAGGAAGAAATACTCCAAACATATTTACAAGACGACATGTAAACTCACATAAGGATTGACATATCCAGCCTGTGTTGTGTTGTAGCTTAGTTTTTTTTTTTTTCTCTCTGTGACATTCTATCTTAGATTTGTCTTGAATAGTAACTGCTTAACTTAGCTTAGCTTAGTTTTTTTTTTGTTTTGTTTTTTTTTCTCTCAGTCACACTTTGTCTTAGCTTTGTTCTAAATTGTAATCACTCTTGTCTTGTTTACTGTTTTTCTTTGAATTCTTGGATGGAATATGGGTGGGCAATATAAGCTGCGGCTTCAGCCATCACCCATTTCGGATAACTCACGTGGAATTGTTTAGTAGAAGGAGTCTTTGTCTAATTTGACCTTGTTGTTATATTATACAGTTTCTTTAACCTGTACTGTATTATCCGAAATAAATTCATTCAACTGACCCCTTTGTGTGAAGAATAGAATGCTGGCCACTTTCCTTTCTTCTAGGTGTGGGTGAGGAAGACTGCTGGATGTGTGGGCCTGTTTGGTGGAGTCTCAATTGAGGATATTGAAGGACAAGGCCTGGAGTGTGACGGCGAGCCTCTGGGACTGATAAGAACGTTTTAATGACTTTTGCCTTTTTAAAGGCTGCCTCATTTTTAAGGTCACATTTGCACTATTTGTGATTTTTATCTTATTTTGCCTTGTGTAATAAATGTTTGTGCTTGCAACTTTGGTGTCTGATGGTTACTAAGTGCTGCTCACCCTTGTAGTAGGAACCTAAAAGGGATTTGTTTTATTGGAGGTTAATAAGAGAATTAATTAATTCTGTTCCACTAATCGGGTAACCTCCATACTTCACATAAAGGCAGCAATACACTGTATTAAGAACTATGGTATGTAAACTTTTGTTCAGGGTCATTTGGGTTGTTTCTATTGTCATTATGATTTAAAAAGAGCAAACAATTGTTTGATAATAAATGGCTTCACCCAACCACTAACTATGAGTGAAAGAAAAATTTTTGTATTCTCATTCAAATTCTCTGAAAAATGGCCAAAAAATCCTAAATTCCGCCAGGGTATGTAAACTTATGAGCACAACTGTAAATCCCTGATCTCAAGCCTATAGAAAATCTGTGGGCAGAGCTGAAAAGACGTGTGTGAGCAAGGCGGCCAACAAACCTGACTCAGTCACACCAGTTTTGTCAGGAGGAATGAGGCAAAATTCCAGCAAACTACTGTGAGAAGCTTGTGGAAGGATACCCAAAACCTTTGACCTAAGTCATACAATTTAAAAGTAATGCTTCGAAATACCAAGGAAATGTATGTAAATTTCTGACTTCAAAGAAAGTACTAAAAAACTGTCAAAAAAATTATTTTTCATATATATATATATATATATACACTACCGTTCAAAAGTTTGGGGTCACTTAGAATTTTCCTTATTTTTGAAAGAAAAGCACTTTTTTTCAATAAAGATAACTTTAAACTAATCAGAAATACACTCTATACATTGCTAATGTGGTAAATGACTATTCTAGCTGCAAATATCTGGTTTTTGGTGCAATATCTAGATAGGTGTATAGAGGCCCATTTCCAGCAATTATCACTCCAGTGTTTTAATGGTACAATGTGTTTGCTCATTGCATCAGAAGGCTAATGGATGATTAGAAAACCCTTGTGCAATCATGTTAGGTCTGCAATGCTGTAATTGCTGCAAATGGAGGATTCTTTGACGAAAGCAAAGTTTGAAGGAAAAAATTATTATTTCAAATACAAATCATTATTTCTAACCTTGTCAATGTCTTGACTATATTTTCTATTCATTTTACAACTCATGGTGGTAAATAAGTGTGACTTTTCATGGAAAACACAAAATAATTGTCTGGGTGACCCCAAACTTTTGAACGGTAGTGTATACTGTATATATATATATATATATATATATATATATATATATATATATACATATATACATAACATACATACATATATATACATATAGTTTAGGCGGCGTGAAAGAAATATAAGACAGAATAATAAAGAGCGATGGCAAGAACCAAGCAGACCGCCCGTAAAATCTACTGGAGGAAGAAGCCCCCCAGGAGACAGCTAGCCACCAGGGCTGCTCGGAGAGGCGCTCTGGCCACCGGCAGAGTGAAGAGGCCTCGCCGTCACAGGTCCGTGGCTCTGAGAGAGATCCGTCGCTACCAGAAATCCACGGAGCTGCTCATCCGTAAGCTGCCCGTCCAGCGCCTGGTGAGGGAGATCGCTCAGGACTTCAAGACCGTCCTGCGTTTCCTGAGTTTCGCCGTCATGGCTCTGCAGGAGACCAGCGAGACCCACCTGGTGGTCTCTTCTTCGCTAAGGGGATCACCATCATGCCCAAAGACTTCCAGCTGGCCCGCTGCATCCGCGGAGAGAGAGCTTAGACTTTCTGCTGCACATTCACCAGCCATAATGCTCTGCACTGTGTGTCTATATATATACATTTATAGTACTATGGACATATGTTTACTAGATGTTGTTTTTTCTTGCCTTCTGATTGTTGCTCTGAGTGTTGCTATCCCTATGCTGTTGCAATCCTGGAATTTCCCCATTGTGGGACTAATAAAGGCTTATCTTATCTTATCTTATATACAGTATATATATATATATTTGTCATGAGTCAAAAGCACTTTACAGATCTTGCTATCCATCCATTCACACATTCACACAATGACGATTATTTAAGTTCATTTTTGTTATTTTCTGTGCTTATTATTATTATTATCCTGGTTGGCTTTGCATTATTTATCCCTGTCATGTCTTCAGTTCTGATCTTCATTATATGTGATCATTATTCCTGCCTCAGTATTGTCATTCTGTTTATTATTATCTTGGTTCTTGTTGCAATTTTGTCTATTGTCATCATGGCTCTGTCATAAGTATTGTCTGAGTTATGTCTCCCCTGGGCCTGTATTCATGTCTCGTGTTTACCTTTTGTCTCAGTCCCTCATGCTTTCCGGACCCGTTGCCATGCCCTGCTGTCTGATTGCCCCTGATTGTTCTCACCTGTTCTGTGTTGTCTTTATTACCTCCCTGTCTGTATATATACATCTCAGTCTGTGTCCTGTGCGGTGACTTTGAGTCATGTTGGCATCAAACCCACGCTTCTGCCTTGCCTGTTTATTCCTAGCCTGTTTTGTGTAATCCAAGCCTGTGTTTTACCTGCTGAGTCTCACTTGTGTTTTTTGTTTCAGCCCCGGTGCTGCTTTATTTTCTGTTTGTAAATAAATTATGGTTTATCAAACTTGCCTCACATGTGGATCCTCCTGTTCATTGCCCCAGAGGGGCAACTCTAACACTAATAAAATATTTTGATGCACTGGTATCATTCAAGTTTCCTCTTCCCATGCCTTGTAAAGCATATTATGTAATAGCGTGTAATGTACCACATTTTTCAGCAACTGTCTCCCAATCAGCCTGCAATTTTCATGCAAGACAATGCCTGCTGTCGCACTGCAAAACAGGTTAAATAGTTCATTGAATCGAACAATATAGAAACAATGAAATGGCCAGACCAGAGTCCAAATTTAAACCCCATAGAGAATCTCTGGAAAATCCTTCTTGACAAAGTAATGGCTAAGAAACCCACTACAGTTACTGAACTGTGGAAGAGTCTGCAAGAAGAATGGACCAAGATCAAACCAGAGCAGTGTGAGAAACTAGTGATGTCCTGTGGGCGCAGATGTGCTGAAGTCATTCAAAGCAAGGGCCTCTAATAATGGATTG
Organism: Pholidichthys leucotaenia; assembly: GCA_020510985.1. NCBI lineage: Eukaryota > Metazoa > Chordata > Actinopteri > Cichliformes > Pholidichthyidae > Pholidichthys > Pholidichthys leucotaenia. The sequence goes on along the minus strand of CM035849.1, from coordinate 115,320,778 downwards.
CATTTATATAGCACCTTTCAAGATACTCAAAGCACTTTACAATGAGTCCATTATTCATTAATTCCACAGACAGACAATGGTTGTGGTAAGCTACTGCTGTAGCCACAGCTGCCGTGGGGCAGACTGACAGAAATGTGTCTGCTAATCTGCACCACCAGCCTCTCCGACCACTACCAAACATTTATACATATTAATACCCAGTGTCATGGACACTGGAGGCAAGGTGGGTAAAGTTTCTTGCCCAGGGATACAACAACGGGATGGTTGGGGAGAGTGGGATTCAAACCGCCAACCCTCTGGTTATTGGATGACCTGCTCTACCTCCTGAGCCACTGCTGCCCCAAACATTTCCCTTCTCTGTTCCATTTTTGCTGAGCACCAAGCTGGACAGCAGGAAGTTCCATTTTTATATGGTCTTTTGGCATGACCCGGCCTGGACTTGAACCCCGACCTCACAGTTGTGGGGCGGATGCGCTATCTCTTGGCCACCACTCCACAATTCCTATTAATTTTTGAATCCTATAGCCCTAAAAAAACATTGTTAATCTTCTCATCTGACACAGTGGTCACTATTCTCTGATTTTGCTCACTGGATTTTTTTTTTTTTTTAACAAAATAAATGTTTGTGTTGAAGTACCTTAGTTATTTAGAAAAAAAAAACAAACAAAACATGCTAGTGGTACAGCCACAGTTGATATTTTGTCAAATTCTGAACAATGAACAATAACATATGTTAGAAGAATTGAAGCATTAATACACTGTTCTCTAATTTTGATCTCCACTGTATATTATAATCCTCATTTGGAGATCAGGTGATCATAACAATGGTGCTGCAGCACCAGTCTTCTCCATAACATGGTTCTTTTGCATTTAAAGGGACTTTTGAGGTTAACAGACTATACTATATAATTATTTTTTCACTTCTCTTATAATGTGTTTAAGTATAATGTTTATTTGAAAGGGACATTACATACTAATGAACATTAATACAAATGTAAGTATTCCAGATTTAACAGTACTGCTAATTTGCATCTGTAGTTTCCCGGTGGGTCACAAAAACACACAAACAAACAATCATACATGAGAAGAACAACTGCAGTGAAACTGTACAAAGTGGATATGCTAATGTGCAACAGTTAAGGTGCTACAAAACAAAACATTCAAATGTCACACGCGTGAAGTGCTGTGCATGCGTGCACACACATGCACCCAAGCACCTCACAGCAACAACAAACAGCAACAAGCAAGAGGCCGGGCATATGTGTGTGACGCACAGGCACATATATATATGCGTATGCCGTAGAGAAACCATTAGTTATGGGTACAGTTTTGGTTGTTTAAAAGCCAGTTTTGCATAATTTTTACAATATAGTCAGTTTCTACTTTGGAAAAGTTTTTCTTTTTGTCGTCTCCTGTTCCTCTGTATCGTAAATTCTGGGGGCGAGATGTGGGTGTGGAATTAAAATGACACTGAGATTCATCTGTCAGATTGATCAGTGGGTGAACGATTGTAGGATGAGATTGACCTGATAAGCACGGTTTCATAAATACCACCTAGACCTTTTTGTGCGGCAATTTCTACGCACTTTTGATTAAAGAGGGCAATTGAACTTTGGTTTTTTTCCCTCTAAGATTGTATTAAAGAATAAATCACTTGTCTTTAACACTCCTCCTCCTGAATACATACACTAATGCAAAAATACTTTAATAAGAATCAGTATTTGTTTATATGATTATTTTTCTATTTTTACAGTCATCTTTGTTTTACCTTTCAGTAGTATTTGTTTTTAACGTTATCATTTTTCTTTTAGGAGCTTTTTTAAAAAATTTTTTTTTAATTTCAGTGCATATTTATTTTCACTCTTTTCCTGTTGCTCTCTGAGTATTTTGTGTGTAAAAATAAACTAACTGAAACTACATATCTATCTATAAAATCAAGACATTGCTGTTTGTTTGCGTGTCTGTATATCTGTGTGTGTTGTGTGTGTGTATATGCTCTCAGATATGTCTCAAACCGTTCGTCACACTGGCCTAAGATCCTGTGATGAGAGGCATGTGGATCCTGGTTTTATACCCACTGCTAGATCCGCCCCACTCTTCAACAATCCTCATTGGTCAATGGGGAACCAGTCTGAGCTTTTTGGGTTGATAAACTATTAACAAAGGAAGTGGGTTATTTCCAAAAGTACATAGAAACTGATAGCTTGGTTTACATATTATTTGAATTAGATTAAAAAAAACTCCAACAGAGGTAGGTATAGTAGCCAGAAATTATATTAATTCATTCATTCATCTTCTTCCGCTTAATCCTTTTTGGGTCGCAGGGGGGCTGGAGCCTATCCCAGCATCTTTGGGCAAGAGGCAGGGTACACCCTGGACAGATTGCCAGTCCATCACAGGGCCAACACAGAGAGACAGACAACCATTCACTCTCACAGTCATACTTAAGGACAATTTAGAATCCCCAGTTTAATGCCAATTAACTTAACTTGCATGTTTTTGGCATGTGGGCGGAAACCGGAGAAATCCCAGAGTAAACCCATGCAGACACGGGGATAACAAGCAAACTCCACACAGATCACTGTTGGTCGGGGGCTGGGATCGAACTCAGGATCCCCCGGCCAAGGGTGAGTTGCTGTGCTGCCGCAGTGCTAACCACTCCGCCACCGTGCTGCCCGCCAGAAATTACAGACGTGGACAAAATTGTTGGGACCCCTCTGTTAATGAAAGAAAAACCCACAATGGTCACAGAAATAACTTGAATCTGTCACGCCGCGCCATTCATCAGCGGCGCCACCTGCTCATGCACCTGATCCTCATCAGCGGCGAGGGATAAAAGCCGTCTCGCCCGGAGGCTCGGCCTGAAGCCGTCAGACTTCGTCCCTCACCGTTGTGAGCATACTTCTCTTCAGCATCATCATTTTTGGTAAGAAGATCGCTTACCTCTCTTCTCCAGTCTGCTCCCCTGTGCACAGGTGGATTCCCCGGCAGCGGACGTCTTCACTCCATCGCCCATTCCTCGCTGCTTGTACGGAGCTCTCCAGGTGGCTGTCTTCCGGTCTTCGCCCCCTTGCTGTGCCAGCTATCCTGACAGTCCAAGTAAGTCCTTCTCTTGCCATAGATCCCTCCTGTGTTGGTGTATGCCCGTCACCCTCTCCCTGTGCTCTCTCCATAGGGTTGCTCGGCTGTACGGTCACCTGCCTCTGTGCCTGAAGCAGACGCCACCACCAATACATTTACACCCCGCAGACACACACTCATACACGCCTGCTGTTAATAAACTCTTTGAACTACTCTAAGCCTGTGTGTGTACGTCTCCTGAGCCGTGCGTTATGTCAGTACGGCTTCAGCAGAGCGGCTCGGCGGACGGCGGGCTCGCACACCGGTTTTCCACTCTCGAGGCTAGAGTGGATCAAATAGCTTATCAACAACAGGTGATCTTTAATCAATTATTGAATTTAACAAACCGGTTGGGCCGCTTGGATCCTCAACAGCCGTTCCCCCCGGCTCGTCAGGGTGGCGCGGCTCCTGCTGTTCCAGCGGCCGTCCAGCCGGCTCCAGTGGCACCGGTTCGGCTCACACCGATTCCGACCCCCGCCCGCTTTAGCGGTAAGCTCGGCGGAGCGCGGGGGTTCATTATGCAGTGTGAGTCCGTGTTCCACCGTGTGCCCGGAGATTTTCCCTCGGATCACAGCTGAATTGGGTACATAGGGAATCTCCTGGAGGGGCGTGCGTTAACTTGGACCTACGCCATAATGGCGAGGCCCAGTTATGCCACCCTCACCTACGACCAGTTCGTGGGGCGCTTTCTGGAGGTCTTTGACCATTCTCTAACCGAGACGGTCCAGGTCGATCGGCTTCTCGCTCTCCAGCAGGGAGACCGGTCGGCAGCAGACTACTCGGTCGACTTCCGGGTAGCGGCGGAGGAATTGGGCTGGGGGGAATGCTCCCTTTGCGGCCTGTTCCTCCGCAGCCTCAACGATGATCTGAGGGATGAACTGGCTGGACGGAATATCCCTGGGACGCTAGCGGAGCTGACATCCTTAGCGGTAAGTTTGGATAACAGGCTGCGCGAGCGCTCCTCGGGGCGGAAGTCTTCTTCTTCTCGCCTTCGTGGAGTCTCACCGCACCTGTTCCAAGCTTGCCCCCTGGCGGCGCCGCCAGCATCGTGCCCCGAGGAGTCGGAGCCGATGGTGACGGGCTGGACCAGGCTTTCCCCTGCGGAGAAACAACGCCGCCGTGAGTTGGGCCTCTGCATGTATTGCGGAGGTGACCAACACACCGTGGAGCGTTGCCCACGGAAAGCCAGTCGGCGGGGTCCACGAATCACTGTAGGGGGCCTCGCGGATCTCCACCGGTTAGACACACTTACCCAATTGAAGCTGCCCATCCGTTTCTGCCACAATCCCACTGGGCACCTCACCCACGCACTGGTGGATTCGTTCAGAAGGCAGCTTCATTTCACAAGGCCTGGCAACCCGATTGGGCATCCGCTGTCAGGCACTCAAACACCCCATCTCCCTGGTCCATCTCTCCCGTGCCTCCCTTGGGAGAGTTACCCATCAAACCATTCCTGTCCCAGTCATCATCTCAGGGAACCACCGGGAGGAGATGGTTTTCTACGTCCTGCCCAACTCTGTGTCGCCCGTCATCCTGGGGTATCCCTGGCTACGCCTCCACAACCCTGTCCTGGACTGGAGGTCAGCTGGGGTGTCGGCATGGAATACCTTCTGCATGGGCACCTGCCTTCAGTCCGCTGCCTGCTCCCCGTCCGCGGCTCCTCCTGTGGTGGATACAGCACCTCCGGACCTGTCGCTGGTGCCTCCAGAATTTCATGACCTGGGTATGGTATTCAGTAAATCGAAAGCTATGTCTCTTCCCCCGCATCGACCATATGACTGTGCCATCAATCTCCGCCAGGGGGCTCCCCTGCCATCTGGTCGGCTCTACAGCCTGTCGGCGCCGGAGAAGGAGACAATGAATACGTACCTAAAGGAATCACTGAGCGCTGGGATTATTCGCCCATCGTCGTCACCCGTGGGGGCAGGGTTTTTCTTTGTCGGGAAAAAGGACGGTTCCCTCCGTCCCTGCATAGACTACCGAGCGCTTAATGACATCACTGAGAGGGACCGTTACACCCTGCCCCTCATGGACACTGCCTTCCACTCCCTCCAGGGGGCGACCTGGTTTACCAAGCTGGATCTACGCAGCGCTTACCACCTCGTCCGGATCCGGGAGGGAGATGAATGGAAAACAGCCTTCCGTACCCCGAACGGCCACTTTGAGTATCTCGTCATGCCGTTCGGGTTGACCAACGCTCCTGCCGTCTTTCAGCGCCTCATTAATGACGTCCTCCGGGATTTCATCGGCCTCTTCGTGTTCGTCTACCTGGACGACATTCTGATCTTCTCCAGGTCCAGAGACGAGCACCAGGTCCATGTGAGGCGGGTCCTCCAAAGACTGCTGGAGAATTGTCTGTACGTGAAGGCTGAGAAATGCGAGTTCTACGCTAGGACCACATCCTTCCTGGGATTCATCATCGCCCAAGACCAGGTGCTCCCAGACCCAGAGAAGGTGAAGGCGGTGGTGGAGTGGCCTACTCCCGCATCCCGGAAGCAGGTGCAACAGTTTGTTGGCTTCGCCAATTTTTACCGCCGCTTTGTCCCGAATTTCAGCTGGATCGTCGGACCGCTGACCCGCCTCACGTCCCCGAAGGTCCCGTTCCGGTGGACCGAAGAGGTTGATGCTGCCTTTAAGGCACTGAAGGCGGAGTTCTCCTCCTCCCGGGTCCTTCGCCAGGTCGACCCCGCGCTGCAGTGCATTGTGGAGGTGGACGCATCGGACACGGGAGTGGGAGCAGTGTTATCCCAACGATCACCGGACGATGGCGCCAAGCGACCGTGCGCCTTCTTCTCCCGGCGCCTGTCTCCGGCGGAGAGGAACTACGATGTGGGGGACAGAGAGCTCCTGGCCATCAAACTCGCCCTACAGGAGTGGCGCCACTGGCTAGAGGGGGCGGACCTGCCGTTTGTGGTCCTGACGGACCATAAGAACCTAGAGTACCTACGATCTGCCAAGCGCCTGAATGCCCGCCAGGCGCGCTGGTCTCTGTTCTTTGCCAGGTTCCGCTTTTCAATCACCTTCAGGCCAGGCTCCAAGAACGGCCTACCTGACGCCCTCTCTAGACAGTTCACCCCCGTGGAGGCTGAGGAAACGCCCCACACTATCCTGCCCAGGTCGTGCGTCGTGGGAGCTGTCTCTTGGGACATTGAAGACAAGATCCGGAAGGCGCAGGAGGTGGAACCTGATCCTGGCGGCGGACCGGAGGGAAGACTGTTCGTTCCATCTGCGGTCCGAGGAGAGGTCATCCACTGGCTCCACACCTCCCGGCTCACCTGTCATCCCGGCACCTCTCGGATGATCAGCCTCCTCCAATGGTCCTTTTGGTGGCCAGGCCTGCGGAGGGATGCAGCCCGCTACGCCCGGGCTTGCCCAATCTGTGCCACCAGCAAGTCGGGAAATGCCCCTCCAGCGGGTCTGCTCCAGCCTCTGCCCGTCCCCGGCAGGCCCTGGTCGCACATCGCGCTGGATTTCGTCACCAGACTCCCCGTTTCCAACTCTTTTGACACCGTCTTGACCATCGTGGACCGTTTCTCCAAGGCGGCACACTTCGTCCCCCTGCGAGGTCTCCCTACCGCCCTGGAGACGGCGGGCCTCCTCGTCCAACACGTGGTCAGGCTGCACGGGATTCCGGTGGACGTGGTCTCGGACCGGGGTCCCCAATTTTCATCTGAGGTTTGGAAATCCTTCTGCAACGCCATCGGAGCCAAGGTGAGCCTCTCCTCCGGCCATCACCCCCAGTCTAACGGGCAGTGTGAAAGGACCAATCAGGAGCTGGAGGCTGCGCTCCGCTGTGTTACCAGATCCAAGCCAACGTCCTGGAGCAACCATCTCGCCTGGGTGGAGTATGCCCACAACACCGCCCGCTCTTCTGCAACGGGGATGTCCCCCTTCAAGGCGTCCCTGGGTTACGACCCCCCGCTGTTTCCAGCGCAGGAGAGCGAGGTAACTGTCCTCTCTGTTAGGGCGCACCTTAGGCAGTTCCGCTCCACCTGGGCTGCCGTGCGTCATGCGCTTTTACGCACAGCGGAGCGCAACAGGACCGTGGCGGACCGGCACAGACGACCTGCCCCGGCGTACAGGGTTGGGCAACTAGTGTATGTGTCTACCCAGGACGTCACATTAAAAGGTGAGAGGAGGAAGCTGGCACAGCGATTCATGGGTCCCTTTCCCATCACCCGGATCATCAACCCGGTGGCTGTGCGCGTGGCTATTCCTCCCTCCCTCCGCATCCATCCCACTTTCCACGTGTCGAAGGTGAAACTGGCAGTAACCGACCCCCTTTGCCCTCCTCCTGCAGCGCAACCCGCGCCCCGGATGATTGATGGCCATCCGGCCTGGTCCGTCTCCTCCATCCTGGACTCCCGGCGCCGAGGTCGTGGGTTGCAATACTTGGTGGACTGGGAGGGCTATGGGCCCGAGCATCGACAATGGGTGCCCCCGTCGTTTGTGTTGGACCCATCGCTCATCGCGGACTTCCACCGAGCGCACCCGGATAAGCCATCGCCAGGAGGCGCTGCTAGAGGGGGGAGTACTGTCACGCCGCGCCATTCATCAGCGGCGCCACCTGCTCACGCACCTGATCCTCATCAGCGGCGAGGGATAAAAGCCGTCTCGCCCGGAGGCTCGGCCTGAAGCCGTCAGACTTCGTCCCTCACCGTTGTGAGCATACTTCTCTTCAGCATCATCATTTTTGGTAAGAAGATCGCTTACCTCTCTTCTCCAGTCTGCTCCCCTGTGCACAGGTGGATTCCCCGGCGGCGGACGTCTTCACTCCATCGCCCATTCCTCGCTGCTGTACGGAGCTCTCCAGGTGGCTGTCTTCCGGGCTTCGCCCCCTTGCTGTGCCAGCTATCCTGACAGTCCAAGTAAGTCCTTCTCTTGCCATAGATCCCTCCTGTGTTGGTGTATGCCCGTCACCCTCTCCCTGTGCTCTCTCCATAGGGTTGCTCGGCTGTACGGTCACCTGCCTCTGTGCCTGAAGCAGACGCCACCACCAACACATTTACACCCCGCAGACACACACTCATACACGCCTGCTGTTAATAAACTCTTTGAACTACTCTAAGCCTGTGTGTGTGCGTCTCCTGAGCCATGCGTTATGTCAGAATCTGACAAAAGTGGTAATAAATAAAAATTCTATGAAAATTAACCAATGAAAATCAGACAATGCTTTTGAATTGTGGTACAACAGAATTATTTTAAAAAACAAACTCATGAAACAGGCCTCGACAAAAATGATGGTACCCCTAGAAAAGATTGAAAATAATGTGACCATAGGGACATGTTCAACCAAGATGTGTCCTCTAATTAACATCACAGGTGTCTACAAACTTGCAATCAGTCAGTCGGCCTATTTAAAGGGTGACAAGTAGTCACTGTGCTGTTTGTTTACATGGTGTGTACCACACTAAACATGGACCAGAGGAAGCAAAGGAGAGAGTTGTCTCAGGAGATTAGAAAGAAAATTATAGACAAGCATGTTAAAGGTAAAGGCTATAAGACCATCTCCAAGCAGCTTGATGTTCCTATGACTACAGTTGCACATATTATTCAGAAATTTAAGATCCCCGGGACTGTAGCCAACCTCCCTGGACGTGGCCGCAGGAGGAGACGGATAATATGAATGGTAACAAAAGAGCCCAGAACAACCTCTAAACACATTCATGGTGAACTCCAAGGTCAAGATACACTACCGTTCAAAAGTTTGGGGTCACCCAGACAATTATTTTGTGTTTTCCATGAAAAGTCACACTTATTTACCACCATGAGTTGTAAAATGAATAGAAAATATAGTCAAGACATTGACAAGGTTAGAAATAATGATTTGTATTTGAAATAATAATTTTTTCCTTCAAACTTTGCTTTCGTCAAAGAATCCTCCATTTGCAGCAATTACAGCATTGCAGACCTAACATGATTGCACAAGGGTTTTCTAATCATCCATTAGCCTTCTGGACGCAATGAGCAAACACATTGTACCATTAGAACACTGGAGTGATAGTTGCTGGAAATGGGCCTCTATACACCTATCTAGATTTGCACCAAAAACCAGACATTTGCAGCTAGAATAGTCATTTACCACATTAGCAATGTATAGAGTGTATTTCTGATTAGTTTAAAGTTATCTTCATTGAAAAAAAGTGCTTTTCTTTCAAAAATAAGGAAATTTCTAAGTGACCCCAAACTTTTGAACGGTAGTGCACATCAGTGTCAGATCGCACCATCCGTCGTTGTTTGAGCCAAAGTGGACTTCATGGGAGACGACCAAGGAGGACACCACTGTTGAAAACAAATCATAAAAAAGCCAGACTGGAATTTGCCAAACTGCATGTTGACAAGCCACAATGCTTCTGGGAGAATGTCCTATGGACAGACGAGACAAAACTGGAACTCTTTGGCAAGGCACATCAGCTCTATGTTCACAGACGCAAAAATGAAGCATACCAAGAAAAGAACACTGTCCCTACTGTGAAACATGGAGGAGGTTCTATTATGTTCTGGGGCTGCTTTGTTGCATCTGGCACAGGGTGTCTTGAATCTGTGCAGGGTACAATGAAATCTCAAGACTATCAAGGTATTCTAGAGAGAAATGTGCTGCCCAGTGTCAGACAGCTTGGACTCAGTCGCAGGTCATGGGTCTTGCAGCAGGATAATGACCCAAAACACACAGTTAAAAACACCCAAGAATGGCTATGAGCGAAACATTGGACTATTCTAAAGTGGCCTTCTATGAGCCCTGATCTAAATCCTATTGAACATCTGTGGAAGGAGTTGAAACATGCCGTCTGGAGAAGGCACCTTCAAACCTGAGACAACTGGAGCAGTTTGCTCATGAGGAGTGGGCCAAAATACCTGCTGCGAGGTGCAGAAGTCTCATTGACAGTTACAGAAATGGTTTGATTGCAGTGATTGCCTCAAAAGGTTGTGCAACAAAATATTAAGTTAAGGGTACCATCATTTTTGTCCAGGCCTGTTTCATGAGTTTGTTTTTTAAAATAATTCTGTTGTACCACAATTCAAAAGCATTGTCTGATTTTCATTGGTTAATTTTCATAGAATTTTTATTTATTACCACTTTTGTCAGAATCAAGTTATTTCTGTGACCGTTGTGGGTTTTTCTTTCATTAACAGAGGGGTACCAACAATTTTGTCCACTTCTGTATATTCAAATAAAATTACCATTAATGTATGATATTAATTACTCAAGTAGCATGAACAAGTCACAAAAATTGCTTGTGTAATCTTAAACAAATATCTACTGCAAAAGTTACTGGAGCGTGTGTGCTTGAGTAAATGTAAGGTGACACTACAGAGCTCTGGGCCAATTACACCCTGCATCAACAAAGAAAATGCAAAACATTATTCTTTGGCTCTGTTAGTTTAGTTATTAGCTAATATCTAAATCGTACATTTACTCCATGATTTTCCTATTGAGCCAGTGGTTTTGTTAGTTTCTGTCAGTGTACTGTCTATTTCTTATGCTTTGTGCCCTTGTCATTAGAATTCCAACTGACTATGTGTGCACTTTATGTTTATGGGAGGGGATTCATTTGAAAGGGGTATGGCATTGTGCAAACTCATAGCTCATTAATTACTCAATAATTAATTAATTAAGTAAGTAATATCATGTTATATTAATATAGTATTAGTAATAAATAATGGTAATGTCTTAAACTTAAAAGCTCAAAGCACACACACAGCTACTGTCACTTTGATAGAAAAAAAGGAGTAAAGTTTTGGAGTTCATCATTTGTTTCTGAAGGCAGTGCCAACCTTGCTGTTTAAATTTAGCTTTCATGTAACAGGTGGTGAGAAATACACATCTGTGAGATAGTGAGTTATCAGCGCTGAACCTCTGTTGTCTGACCTGAAAAGCCACCATCACTTTTATCAGAGAGAATTCAAATCTTCGTAAAAATAAAGTACCAACTAAAAAAAAAAGCTATCACTTGAGCATAATTTGAACAACGTACTGAAACATACACCATAAATTACATATACTGTATCTTGAATATATTCTTTGGTCTAAAAGCTCTGTCACAGAACACTAAAACAATAAAATAATGCAAGCTGAACATAGAAACAATTGTGAAAAAATGCTGAAAGTATTTAAAAAAGAAAAAATATTTTTTTTAAATAAGATTCTGAGTGCCTTGTAATTAAAAAGTAATATTGTATTTAAAATATTCAAAAAGTAAAGATAGTTAAAAAGTTTGCAAAATTTAAATGAGTTCCAGACCCCAATTATCTATTATCACAATAAAAAAATAAAAATCATCTATAGATATATTTCGCCATTCCCCAAATTCCTCAACGCTGACTGGCTCCTCACTATCCAATGATGCTCTGAGATCTGGGCAGCTCTACCTGTGACTATAAAAGAGGATATCAGGTGTAGTCCTCTCATCACAGGATCACTCAGCAACCATGAGGTCTCTGGTCTTTGTTCTGCTCATCGGAGCTGTCTGTGAGTGTCAAGTTTTATTTCAACAGATTCTCATCTTCTTTGCTAAGTGGACATCATCAATACTGCTGTTAATCCCTGCTGTGAGTAGAAATAGAGTTCTTGATTACTATTGTGTTTTCAGTCGCCGAGGATGACAAGATCGTCGGAGGGTTTGAGTGCACGCCTCACAGTGAGCCCCACCAGGTGTCTCTGAACTCTGGCTACCATTTCTGTGGTGGCTCTCTGGTCAATGAGAACTGGGTTGTGTCTGCTGCTCACTGCTACAAGTCGTAAGGATATTATTTTTTTTCCCCTGAAGATTGTTGGTTACAGCTAGCTACCATAAGAGTACAAAAATTCACCTTTGTTGTACATTTTTTTGTCGTCTTTTTGCATTAATCTTTTATCTTTCAATGTTTTCAGTCGTGTGCAGGTGCGTCTTGGAGAGCACCATATTGAGATCACTGAGGGTACTGAGCAGTTTATCTCCTCCTCCCGTGTCATTCGCCATCCCGACTACAACTCCTGGACCATTTCAAATGACATCATGCTGATCAAGCTGAGCCAGCCTGCCACCCTCAACTCTTACGTGAAGCCTGTGGCTCTGCCCAGCAGCTGTGCTCCCGCTGGCACCATGTGCAGGGTCTCTGGATGGGGCAACACCATGAGCTCCAGTGAGTAACATCTGCATATCAGCACCTTACAAAATTACCCTCCCAACATTTGCCTTTGCCTATTAATCAATGACATTTTGTTTTTCCTGATTACAGTGAATGATCCAGACAAGCTGCAGTGCCTGGACATCCCCATCCTGTCTGATAGGGACTGCAATAACTCCTATCCTGGTATGATTGATGAATCCATGTTCTGTGCTGGATACCTGGAGGGAGGCAAGGACTCTTGCCAGGTAAGCATCTAATCAAGTTTTGATCTATTTATGATTGAAATTATTTCATTAAGAACAGTTTAAATATCCCTCTGACTTTTTGTTGTCAGGGTGACTCTGGTGGCCCCGTTGTGTGCAATGGTGAGCTGCAGGGTATTGTGTCCTGGGGTTATGGATGTGCTGAGAGGGACCACCCTGGTGTCTATGCCAAGGTAAAACTAAATATAACTGATGCAGCTTAGTGGAAATTACCTGCTACTGGATGCTACACCATTTACGTAAATATCACCATATAAGCTGATGATCCTCTGTACTAACAGACCTTGCTTCCTCTCCATCCACAGGTCTGCATCTTCCTTGACTGGGTGAATGACATCATGGCCAGCAATTAAGTGTGATGGTCTAATCACCATCTTTCTCTGCTGCATTTCTACCATTTTTTTTAACTCCACTGTTGTTGAGTTGTGTAATATGCAGCTAGTTTCCATGTTGATTAATAAAGTCATATAATTTCACTTTGTCTTGCCTTTTTCTTCTACATTTTGATACTTTCATAATATATGCAAAAGTGTGCTGTTGCAACTACTTCCCTCCATTTATTGTAGGAAGTGGTAAAAAAAAGCAGTTTTTGTCATCATGTATATTCAGTATTCCTACTGGTTCCTTGAAATATGTTATACAGTAATGCTTAGAATGCTATAGCTGACATAATTTTTATAATTTTTTTTTTTTTTTTTGTTGACGCAGATTTTTATTGTCAGCGAATTGTTTAATTTTAAAGTTTACAATATATGCATGCCACGGAAATGTTCAGTCACTTGTAACTGTTCCCGCGAAGAAGAAGAGTACATCATGGCGACACAAAAGAGAAAATCAAGGAGAAGAAGAGGCCAAAACTTTCCTGTATGGGAGCATTTTACTGAAAATAAACAAATGAAGCAAGTTAAATGCAGACGCTGTAAAGAAGAGTTGTCATATCACAGCGGCACTACAGTGACACGTCCATCCGCCTCCCCGTCCTCCCTCCCCTGTGTGCCCCGGCTTCGCCGCCTGTCAGCGGGCCTCTGATGCGCTCCACCCCAGTGATGAGTCATTGAAGTCAGGCCACTTCTAAACACAGCACCGGTAAGGTTAGCGAGTTTTCTTTCTTTCAAAGGTCTTTTTATTATTATTAATTGAAGTATCAATACAATACAAAGTATTAGAAATTTTCATTTTTGTTTCAACCAAACAGTGAAAAACTAGAACTTAAAGCTAACAAATGTAAATGCTTCAAAGCACAAAAACCTTTAAATAAACAATAATTAAAAAAAAAATACAAAGAAAAATTGTGTGTGTGTGAGGTGGGGGTGGGGTAAAGGGGATATGAGCTACTCAGAAACTATAATCGTGGGTCTTTCAAAGAAATCAAGAAACGGGTGCCATAATTTATAGAATTTGTTTTCAGAGCCACAGACTGTATATCTGATTTTTTCTAAATCCAAACAGGACATTATATCTTTTATCCACTGTAAATGTGAAGGGGGCGAAGAGTCTTTCCACTTCAGTAATACAGCACGTCTGGCCAATAATAATGAAAATTTGAATACTTTTAATTTGGAACTTGGCAAGACAAGTTCTGGAGCCACACCAAAAATGGCGCATAATGGATCAGGTTTAATTTGATATTGCAGGACTTCAGACATAGTGATAAAAACAGAATGCCAAAAATTCATCAATGCAGGGCAGGACCAATACATGTGAAGCAAAGTGCCAGGAGCGCTACCACACTTTTCACAAGTTGGGTCTATATCCGAGTAAATACGTGCTAACTTAACCTTGGACAGGTGCATCCGGTGTACAATCTTAAATTGAATAAGAGCGTGACGAGCACACATTGATGCAGTGTGAACCTGGCCAAGAATAGAGTCCCACAGTTCATCAGTAAAAGTAAAATTAAGATCTTGTTCCCAGTTCAATTTGATAGCGGCCAGAGAAGAAGATTGTAAATTTGAAATTAAATTATATAAAACTGACATTACCCCCTTAGAAGTTGGTTTAACTAATAAAAAATCATCTAGAGGATTATCAGAAGGTTTTTGAGGGAATTGTTTTGTCATGGTTTGCACATAATGTCTGACCTGGAGGAAGCGGAAAAAGTGTGTAGAAGTGATGTCGAATTTGGTGGAAAGTTGAGAAAAACTTACAAATTGACCATCAAAATATAAATCCGCAAAAGATTTTAAACCTTTTCTGTGCCATATATGAAATGCACTATCAATAGTTGATGGGGTAAATAAATGATTTGCGGCAATTGGACTTCTAATGGAAAAAAACTGAAGACCGAAATTTTTCCTGAATTGAGACCAAATTCTAAGAGACTGATGAACTACTTTATTATTACCCAGTGTAGACAAAGCAAGGGGAAGTGGTGAACCTAAAACTGCCGGTAGGGAGGTTTGATTGTCCACATGTGACTCCATAAGGATCCAAATAGGTGATTTGGGTTCCAGATAAAAATGTTTCCAATATAACATGCACCTGATATTTGCTACCCAGTAGTAATATTGAAAGTTAGGCAGAGCCATGCCACCTACTGATTTGGGTCTTTGAAGAAAAACTTTCCTCAATCTCGGATGTTTACCATTCCAAATAAATGAGGTAATCAGAGAGTCCAAAGACTTAAAAAAGGATTTAGGAATAAAAATGGGGAGACATTGAAACAAATATAAAAACTTTGGAAGTAACATCATTTTTACAGAAATGATTCTGCCAATTAAAGACAAGGATAATGGGGACCATTTGGAAAGTATTAACTTGCACTGGTCAAGTAAGGGGAGAAAATTATTTTTAAACAAGTAATTAAATTGTTTAGTGACACATATCCCAAGATAATTAAAATGATCAATAACAACCTTGAAAGGAAAATTTTCAAAATCCTGAACTTGAATCTTTTCATTAATCAGAAACAGTTCACTCTTATTAAGATTAATTTTATAACCAGAAAACCTACTAAAACTATCTAAAATGTTGAGTATAGCGGGTAATGAAGTAAGTGGGTTGGAGAGAAATAATAAAAGATCGCCGGCATAGAGTGAAACCCTATGCTCAATGCCACCCCTACGAATGCCTAGAAAGTCCCGGCTCCCACGGATTGCAATAGCTAACGGTTCAACTGCCAAGGCAAAGAGCAACGGGCTCAAAGGACAGCCTTGCCTCGTACCACGGTAAAGTCTAAAATAGTCAGAATAGCGACAATTAGTTAACACTGAAGCTAAAGGACTAGCATAGAGAAGTTTAATCCAGGAACAGAAGGAAGGACCAAAACCGAACCTCTCCAAAGTAAAAAACAAATACTCCCACTCAACCCTATCGAATGCCTTTTCAGCGTCCAAACTAATAAGACATTCAGGTATGTTGTGGTGAGGAGTATAAATAATATTAAACAACCGCCGCAAGTTAAAAAAAGAATGGCGATTTTTAATGAAACCGGTTTGGTCCTGTGAAATTATAAAAGGAAGAATCTTTTCCAACCTTGAAGCTAACAACTTTGACAAAATTTTAACATCGGTATTTAACAAGGAAATAGGCCTGTAAGAAGCACAATCAACAGGATCCTTATCCTTTTTAAGCAACACAGTGATACAGGCCTGATAGCATGAAGGAGGAAGTGTACCAGAGTCAAGCGACTCTGTAAAAACTTGACAAAGGAAAGGGGCGAGGTCGTCGGAGAATTTTTTGAAAAAATCAGCGGAAAACCCATCAGGTCCTGGAGATTTTCCTGATTGCATGGATGATATTGCCAGCTGAATTTCTTCTTTTGTGATGGGAGCTTCTAAAATTTGCCGAGATTCTGAAGAAATCGAAGGAATATCAATAGAATCAAAAAAAATTTCCAAATCCTTTAAGTTTGTTGTATATTCTGAGGTATATAATTTGGAATAAAATGACCTGAAAATATCATTAATCACTTGTTGGTCAGATGTCACCTCTCCTTTATCTGTCCTAACTCCAGTAATAATTTGCTTAGCTCTAATACCACGCAGTTGATTAGCTAGAAGTTTACTGGTTTTTTCGCCATGTTCATAAAATTCACTCTTGTTCCTTATTAAACAACCTTCAATTTGTCGAGTAGAAAGTAAATTAAGTTTAGTTTGTAATGTCATACGTTCCTTGTACAGAGCAGGTGATGGAGATTGAGCATATTGTCTGTCAATATCCAGGATTTGATCTAAAATAGCCTTCTGTTCCTGTATTAAGGATCGTCTTTTAAATGCTGCCAATGAAATAAATTCCCCCCTAAGAAATGCCTTCATGGCCTCCCATATCGTTTTATTTGGCATACCAGGAGTTTTATTTTCTTTCAAAAAAAAATTAATTTTAGAAGAAATATTCGCAACCAATTTTTCATCTGTAAGTAATAATGGATCCAATCTCCAATGCTTTCTCATGGAGTCACATCCATGGAGGATCATTTTAAGTACAAGAGGGGCATGATCAGAAACCGAGATGCTATCATAACTGCAAGAGCAAAGGTTATTAATTAATAAATTGTCAACAAAAAAATAATCTATTCTGGTATAAGTATGGTGTACGTGAGAGAAAAAAGAATAGTCCCTGCCGTTAGGATGTAAAAAACGCCAAGGATCTGTAAGGCTATATTCCTCAAGAAAAGACTTAACATAAGTTGCAGATTTATTAAGACTAGCAGGTTTTGAGGATGAGCGATCTAAGATCGGATCCATATACAAATTAAAGTCACCCCCAAGAATTAGAGAATGAGTATTTAAATCTAGAAGTTGTGAAAAAAGGTTGCGAAAAAAGTGCACATCATCAAAATTCGGTGGATACAGATTAGCCAAAGTGACATGTTTATCGCCAAGTTTACCTGATACTATTACAAATCGTCCATTTTTATCTAATACAACATTAGAGGGAATAAATGGGATATTTCGATCAATAAGAATAGCAGCGCCCCTGGCCTTAGCTTTAAAATTTGAATGAAAAAATTGTCCTGACCAACATTTTGACAAACGCAAGTGGTCGGAATCCTGCAAATGGGTTTCCTGCAAAAACACTACCCCAGGCTTAAATTGCTTTAGACGTGACATGACTCTCTTTCGTTTAAATGGATGGTTCAACCCCTTCACATTCCAGCTTACCAAAGTAAGATTACTATTCATTCAAAGAGTAAAATTTATATATTATATTGTGTAGCCCAAAGAAGAGTAAAGTGAGGTACGGGTAAAAAAAAAAAAAAAAAAAAAAAAGGAGGGGGTAAGGGGGGTGTAAATAAAACCATAACAGAAAACAAAACAAAAAAAAAAGAAAAAAAGAAAAAGAAAAAAGAAAATAAAAAAATCCAACAACCAAACCTATAACAACACTCCAGCCGGTTGCAAAAAAACAGCAACCGCTCCATCTCCAGCTCTATTTTCATCCTAACAGAATGCTCCCATACAACTGGCTTCAATCCTGCATAATATGAACGTTTTACCCTAAAAAAAAAAAAAAAATAAATAAGATAAAATTAAAAAAAGAATTAAGTAAACAACAACGTATAGGGAGCCAATTTTACCTTGTTTTTAAACATCTAAAAATGCATCAATGTCCAGTCAGTGCAGCTTCAATGAAGTAACAAGCAGCCCAGCGCGGCAGCTGGTCAACCCAGAAATGTCCAGTTCAAGGCGAAAATTGCTGGTTTCTCTCCCTAGTTTACATGAAGCAGGTGGCCTCCGAGACGGACGCCAGCCACTGGTTTTTGCCGTCTGGAAGAGTTATCCGGAGCCTGGCGGGGAAAAGAAGAGAAGGACGAAAACCTCTCTTGTACAACTCGGACATAACCTCCTTATATTCGGCTCGTTGCTTCTGAACGTCGGCGTTATAATCCTCGTAGAACTGAAGTTTATGCCCACGATATTCCAAAGTCCCACGGCGTCTCCGCGCTTCTCTCATCACCAAGTCTTTGGTCCGAAACCGGTGGAAACAAATAATGACAGCGCGCGGCTTCCCATTCGGACCCGGCTTGGGCATGAGGCTGCGGTGGGCTCTGTCCAGCTCTGGGGGAGATGGCAAAGTTTGTGTGCCAAAGACGTCCACCAACAGCCGAGAAAAAAATTCAGATGGCCGTGGACCCACACCAAAGGACTCCGGCAGACCCACCAGACGAATATTCAGCCTCCTGCTTCTTCCCTCCAGGTCAAAAAGTTTGTTTTTCAAGAGTTTGTTCTCCTCCTGCATTGACTCACATGTAACTTCAAGCGCCGCTAGGCGCTGGCTGACGTCCTCCGCGTTGTTTTCAAGGTCGTCAATGCGTTGCTCCTGGTTCGCCACATCTGCTTGAATTTTGTCCAGCTTACCATTAATAAGTTCAAATGAAGCTTTGAAGTCAGCAGCTATGGACATTCTGTGTTGCTCAAGCAAGGCAACAAGTGCAGGGTTAAGGCTGATACTAGCATCCTCAGCTAAGCTGGTGTTAGTATTGTTCCCTGCTGCCTCCTTTTCAGTCTGCTTTCTTGTTTTGGACATATTTCACAGCTCAAAACAGATTCTGCACGTATTAAATGTCCAAAACATTAACAGCTTACAGCAAAATAGGGTTTAAAAAGTAAGGAAAAAAATATAGCAGGAGCCAGCAACGCACACACCTACTCCATTGCCCAATTTTTATAATTTTGATTTGCAAATCAAAAACGGATATCCAATGGATAAACACAGACTGTCAAAAGTATATTCATGAAACATACAAGAAATCCAGAATCATCCATCAAAATAACAAAACAAGTAAGCCAGGTAGATGCTTTTCTCCTCTAAAATAAAATAATTTTATCATATTTTACCACTGAAAATTAAAAAAGCACTCTGTAACTTCCTTGTTCCAGATAGGAACACTGAAAGGACTACGACTATGGCGACTATAGCCTCAGTCCCAACAGCCAATCACAGGGTGCTCAGTTGTTGTCGCTGGCTACAGTTGTGCCCCATGATTGGCTGCTGGGACTGAGGTCATAGTTGCCATAGTTGTAGTCTTTTCAGAACAAAGCCATTGCAGGCTATGGGGGAAGTGACATTCATCCAATCAAAGGTTGCTCTGCTATCAGAATCATTTTGGAAACATTA
This sequence comes from Pholidichthys leucotaenia, assembly GCA_020510985.1. Classification (NCBI taxonomy): domain Eukaryota; kingdom Metazoa; phylum Chordata; class Actinopteri; order Cichliformes; family Pholidichthyidae; genus Pholidichthys; species Pholidichthys leucotaenia. Next base: position 115,301,225 of record CM035849.1, on the reverse strand, counting down.
TTTGAAGGTGAAAATGTTACATAGTGTAGCTTTTACACACATACTGTAGGCCACACCTCAGTGTGATGTAATGTATAACTTTAACCATTATAAATGATGATGAACAATGACCAAAGTTAAAATATAAATTTATTTATAAAAGATAATGAGTTATCAGCGCTGAACCTCTGTTGTCTGACCTGAAAAGCCACCATCACTTTTATCAGAGAGAATTCAAATCTTCATAAAAATAAAGTACCAACTAAATAAAAAAAGAAGCTTTCACTTGAGCATAATTTGAACAACATACTGAAACATTCACTTGAGCATAATTTGAACAACATACTGAAACATCCCCCTCATGGATCGTCACCTTATCGTGGTGGGGGGGTTTGCGTGCCCCAGTGATCCCAGGAGCTATGTTGTCCGGGGCAATTTGCCTCTGATAGGGTCTCCCAAGACAAACTGGTCCTGGGTGAAGGGCCAGACGAAGAACGATCCAACAGACTCTCATGATAAATTGTATATCAAGGATTCAGTGTACCCCGCCCGGTATGGGGTTACCGGGGCCCCACCCTGGAGCCAGGCCTGGGGGAGGGGCTCGAAGGCTAGCGTCTGGTGGCCGGGTTTCCACCCATGGGACCCGGCCGGGCTCAGCCCGAAGGAGTTACATGGGTCCGCCCTCCAGTAGGTTCACCACCTGCAGGAGGGATCATGGAAGTCCGGTGCTATGTGGATTAGGTGGCAGTCAAAGGCGGAGACCTTGGCGGACTGATCCCAAGCTTTCTAAACTGGCTTTTGGTACGTGGAATGTCACCTCTCTGGTGGGGAAGGAGCCTGAGCTGGTGTACGAGATTGAGCGATACCGGCTAGATATAGTCGGCCTCACCTCAACACACAGCTCCGGTTCCGGAACCAGTCTCCTGGAGAGGGGCTGGAGCTTGGCCTTTTCTGGAGTTGCCCCGGGCGAGAGGCGACGAGCAGGGGTAGGTATTCTTGTATCGCCCCACCTTGCTGCCTCTATATTGGAGTTTTCCCCGGTGGACGAAAGGGTTGCTTCCCTGCGCCTTCGGGTTGGGAAACGGGTCCTGACCATCATTTGTGCCTATGCACCAAATGATGTTTCAGAGTACCCACCCTTTTTGGAGTCTGTGACTGGGGTGCTGGAGGGTGCTCCTCCTGGAGACTCCATTGTCCTACTGGGGGACTTCAATGCGCATGTGGGCAACGACAGTGAAACCTGGAGGGGGGTGATTGGGAGGAACGGCCTGCCCGATCTGAACCCGAGTGGTGTTCAGTTATTGGACTTCTGTGCTAACCACAGTCTGTCTATAACGAACACCATGTTCAAGCATAAGGGTGTCCATATGTGCACCTGGCACCAGGACACCCTAGGCCGCAGGTCGATGATCGATTTTGTTATCGTATCATCAGACCTGCGACCGTATGTCTTGGACACCCGAGTAAAGAGAGGTGCAGAGCTGTCAACTGATCACCACCTGGTGGTGAGTTGGATCCGATGGCAGGGGAGGAAGCCATTCAGACCTGGTAGACCCAAACGTATAGTGAGGGTGTGCTGGGAGCGTCTGGCTGAGGCCCCTGTCCGGGAGGTCTTCAACTCCCACCTCCGGAAGAACTTCAACCACATTCCGAGGGAGTCTGGAGACATGGAGTCTGAATGGGCCATGTTCTCCACCTCTGTTGTTGAAGCGGCAGCCCAGAGCTGCGGCCGCAAGGTGGTCGGTGCATCTCGTGGTGGCAACCCCCGAACCAAGTGGTGGACACCAGTGGTGAGGGGGGCCATTAAGCTGAAGAAGGAGTCCTATCAAGCTTGGTTGGCTTGGGGGACTCCCGAAGCAGCTGAGGTGTACCGGCAGGCCAAGCGGAGTGCAGCTCGGGTGGTTGCTGAAGCAAAAACCCGGGTATGGGAGGAGTTCGGTGAGGCCATGGAACAAGACTTTCGGTCGGCTTCAAAGAGATTCTGGCAAACTGTTCGGCGGCTCAGGAGGGGAAAGCAGCTCCCCGTCCACACTGTGTATGGTGCGGATGGGACACTGTTGACTTCAACTGGGGATATCGTCGGGCGGTGGAAGGAATACTTTGAGGATCTCCTCAATCCCACTGATACGCCTTCCACAGAGGAAGCAGGGTTTGGGGACGAGGGGGATGACTCGCCTATCACAGGGGCTGAGGTCGCCAAGGTGGTTAAAAATCTCCTTGGTGGCCGGGCCCCGGGGGTGGACGAGATTCGCCCCGAGTACCTCAAGGCCCTGGATGTTGTTGGGTTGTCATGGTTGACACGCCTCTGCAACATTGCGTGGAGGTCGGGGGCAGTGCCTTTGGCATGGCAAACCGGGGTGGTGGTTCCTCTCTTCAAAAAAGGGGACCGGAGGGTGTGCTCCAACTTTAGAGGGATCACACTCCTCAGCCTCCCTGGGAAGGTCTATGCCAAGGTACTGGAGAGGAGAGTCCGGCCGTTGGTGGAACCTCGGATTCAGGAGGAGCAATGTGGTTTTCGTCCTGGCCGTGGCACATCGGACCAGCTCTTTACCCTCTCGAGAATTCTTGAGGGTTCGTGGGAGTTTGCCCAACCAGTTTACATGTGTTTTGTGGACTTGGAGAAGGCATTTGACCGCGTCCCTCGTGGATTTTTGTGGGGGGTGCTTCGGGAGTATGGGGTATCGGGCTTGTTGTTACGAGCTATTCGGTCTCTGTACGACCGTTGTGAGAGTTTAGTTCGCATTGCCAACACTCGGTCGGAGTCATTCCCAGTGAGAGTTGGACTCCGCCAGGGCTGCCCTTTGTCACCGGTCCTGTTCATAATTTTTATGGACAGGATTTCTAGGCGCAGCCAGGGAATGGAGGGTGTCATGCTTGGTGACCACAGGATCTCATCTCTGTTGTTTGCAGATGATGTTGTCCTGTTGGCTTCATCCAGCAATGACCTACAGCTCTTGCTGGGACGGTTTGCCGCTGAGTGTGAAGCGGCTGGGATGAGAATCAGCACCTCCAAGTCCGAGTCCATGGTCCTCAGCCGGAAAAAGGTGGATTGTCCTCTCCGGGTTGGGGACAGGCTCCTGCCCCAAGTGGAGGAGTTTAAGTATCTTGGGGTCTTGTTCACGAGTGAGGGGAAAATGGAGCGAGAGATCGACAGACGGATTGGAGCAGCATCTGCAGTGATGCGGACGTTGTACCGGTCTGTTGTGGTGAAGAGGGAGCTTAGTTCTAAGGCAAAGCTGTCGATTTACCAGTCAATCTACGTTCCTACTCTCACCTATGGTCACGAGCTTTGGGTAATGACCGAAAGAACGAGATCGCGGATACAAGCGGCTGAAATGAGCTTTCTCCGTAGGATTGCTGGACTCACCCTCAGAGATAGGGTGAGGAGCTCAGTCATCCGGGAGAGGCTCAGAGTAGAACCGCTGCTCCTCCACATTGAAAGGAGTCAGTTGAGGTGGTATGGGCATCTGATTAGGATGCCTCCTGGACGCCTCCCACTTGAGGTGTTTCAGGCACGTCCCACTGGGAGGAGACCCCGGGGCAGACCCAGGACTCGGTGGAGAGACTATGTCTCCCAGCTAGTCTGGGAACGCCTTGGTATCCCCTCTGAAGAGCTGGAGCAGGTGGCTGGGGAGAGGGAAGTCTGGGCTTCTCTGCTTGAACTGCTGCCTCCGCGACCCGGACCTCCGGAAAAGCGGTAGAAGATGGATGGATGGATGGATGGATACTGAAACATACACCACAAATTACATATACTGTATCTTGAATATATTCTTTGGTCTAAAAGCTCTGTCATAGAACACTAAAACAATAAAATAATGCAATCTGAACATAGAAACAATTGTGAAAAAATGCTGAAAGTATTTTAAAAGAAGAAAAAACATTTTCTGAAAACAGATCATGAGTTTTCAAAAAAAAAATGTTTTTTTCTTTTTTTTTTAAAGAAAAAAACAGAATTTAAAAAAAAAAAAAACAGATTCTGAGTTCCCCTCATGGATCGTCACCTTATCATGGAAGTAAAACCTCTAATTATGTATTTGCTGTCCAGGGGTGTCAAACATGTGGCCTCGGGCCAAAAACGGCTGCCAGATTGTCCAAGTTTTTCTTGGAATTTGCAGCTTTCTTTCTAGTAAATTTCTGACTTTTTCTACTGATTAGAATTGTTCATGTAAATTTGAGACATTTTCCTCTGTAGCCGGGTGAGAAACCAATGACTGTAAAATGCCACCAGGAGGCACTGTTCTCCCAAGTTATTTCCTAAGGATACGCGCTGTAGTAGGAGTCTCCTGAGAAGGGAATTCAGGAAGAGACACAATGTGGAGCCGCCTGTTGTCATGTGGACATGGAGAGAACATTCTGAGGAGTAATTATTCTTTAAAGGTGTTATTTTCTGTACCAAAACCCCTGGATATGAGCATGTTAATATGTTTTGTGTAATCTATGATGTGATGTGTTTTCCAAAGCTAATTATTTGGCCCAATGTTGGTAGATTCTGTGTGTTTGCCCTGACGGACTGACCACAGTATTCTGCACGAGGCTGATGGCCTACTGCCACATGTGTGTCTGATTTTCTCACAGAGCTGTGTTGTGAGTATGACTGAAATTATAGATTTATGTTAAGGGATGTATGTGGCTTGTGTGCTGTGTTTTTGTTTTTAAGCAGACAAGCGACCACTACAGTTATTTATTGTGCAGTTGTTTATTATTTATTTGGTTTGTTTTTAGTCATTACTTACAGTTGTTAATTGTTTAGTTCAGGGGTGTCCAATCATGTGCCATGGAGGGCCAAGACCCTGCAGGCTTTACCTCCAACCAGTGTTTTCAACAGCAGATTCAATGACCCAGCAATGCGTGACTGGCAAAAGGCTGCTTAAGTACACGCATTGCTGGTGATGGTGAAATTGCGAGCACCTGGGCGAGGAGCGGGGAGATGGTAAACGGGAATGGGAACAGCTGATGGTAATGAGAGAGGAGGCGTGGTCGGACCAGCAGACTGTCAGCCAGTGCTCACAGAAGAGTGAGCCAGAGAGAGCTGCCTCACAGCTGCCGGCCAGAGAGCAGTGACACAGGATAGGGAAGCACACTGAAATACATAATTAACACATATACAGCGGCACCTAAACCCATAGGGAGGTCAGGACCGAGCTGGGGAAACCAAGCCGGCTCGGCTCCTGACAAAATTAGCAAATAGAAATAATTTTGGTAATCCTAACTGACCTAAAACAGTAATCGTTTAGTCTGATTTAATGCCAGACAGTGATGGAAAAAAAAAAGGTTATGTCTTTTTATACAGTGTATGTAAATATCTGGTTTTAACTGTATATGCTCAAAATTGTCATAGGCATAATGTTTGTCAGTGAATTCACATCATATTTAAAACAAATTAGACTACAGTTATCTCTTTTTAGGTAAAGTGTGCCAGGATTGTTGATAGGAGGATTGATCTTGTTGGGGGGGGGGACAAAACAGTATCAGGGACTAGCCCTTACACACATTACATGATATTAGTCCATTCAGTACCTGATTAGAACATAATTACTTGCTTCTTGTGAAATTAGACTGGTTTTAATTTAGCTATGGTTGAATAATTTGTTTATATAAGTATGGAAAGTATCATGAGAAACCAGAAATATTAGTTCTATTTTCTGTGACAGAATGTAAAGTTTCTAAATTCAGATCAGTGTCTTATCAAAGAGGGTAGAATAAAATTATTTCAGTCTTGCATTCAATTACAAGGAAGAAAAATCTTGACATCCAGCATTTGTTGTCATGTGTACATCTGATGTTCAGTGAGCATGTACTAGCATGTATAACAGGTACATTAAATGTCAGCTGTTTTTCTACGGTTTCCTAAATGTAATTTAGCCCCTGTTTAGTATTAAGATAATAAAACATATTTTCAAAAAAATTTAGAAAATATTTAAAATTAATATTCATTCATCTTCAACTGCTTAATACTTTTCAGGTCACGGGGGGCTGGAGCCTATCCCAGCATCTTTGGGCGAGAGTCAGAGCACGTCCTGGACAGTTTGCCAGTCCTCTGCAGGGCCAACACAGAGAGACAGACAACCATTCACTCTCACATTCATAATTAAGGACAATTTAGATTCCCCCGTAGATGCCAATTAACCTAATGTGCATGTTTTTTTGGCCTGTGGGAGGAAACTGAAGTACCTGAGAAAACCCACGCAGACACGAAGTGAACGTGGAAACGCCACACAGAAGGGCCACCGACGGCCAGGGGGTGGGATCAGTCCTACAGCGCTCTTGCTATGATGCCACAGTGCTAATCACCGTGCCACCGAGCTGCAGTGGTTAGCATTATAATTCAATCAGAAATAACCACATAATAACTGGAATCAACAATGATGAAAGATTGAGTTGGAAAAATTATATTTCATTTCGTCTCTAATTGTCAGGGTCTAAACATGGTCTGGAGACCATACTCACCCTTTAAATGGTAAATGGTAAAGGGCATTCACTTATATAGTGCTTTTTCTCATCTTGAGAAAGCGCTATATAAGCGCTATAGCAAAGCTAACTAACTACTAACTAACCTGCACTTATATAACGCTTTTCTAGTCACAAAGACCACTCAAAGCGCTTTCATTAATACTAACCCTCTATTCTAAGGGCCTATAGGAAACAGATATCTAGGGACAATTTAGAACAGCCAATTAACCTAACATGCATGTCTTTGGCATGTGGGAGGAAACCGGAGAAATCCCGGAGTAAACCCACGCAACACGGGGAGAACATGCAAACTCCACACAGATCACTGTTGGTCGGGGGCTGGGATCGAACCCACGATCCCACGATCCCCACAATCCCCCGGCCAAGGGTAAACTGTGCTGCCGCAGTGCTAACCACTGCGCCACCGTGCAGCCAAGCGCTTTACAGATCTTGCTATCGATCCATTCACCCACATATTCACACAATGACGATTATTTATGTTCATTTTTGTTATTTTCTGTGCTTATTATTATTATCCTGGTTGGCTTTGCATTATTTATCCCTGTCATGTCTTCAGTTCTGATCTTCATTATATGTGATCATTATTCCTGCCTCAGTATTGTCATTCTGTTTATTATTATCTTGGTTCTTGTTGCAATTTTGTCTATTGTCATCATGGCTCTGTCATAAGTATTGTCTGAGTTATGTCTCCCCTGGGCCTGTATTCATGTCTCATGTTTATCTTTTGTCTCAGTCCCTCATGCTTTCTGGACCTGTTGCCATGCCCTGCTGTCTGATTGCCCCTGAATGTTCCCATCTGTTCTGTATTGTCTTGATTACCTCCCTGTCTGTATATATACATCTCAGTCTGTGTCCTGTGCGGTGACTTTGAGTCATGTTGGCATCAAACCCACGCTTCTGCCTTGCCTGTTTATTCCTAGCCTGTTTTGTGTAATCTAAGCCTGTGTTTTACCTGCTGAGCCTTGCTTGTGCTTTTTGTTTCAGCCCCGGCACTGCTTTATTTTCTGTTTGTAAATAAATTATGGTTTATCAAATTTGCCTCACATGTGGGTCCTCCTGTTCGTTGCCCCAGAGGGGCAACTCTAACACTAATAAAATATTTTGATGCACTGGTATCATTCAAGTTTCCTCTTCCCATGCCTTGTAAAGCATGTTATGTAATAGTGTGTAATGTACCACACTTTTCAGCAACTGTCTCCCAATCAGCGTGCAATTTTCATGCAAGACAATGCCTGCTGTCGCACTGCAAAACAAGTTAAATAGTTCACTGAATCGAACAATATAGAAACAATGAAATGGCCAGACCAGAGTCCAAATTTAAACCCCATAGAGAATCTCTGGAAAATCCTTCTTGACAAAGTAATGGCTAAGAAACCCACTACAGTTACTGAACTGTGGAAGAGACTGCAAGAAGAATGGACCAAGATCAATCCAGAGCAGTATGAGAAACTAGTGATGTCCTGAGGGCACAGCTGTGCTGAAGTCATTCAAAGCAAGGGCCTCTAATAATGGATTGCATTTATATAGCACCTTTCAAGATACTCAAAGCACTTTACAATGAGCTCATTATTCATTAATTCCACAGACAGACAATGGTTGTGGTAAGCTACTGCTGTAGCCACAGCTGCCGTGGGGCAGACTGACAGAAATGTGTCTGCTAATCTGCACCACCAGCCTCTCCGACCACTACCAAACGTTTATACATATTAATACCCAGTGTCATGGACATTGGAGGCAATGTGGGTAAAGTGTCTTGCCCAGGGATACAACGACGAGATTGCTGGGGAGAGTAGGATTCAAACCGCCAACCCTCTGGTTATTGGATGGCCTGCTCTACCTCCTGAGCCATTGCTGCCCCAAACATTTCCCTTCTCTGTTCCATTTTTGCTGAGCACCAAGCTGGACAGCAGGAAGTTCCATTTTTATATGGTCTTTTGGCATGACCCGGCCTGGACTTGAACCCCGACCTTACAGTTGTGGGGCGGATGCGCTATCTCTTGGCCACCACTCCACAATTCCTATTAATTTTTGAATCCTATAGCCCTAAAAAAACATTGTTAATCTTCTCATCTGACACAGTGGTCACTATTCTCTGATTTTGCTCATTGTTTTTTTTTTTTTATTTTTTTTTTAACAAAATAAATGTTTGTGTTGAAGTACCTTAGTTATTTAGAAATAAACATGCTAGTACAGCAGTGGTACAGCCACAGTTGACATTTTGTCAAATTCTGAACAATGAACAATAACATATGTTAAGTAAATGAAGCATTAATACACTGTTCTCTAATTTTGATCTCCACTGTATATTATAATCCTCATTTGGAGATCAGGTGATCATACCAGTGGTGCTGCAGCACCAGTCTTCTCCATAACATGGTTCTTTTGCATTTAAAGTGACTTTTGAGGTTAACAGACTATACTATATAATTATTTTTTCACTTCTCTTATAACATGTTTAAGTTTAATGTTTGTTTGAAAGGGTCATTACATACTAATGAACATTAATTCAAATGTAAGTATTCCAGATTTAACAGTACTGCTAATTTGCATCTGTAGTTTCCCGGTGGGTCACAAAAACACACAAACAAACAATCATACATGAGAAGAACAACTGCAATGAAACTACAAAGTGGATATGTTAATGTGCAACAGTTAAGGTGCTACAAAACAAAACATTCAAATGTCACACGCATGAATTGCTGTGTATGCGTACACACACATGCACCCAAGCACCTCACAGCAACAACAAACAGTAACAAGCAAGAGGCCGGGCATATGTGTGTGACGCACAGGCACATATATATATGCGTATGCCGTAGAGAAACCACTAGTTATTGACATGATTTCTGGCCCAGGAAACACGCACACAGGCTCGGGTGAGATTTAAGAGTTTATTCAACAGCAGGTGTATGGATGAATGAGTGGGAAATGTGAATGTAGTCTTGGGGACAGGAGAGCACCGAGGGCAGAACAGACACCATACAGCCAGGCAACCCTGAGGATAGAACAGAGAGCAGGGGATAAGCAATTGTCACAGCAAGGCGGTGAAAGTAATAGTATGGCTTACTTGCAGATGTACTGGTGGCTGGCGTTGACAAGAGAAGCTCCCACCTGGGAGACAGCGCCCAGCTGCGCTCGATGCAGTGAGGATGAGAGGAAAGGCGACGAAGGGAATTTCCACCGCCAGGAGGGTCCACCTGTGCACAGGGGAAGAACTGAGGAGAACAGGTAAGAATACCTTACTTGAGGGCGATGAGTAGCGGCGTTGGCCGAGAGGAGTAGGTGAACGCAGAGCTTGAGCGTGGAGAAGAGCTAACGGCTCCAGACCGAGGCTGCGGGCAGAGCAGGTTAAATAGTGGCAGCCTGATGAAGCCCAGGTGTGCTCACGGCTGGAGCGGATGACAGGCGGGAGCGAGTTGTGAGAGTACTCCCCCCCCCGAGCAGCACCTCCTGGCGCTGGCTTGTTGGGATGCGCCCGATGAAACACCTCAAAGGATGGGCGCACCCAGCATCGGTGCTCAGGACCATAACCCTCCCAGTCCACCAAATACTGCAACCCCCGGCGTCGGGAGTCCAAGATGGAAGTGACGCTCCATGCCGGGTGTCCATCGATCATCCTGGGGGGGGGGGGCACTCTGGGGGAGGGACAGAGAGGGTTAGAAACCACAGGTTTAACCTGAGAAACATGAAATGTGGGATGAACACGGAGGGGAGGGGGGAGCGCCAAACGCACAGCCACCGGGTTAACCACCTTCGTGACAGGGTAAGGTCCAACGAAGCGCTGAGCCAACTTCTTCTTCTCCCCCTTCAGATTAATATTCTGAGCAGACAACCAAACTTGCTGACCCACCTGGTAGCGTGGCGCAGGCCTCCTGTGGCGATTCGCAGACTTGGCATTGCGCGATGCGGCACGAACCAGGGCCTGACGTGTCTTGGTCCACAGCCGTCGACACCGTCTCACGTGGGCCTGGATGGAGGGGACTGCCACTTCACCTTCTTCCTCAGGGAACAGCGGGGGGTTGTAACCTAAAGACGCCCGAAAGGGGGACATCCCAATGGCCGAAGACAAAGTGGAGTTATGGGCATACTCCACCCAGGGAAGATGAGTGCTCCAGGAAGTGGGGTTAGAGGAGGTGATGCAGCACAAAGCAGCCTCCAGCTCCTGGTTGGTGCGTTCGCACTGCCCATTGGATTGGGGATGGTGTCCAGAAGACAGGCTAACTGTGGCCCCCAGAGCGGTGCAGAAGCTCCTCCAGACTTTAGGCACAAATTGTGGCTCCCTATCAGAGACAATGTCAGCGGGGATGCCATGCAGCCTGACCACATGCTGCACCAACAGATCGTCCGTCTCGCGCGCCGAAGGAAGCCCAGGGAGAGGCACGAAGTGGGCCACCTTGGAGAACCGGTCTACAATAGTCAAGATGGTGTTAAAAGAGTTGGAGACCGGCAGACCGGTGACGAAGTCCAAGGCAATGTGTGACCAGGGCCTCCCGGGGACCGGCAAGGGATAGAGAAGACCCGCAGGAGGAGCATTGGACGACTTATTCATGGCACACTGCGGGCAGGCATGCACATAGTTGGAGACATCCTCCCAGAGTGCGGGCCACCAAATGCACCGCTGGAGAAGATCAACAGACCGGGAGACACCAGGGTGGCAGGCGAGCCTAGAAGTGTGAGCCCAGTGAATGACGTCACCTTGGACTGACGAGGACACAAACAATCTTCCCGCTGGGCCACCGCCAGGATCAGGTTCGGACTCCAGAGCCTCCAGGACTTTATCTCTGATGGCCCAGGAAACAGCCCCCACGACACACGAAGCGGGCACGATGGTTTGGACCTCATCTTCTGGGGCTTCAGGGACGTACAGCCTGGACAGCGCATCAGACTTCTTATTTTTGGAAGCTGGGCGGTAAGTAATGGTGAATTTGAACCTGGCGAAGAACAGCGACCAATGCGCCTGGCGGGCATTCAGGCGCTTGGCGGGCATTCAGGCGCTTGGCCGTCCTGATGTATTCCAAGTTCTTATGATCAGTCCAAACCACAAAAGGCTGAGCCGCCCCTTCCAACCAGTGACGCCACTCCTGCAGCGCGAGCTTCACGGCCAGGAACTCTCTGTTGCCGATGTCATAATTGCGCTCGGCCGAGGAGAGACGCTTGGAGAAGAAAGCGCAGGGGCGTAGCGCCCCGTCAGTCGGGGAGCGCTGAGACAAGACCGCCCCGACCCCAGTGTCAGACGCGTCCACCTCGACAAAACACTGGCGCTCAGGATCCACAAGAGACAGGGCCCGGGAGGATGCAAATTCCTTCTTGAGGGTTTCAAAGGCTGTCTCCGCTTCCGTCGTCCACTGAAAGCGCACCTTCGGTGAGGTGAGGCGGGTCAAAGGGGGGGTGATGGCACTGTAACTAGGGACAAAACGGCGGTAAAAATTAGCGAACCCCAAAAATTGCTCCATCTTCTTCTTAGAGGAGGGGGTAGGCCACTCGACCACAGCTTTAACCTTGGCAGTGTCGGGGAGGAGCTGATTGTGCGAAACAATAAAACCCAGGAAAGAGGTGGTATTGGTAAAAAACTTGCACTTCTCGGCTTTGACCTAAAGTTTATTCTCCAAAAGACGTTGCAGGACCCACCTCACATGGACCAGATGCTCCTCCCGAGACCGGGAGAAGATCAATATGTCATCCAGGTAGATGAAAACGAAGACCCCCAGGAAGTCACAAAGCACGTCATTAATCAGGCGTTGGAAGACAGCAGGAGCATTGGTGAGCCCAAACGGCATGACAAGGTATTCAAAGTGGCCGCTGGGCGTTCGGAAGGCCGTCTTCCACTCGTCACCCTCCCGGATCCGGACAAGATGATAAGCACTGCGGAGGTCTAATTTGGAGAACCAGAACGCCCCCTGGAGGGAATTGAAGGCTGAGTCCATAAGCGGCAGCGTATAACGATCCTTAACCGTGCTGTCATTAAGGGCCCTGAAATCAATGCAAGGCCTCAAAGGGGATGGAGAGGGGCGGATAATTCCGGCTCTGAGGGATTCCCGAATATAGGTGTCCATGGCCTCCCGTTCTGGGGCAGAAAGGCTATACAGGCGACCAGAAGGGAGGGGCGCCCCCTGCAGGAGATCAATAGCACAGTCATATGGGCGATGGGGTGGGAGGGATAACGCCTTCGACTTGCTGAAAACCCAGCCCAGGTCGTGAAACTCCGGTGGAACAGCAGAAAGGTCTGGCGAGGCGGAGTCAAGGGCAGATGCAGGCACAGATGGGGCACAGGCCGCAGACTGGAGACAGGTTCCCAAACAGAAGGTGCTCCACGATACGATGCACCCGGTCTGCCAATCAAACACCGGGTTGTGGAGGCGTAGCCATGAGTAGCCAAGAATGATGGATGCCGCCGAGATGGGAAGGACATAGAAACTGAGGTCCTCACGATGGTTGCCAGAGATAATGACGGAGATGGGTTTGGTAATATGAGTGACCTTTTCCAGGGGAGAACTGGTCAGGGCGACGAGATGAAGGGGAGTGGGCAAGGCTTGGCAATGGATGCCCAGGCGGGTTGCCAGGCTCTTAGAAATAAAACATTGTTTTAAATTAAATTAAATTAAATTAAAATCAAATTAAATCACCCTTTATTGTCATTCAACTGTACAACCAATCATGTACAGTAGAACGAGATTGTGTTTTACCTATCTACTGTGTTAATCACACACACCCCAAGTGCAGAATCAGAGGGCCGCTGCCATACAAGGCGCCGCCACAAATTTCCCTCCTCCATTCCATTATTGCTGAGCACCAAGCTGGACGACAGGAAGTTCCACTTTTATATGGTCTTTGGCATGACCCGGCCGGGATTTGAACCCCTGCCTCCCGGGTGTGGGGCGGATGCTCTACCAACTGAGCCACCACTCCGGGTTCTGCCCCCGAGTCCACCAGTGCATGAGATGTATGACCAGTGGAGTTGTGGCAGAGTCTAATTTGAACCTGACATTTGGAGAGGGGATTAGACTGGGAAGCATCCTCGAGGCCCCCTACATTGACTCGCGGACCTCCCCTTTTGGCTTCACCGGGCAGACTTCCACGGGATGTTGGTCATCTCCGCAATACATGCAGAGACCCAACTCCCGGCGGCGCTGTTTCTCCGCTAAGGAAAGTCTAGCCCACCCGATGATCATAGCATCGGGGTCGTCAGCGGCCTCTGGAGGAGGTAACGCCAGGGGCCATACTGGGGAGCGCGGGAAAGGGCTCCGCGCGAGCGGCTGAATGGCTTCCGCTCGGTGGCCCACTCCCTCAGCCTGTTATCCAAACTGATGGCCAAAGAAATTAATTCTGGCAGCCGATCTGGCAGTTCCCGGCTGGCCAGCTCATCCCACAAATCAGAATTTAGACTTCGGACAAATAGGCTGCAAAGGGCAGCATCACACCAACCAACCTCTTCCGCCGCCACCCGGAAGTCGTCAGCATAGTCGGCCACTAAGCGGCTACCCTGGCGAAGGCTAAGAAGCCGCTCGGCCAACACGCTATCTCGATCCGAATGATCAAAGACCTCGAGGAAGTCTTGCACGAACTGGGCATAGGTCAAGGTCGCGTAGCTGGCCTTCGCCATAACGGCGTAAGCCCAGGCTAACACTCGCCCTTCCAGAAGATTGGAAACATACCCAATTCGGCTTTGGTCTGACAGAAAATCCCCGGGCACGCGCTGAAACACCTTCTCACACTGTAGAATAAACCCACGCGCTTTGCCGAGTTTTCCGCTAAAGCGCGCGGGAGTGGGAATTGGGGTGAGACGGGTCAGCGGACCCAGGGCAGAGGAGCTGGCCTGAGGAGCAGGAGGAGCTGGCCCACCGAGCTGAGACGGAGGGAGCGCCTGCGGAGGATCGAGGCGATCCAACCGGCTATTAATGGAGGTAAGCTGATTAAGAATTACCTGCTGTTGGTGAACAATTAAAGGGTACCTGTGGTGGTCGTGAAAAAAAAGATATTATATTGAGCCCCTGTCTCACGTTCTAGTTCAAGTTTAAGTTCAAGTTCAAGTTCAAAGCAATGCGATATAAATCCATTGCTGATGTGCTGGTTCAGCTATGTCAGCAAAACATGGGCGCAGCCATACTAGCGGCTACATGGCCTGCCAGGGCGCTTCCTGTGACGTAGTGTCGTGGATACCGCGATCTGGATCAATATTGGCTGAGCCTGGAGTGCCCGGATGAGCAGTGGCTTTCGGGATATTCAAATTCAAACGTTGATTTCAAACTCAGGGTTCATATTAAATGCAGAACTAAAACGAGTACAAAATAAATAAATAAATGCTTAAATTCAGCGGGTCGTCTCGTCTGATCTGAGGTTGTAACAGCCGCCAGACGGCCGATGATTCGGCGCTGGGCTCTTCCCTCGCCGCTAAAACTATATACAGAGCAGCAGACACTCGGCGCTCTTGTAACAACAAAAACATACAATGGGATATGGATATCGCAACATGGCGGAATGTAAAGCCTTTGGATGTCTCAATAATAAGCAAAAAAACAAAGATAAACACTTCTTTTGTGTACCCAAACTCAGCTCACCTTGTCGGAAGATCGTAGCGGAAAAGTGGTTGCGCAATCTCGGAACAGGGCACAGACGTTTCCTTTCAGACAAAATTGCGTTGTGTGTGAGGACCACTTCGTCACTTTAACCCTCAGAAGACCTTTATGGCTCAAACCTGTAGCCATGTTGGACGAATTCTTCCTCAGAGTCTGACAATTCAGCCATAATAGAATAAAAACAATCACAAAAGCACCCTAGTCGCTCATACAGGCGGAGTATTGACTTTTCAGTACCAACGTAGTGATGTCACATCCGCATGTGTCATGGCTGTGCGCATAGTTTTCATTGGCTGGCCATGCCTTCGGTCGTATTTGCATATTTCTCTGGTGGTATATGGCTGGCAATAATTATTTAACCAAATAACGAATACTTTGCCTAATGTTTTCAAGTTGAATGCATTTAGAGGACCACCACAGGTCCCCTTTAAGTCCACCCGAGCCTTGAGATTGGAGAGTCGGCGTACGTACCCGCTGTTCGCTGGGCCGCTGTGCTGGAGCTGTACTGACATGATTTCTGGCCCAGGAAACACGCACACAGGCTCGGGTGAGATTTAAGAGTTTATTCAACAGCAGGTGTATGGATGAATGAGTGGGAAATGTGAATGTAGTCTTGGGGACAGGAGAACACCGAGGGCAGAACAGACACCGTACAGCCAGGCAACCCTGAGGACAGAACAGAGAGCAGGGGATAAGCAATTGTCACAGCAAGGCGGTGAAAGTAATTGTATGGCTTACTTGCAGATGCACTGGTGGCTGGAAAGGCGACGAAGGGAATTTCCGCCGCCAGGAGGGTCCACCTGTGCACAGGGGAAGAACTGAGGAGAACAGGTAAGAATACCTTACTTGAGGGCGATGAGTAGCGGCGTTGGCCGAGAGGAGTAGGCGAACGCAGAGCTTGAGCGTGGAGAAGAGCTGACGGCTCCAGACCGAGGCTGCGGGCAGAGCAGGTTAAATAGTGGCAGCCTGATGAAGCCCAGGTGTGCGCACGGCTGGAGCGGATGACAGGCGGGAGCGAGTTGTGACAGTTATGGGTACAGTTTTGGTTGTTTAAAAGCCAGTTTTTACAATGCATAATTTTTACAATATAGTCAGTTTCTACTTTGGAAAAGTTTCTCTTTTTGCAGTCTCCTGTTCCTCTGTATTGTAAATTCTGGGGGCGAGACATGCGTGTGGAATTAAAAGGACACTGAGATTCATCTGTCAGATTGATCAGTGGGTGAACGATTGTAGGATGAAATTGACCTGATAAGCACGGTTTCATAAATACCACCTAGACCTTTTTGTGTGATCATATTTATACCCAAATATGCAGAGATTTCTACGCACTTTTGATAAAAGAGGGCCATTGAATTTTTTTTTTTTTTCTCCCTCCAACAGTGTATTGTGACGTTTGCGGGATTCACACAAAGAAAGAGGAGCAAGATGGTTGTGATGAACAGGCTTTATTTACACACCACCGACGCCCAACCTACTTCTGAGCACACAGAGGAGGGGAGGTCATTCTCCCAGACCTGTTTCAATTAGGGTTACACACACATGATACATCTTGCCCTAATCCTGCTAAACACTGCTGGGTCATTATAACGCAGTTATAATGACACAGCAGTATAACTCAGTAATAACACATTTAATACACACACAGTAACGTTTTCAACTGGCAAAGCATGCTGGGAAATCCCTGCCCCCCTTAACATGGCCCCGACGTTGCACTGCCCCCCCCTGGACTGGTTTCTGTCCCCAGAAAATTCAAAGTCCACTTTCAGAAATCCAACGCGAGTCAGCCCGGTGCCGGGGCGGCATGCACGGGCCATCCAGTGTCCATCTGAGTCTCGGTCGGAATATCTGGTTGGGGTAGGGTTCCGGTTTGGCCACCAGCGGGCGGATGGACACATCTGACAGCCTCTGTAGGACCACGCACAGTCCCTTCCCTGGCAGCGGGAGTCCCATGCCCGCTCCGGCCGACTCCCACGGCTGCCAGGTCTCCCAGGCGGCTGCTGGCCCGCGTCCATACCTTGCCATGCCTGGAAAAATGGCCGGATCTCCGTCCTGCTCGCTCCGCTGTGGGGGCTGCACGGTGGCGCAGTGGTTTAGCACTGTGGCAGCACAGTTTACCCTCGGCCGGGGGATCATGAGATCGTGGGTTCGATCCCAGCCCCCGACCAACAGTGAGCTGTTTGCATGTTCTCCCCGTGTTGCGTAGGTTTACTCCGGGATTTCTCCGGTTTCCTCCCGCATACCAAAAACATGTAGGTTTAGGGCGCTCGCGCACGCAGCAGCCAGTGGCTTGTCACCAGACTGCAAACCAAATCTACCTACGGGTACAAATAAGTAACAAAAAAAAAAAAAAAAAAAAAAAGCAGGCGAAGGGGTAGGGATTCAAATGAGAATTGGGACAGACCTCAAATCTACCTGTACTTTACTCTCATATTGAAAATATTTTTCTAGACTGTTTTACAGCATTTTGCTGCTGTTAATAAATAATTCAAAAGTGTTTCTCCTGCTATTTTTATGTATGTATAAGGGTCATTTACATTTAAAATGATTGTCAGTTTAGTTCAAGTAAATTTTAGCATATGATACTCAGATTTGATCATATTAAACATAATTTTCCAACCACAAAATTGTAGCTAGTGAAAAGGATGAATGGCTAGTAACTATGGAAAATCACTAACCACAATGGCTGGTGAGCAAAAAAGTTAATGTCAAGCCCTGTCTGCCACTAACGATACCAACAACAAAAGCACCTGTTTGTCCTCATCGTCATCATAATATTCGCTTTCCTCTATTGCCTCTGCCATTTTCTAAAAAACTTCTGCCACCTTGCTATTCTTTTGTGTTTTGATTGCAGCTGTTCAAATGTTTGATGGCTCTTGGTTGCTGCCGACAGTTTGGGCATGTGAACTGCAGATTATTTTTTTAACTGTGCATATACAAATCGTGGCTGCTGAGCGGCAGCCACAGTGGCTCAAAAGTCACTCTGAATATTGTCGTGTACACAAACACAATCTACAGAATGAAAACGTTTTCCCCTTAGAGGGACTATGATCAAGCCTTAATGGAAAGGACGGTGAATGGTGAAATGGAAATCGATCTCTCTTCTATCTCTTTCTCTATCTCAGGGGTCACCAACTGGTGGACTCCAGTCCGGATCCAGACCCCGAGAGTCCTCCATCTGGACCCCAAAGCCTTTTGATGCAATTTTGGGAAAAGGGAGACTGTTTTATTTTGGTGGGGAAAAAAGCAGAAAAAGCAGAACTGAACTGCTGCATCGGCAAGTGCCTGACAGATTATGGCACAAGCCCTTGGGCGCTCTCCTCCTGCTGCAGACTCCCCTCTTCACTGTCCCATGAACGCTACTTTCTACAGAGACTCTGGGGCTCCAACCACTCCAGAGAATCAGCGGGTTGCAAAATCAGGTTCGCTGTGCTACCCCCCCCCCCCCCCACACACACACACAAGGCCGGCAGCCAGGACATCCACCCAGGACACACTGGTTCAGGTCTGTTCCAACAAAAAGAAGCACTATTGTGAAACTGAATGTATTTACCTTCTTCCTCTATCCTGCTGAGAGTAGTCCATGCTGGGATGCAGAGGTGAGGTTGCTGGTTATGCAGGTTCTTTTTGTAGTTTCCGATATCACTTAAGAACTCAGTAAAAGCTCTGTGTGTTACTGAACATGAAAAGTTCCATCGCCCCTCTCCCTGTAACCATGGAGTTACAGCTCCATCCATGTTGTAACAGAGTTTACTGTTGAGATTAAAAAAAATGTTGAGGAATTCTGACGTGTGGAATTATATCTTGTGTCCTGGAATTATATTTTGTTTCTGTTTTATTGTCCATCCATCCATCCATCTTCTACCGCTTTTCTGGAGGTCTGGGTCGCGGAGGCAGCAGTTCAAGCAGAGAAGCCCAGACTTCCCTCTCCCCAGCCACGTCCTCCAGCTCTTCAGAAAGGATACCAAGGAGTTTTCAGACGAACTGGGAGACGTAGTCTCTCCAGTGAGTCCTGGGTCTGCCCTGGGGTATCCTCCCAGTGGGACGTGCCCAAAACACCTCAAGTGGGGGGTGTCCGGGAGGCATCCTGATCAGATACCCAAACCACGTCAACTGGCTCCTTTCAATGTGAAAGCAGGATTAATGTTGTTATAATGACCAATACAGGTTTCCTTCAAGAAGTGGAAATGAGGGATTCTGTTGAAACCAAGCCACAGTCAAGTAGACCAACAAAAATTTCAGCCACAACTGCCAGGAAAATTGTTCAGGATGCAAAGAAAAACCCTCAAATAACTTCAGCTGACATACAGGACTCTCTGAGAAAAGTGGTGTGGCTGTTTCAAGATGCACAATAAGGAGGCACTTCAAGAAAAATGGGCTGCATGGTCGAGTAGCCAGAAGAAAGCCATTACTACACCAGTGCCGCAAAGCAGCCCACTTATAATATGCCAAACAGCACAGAGACAAGCCTCAAAACTTCTGGAACAAAGATATTTGGAGTGATGAGACCAAAATTGAACATTTTGGCCACAACCATAAATGCTACATTTAGAGAGGAGTCAACAAAGCCTATGATGAAAAGTACACCATTCCTACTGTGAAACACGGAGGTGGATGGCTGATGTTTTGGGTATGTGTGAGTTACAAAGACACAGGGAACTTGGTCAAAATTGATGACAAGATGAATGCAGCATGTTATCAGAAAGTACTGGAAGAAAATTTGCACTCATCAGCCCAGAAGCTGTGTATGGGACGCATTTGGACATTCCAACATGACAATGATCCAAAACACAAGGCCAAGTCAACCTCTCGTTGGCTACAGCAGAAAAAAGTGAAGGTTCTGGAGTGGCCATTTCAGTCTCCTGACCTCAATATCATTGAGCCACTTTGGGGAGATCTCAAACATGCAGTTCATGAAAGGCAGCCCAAGAATTTACAGGAACGGGAGGCTTTTTTGCCAAGAAGAATGGGCAGTTTTACCATCTGAGAAAATAAAGTGCCTCATCCACAACTACCACAAAAGACTTCAAGCTGTCATTCATGTTAAATGTCATGCTGAGTATCATGCTGTGTTTTGGACATAATGTTTAATCTTATGTGTATGTTGATTGTTATACTTTTGCATGTTTATACTTTTGTTGTTGTTGATAGTTATGATTATTTGGAGTGCAGTGTTTTTTTGTTTCTTTTTATACTTATATGCATGCTTTTGAATGATTGAACACAGCTGGACACAATTAGTGGGGAACTCAAGCATTGACTGACAGCCTGAACCAGCCAATTGACTGCTACAGGCTGCCCACATGGCCCAATGGGAATATAGGGGTGGGGTTTCTCATCTCCTGTATAAGCATGGAGAGCTCTGCATTGAGAGAGTCCTTCTTCTCCTGAACTGAGGCCCATAATCTTCCTGGTGGCTGGAAAGTGTGCAGTAGCTTTTGGACAGTCCCAGTGTGATGGGGTCAGAAGTGTATTGGAGGCCTTGGGTGCTCACTAGTGATGGGTCCATGAGGCGTCATGATGCGTTTCGACACATTGCAAAACTGTATTGATACTGTGTTGCTGAATACTGACACCTGCTGGACCTTAAAAATCCCTACAGTCAACCTAGTTGACAGACTCAACTGACACTGATTTGATGACCTAGTATATACAATAATATACTGCTAAAAAAAAAAAAAAAAACTGTCCACTTAGGAAGCAACACTGACAATCAATTTCACCTGCTGTTGTGTGATTTTGTTGTCAGCACATTCAACTATGTAAAGAACAAAGTATTTAATAAGAATATTTCATTCAAATCTAAGATGTTTAGTCCATCCATCCAGCTTCTACCACTTTTCCGGAGGTCCGGGTCACGGAGGCAGCAGTTCAAGCAGAGAAGCCCAGACTTCCCTCTCCCCAGCTACCTGCTCCAGCTCTTCAGAGGGGATACCAAGGCGTTCCCAGACCAGCTGGGAGAAAAACTTGACCCCGGGGCAGACCCAGGATGTTTAGTGTTTCCTTTATTTTTTTTGAGCAGTATATAATTTAAGTCATTGTATTTTATATTGTATTATTTCATATCTTCATTTTAATTTCAACTATCATTGATATTTTTAGATACAGTCAATAAATAATGTGAACATGTATCATAACGTGAAAATCTAAGTGAACATGTTGTGAATGAGGATGCTTGTGGACTGGGATTTTTTTTTTTTTTTTTACAAATTTTTATTAAA
The DNA here is from genome assembly GCA_020510985.1 of Pholidichthys leucotaenia. Lineage (NCBI taxonomy): Eukaryota > Metazoa > Chordata > Actinopteri > Cichliformes > Pholidichthyidae > Pholidichthys > Pholidichthys leucotaenia. Next base: position 115,279,981 of record CM035849.1, on the reverse strand, counting down.
AACAAAAAAGCTTTTCCAACGTTTTGAAATTGAGTGTTATGCTTTTTTGATACAACTTCTCCAGCTGTAGAAAACACCCGCTCACATGACACAGATGAGGCTGGAGTGCAGAGAAATTGTAAGGAAAGCTGAAAGAGGTTTGGATAGATGGTCTTTTGTTTGTCCCAGTATCTCAGAGGATCCTGGGACCTGGCAATATTGCCCTTTGCCAGGTATCTCTGCACCTCCTGGATGGCATCAGCTGTGGCACTTTTGGTCTGCCTGCCCACTTTGATGTTGAGATGTTGCCAAAGGTTATCTAAAAAACAACAAATTGGCATTTTAGTACAGGATTTCCAAACAACAACAAACAAATAATGCTGAATAACATGGCTGAAGTGGGTGCAGACAGCTGTTGTGAAGATGGTCCCGTCTAAATTGAGACCATGTTCAATGCAAATTGAGTGCCGAATTTGGAGCTGTCTAGTGGATGCAATCATGTTTGGTGCTGCGTCGGTCACAAAACACTTTACTTTATTGGTTATGGCCCAGTCCTCCATCATGCCCCTTTTGACTTGGGCCAAATTGTCAGCAGTGTGACTTTGTGGAAAGTATTGCACACCCAACACAGACGTACACAACTGCAAATTTTCATTAATGTAGTGACAGGTAAAAGCCAAGTAAGCCTCCATGTTCACAGATGTCCACATGTCAGCTGTTATACTCACTGCCACAGCTTGCTGTACTTGCATTTTCACTCGTTCCTGTTCCTCCTCGTACTTTTTGGCCAACATTTGTTTGATGGTCTGAAAATTACACCAAGTCAAACCAAAAGCAAATCCATATATTTAAATTAAAGATTAAATAAATTGGATATATCAACTACTACTTTAGATAATTTCCACAAACCTTTCTGGTTGGCAAAACATGAGGGCTGAAGGGCCTGAATCAGTTCCCTGAACCCTTCACTCTCCACAATGGTGAGGGACTGGCAGTCCTTCAGGATGACATTGAGCACAGCTTCATCCAGCATCTGCTTCCTGGAAGCTTGATGGTTAAAAATGAAGTAAAGAATAAATTAATAGGAATTAATTATCAATAAAGAAACTGAGCAAGATGTAGAATGGCTGTATACCTGAGTCTATCCTGGGTGTATCCGGGACTTCATTTTCATGCCTGGCCCTATAATGTCTCAGCATTGAGGAGGCGCTTTTGTTTAAATACAACAGCTCTGTTGAACAAATGTGACATTTAGCCTGCAGAAAATATGAAGCGTAAACTAAGAGTCACTTTCAAATGAATTTGAATTCAGATAAATCAAGTGGAAACTCTGAGAGGAACAGGATGAAACAACAAGGAAATTAAAACAAAGAAAACAGTATTGTAACGCGCTGCTCGACATCCCACCGGGAGATTTGAACTCACGCCTCCCGTTGTGGAGTCCCGCACTCTACCTGTGTCGCCAATAGGGTCAACTCACTTGGCAAGCCAAATAGGGTGCTCATATTGAGTTCGCTACAGTATTTTAAAAATACTATTTTTAAATACCTTATTTTCTGATATCAGATCAAAATGGTCTCACACGGTGGAAACCTCTCTTTTTCCTTGAGGCTGCTCGTGCTCCATAATTTGTGATAAATTTGCACAAGGACCGTCCGCAACACATACGAGAATCTTTGGGCAAATGCATCCCGTTGACAGATGTGCTTCCTTATAAACGCGGGCCCATCAGTGTTTCGACGCGCTAGCGTCACGTGACCGATACAGTCCCTGTCTCGGTCACGTGACTTTCTTAATGCGAGACGTGCACCGAAACTGGGTTTCGCTCTATGAGCCCGATGCATGCGCCGACGCATCGGTGTTGCCGGACCCATCACTAGTGCTCACCAAAGCTGTGAATTTTTTTTAATCCAATACACTAACTGTTGTTAGAGGTTTGAGTAGAACTGACCCCTTTGTGTGAAGAATAGACTGCTGGCCACTTTCCTTTCTTCTAGGTGTGGGTAAGGAAGACTGCTGGATATGTGGGCCTGTTTGGTGGGGTCTCAATTGAGGATATTGAAGGACAAGGCCTGGAGTGTGACGGCGAGCCTCTTGGACTGATAAGAACGTTTTAATGACTTTGCCTTTTTAAAGGCTGCCTCATTTTTAAGGTCACATTTGCACTATTTGTGATTTTTATCTTATTTTGCCTTGTGTAATAAATGTTTGTGCTTGGACCTTTGGTGTCTGATGGTTACTAAGTGCTGCTCACCCTTGTAGTAGGAACCTAAAAGGGATTTGCTTTATTGGGGGTTAATAAGAGAATTAATTAATTCTGTTCCACTAATCGGGTAACCTCCATACTTCACATAAAGGCAGCAATACACTGTATTAAGAACTATGGTATGTAAACTTTTGTTCAGGGTCATTTGGGTAGTTTCTATTGTCATTATGATTTAAAAAGAGCAAACACAATTGTTTGATAATAAATGGCTTCACCCAACCACTAACTATGAGTGAAAGAAATTTTTTTTTGTTGTCATTCAAATTCTCAGAAAAATGGCCAAAAAAATCCTAAATTCCACCAGGGTATGTAAACTTATGAGCACAACTGTAAATCCCTGATCTCAAGCCTATAGAAAATCTGTGGGCAGAGCTGAAAAGATGTGTGTGAGCAAGGCGGCCTACAAACCTGACTCAGTTACACCAGTTTTGTCAGGAGGAATGAGACAAAATTCCCGCAAACTATTGTGAGAAGCTTGTGGAAGGATACCCAAAACCTTTGACCTAAGTCATACAATTTAAAAGTAATGCTTCGAAATACCAAGGAAATGTATGTAAATGTAAATTTCTGACTTCAAAGAAAGTAATAAAAATTCTCAAAAAATTATTTAGCATATACTGTATATGTATATATATATATATATATATATATATATATTGTGGTGGACACACATACGTGACCTGCTTTTGGACTCACATTTTAGACCAGAGCAAGGGCAGAGCTTCTGTGGTGATTACAGGAAGCTGCAAGAGGGTTAGCTTTGGTATGCAAAGCTTGAGACTGTGAGGTATAATTAAAGGATTAATGAGGGGATGCATTGTAGACAGTGGTGTGATATCATGCAGAGAGGATGCATTGTTGCTGTCTTTATAATGCAATGTGTTTTGTGAGACATGTGACCTGTTAACTGTAAGAGTCCTGGTATTTAAGGATGAGAGTTCCCTTTGTCGCTCTCTTTTATTCTGCTTCGTGATGTTGGAGATGTGAATAAAACTGACTCGAGAGAAAACTCTGTCTCGTCATTCTCACATTTCCACACTGGTGACCCCAAGACGTATCATGCATGAGGAGAATTCCCCTGGGCCAGCCTCATCAGGAGCCCTCAGCCAGGCGAATGCCGCTACAGTCCAGCTACCGGACTTCTGGCAGAACAATCCACGCTCCTGGTTCAACGCGGTTG